>RWGY01000911.1:0-147616 GCA_007726485.1 Eragrostis curvula | reverse complement strand
CTCTCCACGCATATTTGTGCCTTTTATACCTTTATATGGAAATAGCTTTGCTCAAATTAAATTAGAAGGGAAAAAAGTCGATGACCGTATGCCCACCTCTATCTTCATGTTTGTTGAAAGAGATGCGAAACGCATGCAGAGTGGAAATCGAACAACAGCCGGAGGTGAAAGTGCTCTTTTTTGCAACAGCAGCGGGACAAAAGGGATGCATTTCTTTCAGACAGAAGCGGTAAAGTTTCTGACACGCAATAAGAAATCCAGCTGTAGGCTATCATAGAACTTTTCCTCTCGTTCTTTGGTTTTCAATCCTGTGGTTCAGTTGACAAAAGAAGCATTCGGTGCCAGGATTCGAGAACATGGATTTGTGGTCCCTCGAGAAATACAAATCGTAGACCAATAATTTTACGTTTTATTTTCTGTTTAAATTGAGTCCAAGTGGCGTATCAGCAAAGTAAATCTTGGCATGTATTTTTTAATTTATTTATAAATGGGTTTGGTTCAAACAGATAGAATTTAAAGTTATGCATGAAAAAAACACACTATGTCACTGTTGATGAACTTGCTATTGATGTTAAGGCAATTATTTACAAAACTGTTGCCAAAAAATGTTACTTACTTCCCGTATATGATAGATAAGAAATTATTCCTTCCTTTTATGATGAAGTATCTTATTTCTTACTTTTGACTCCAGAGATTTGTCAAATTCATCTCTCCAAGGATTCTTGGTACCACAGATCGGATCACTGAGATCTTTGCAGAAACTGTAAGTACGATAACTCCAGGTAGTTGTAATATGGACTTCACCTAGTAGTAATTGCAAAATGATAGCCCTGGCAAACGATTTGCAGTATGTTGGATCACAATATATTCGAGGGCTCAATACCTAAAGAAATCGGCATGCTAAAGAACCTGACGGAGCTGAACCTTGGGACCAATCAACTTACGGGGCCCATTCCCAGCGAGATTGGTGACATGCAAAAAATAATAAAAATGTACTAAGCAAAGAGCCTTTATGATCGATTTGTGTTGTTATTTGCATTCTTTCAGTTTCATAACTCATCTATTCTCTTATGCCCTAGAGACCTTCACACAAATCAGTTGAACGGGGATATCCCTTCTGAGATTGGCAAGTTGGCAAACCTCATCGAGCTACGGTTGAGCAATAATAGCCTTACAGGAACTATTCCTGCAAGTAATAATTCAACCATGTAAGTACCTCCATTTTTTTTGGGTTGAAAGTCTTTGAACGCAATAGTTGGTTTTCAATAGGCATGATCTGGGAAGTGCATCGACTTGGAACATGTCTTTAAAAGTTAGCATCAATTGGCATAGACTGCATTTTGCCATGCTTCCTGTGAAGAATGCAGAATGAAATAGATAACTGTTTGAAAACAACCTGAATGAGACAAGAAACAATACCAAACTGTCAATACCAAAACCTTAACATCACCGTACGTTCCTGTGTGGACACCGAATCACCAATTGACATGCTTTGTGAACAACTTCTTTCAGGGGATCCGCCAATGGCAGTGATCAAATTGGATTGTGTCAATTATCTCACCTAACCTACATTGACCTCTCATATAACCTTTTAGTTGGAGACATTCCTGCATGCTTAAAGAAAATCCAAAGGTACACCTTTGCTTTTTGTGCCTTAAATGTTTCGGCCAAATCTTTCTGAACTTACATGTTTTACAGTATTTGAACAGATCAAGCTGGGTAGGGAATTGCTTCCAGAATAATGGCACAGAAAACCGCCCTGCTGAGCAATGTATGGTGACATTTCATTCCACTGTTGACATGTTAGTCATTCATACAAATAAACCATCTCTATAGCTGTTTGCCACCATTTTTGCTGCATTTTTATAAGAAAGCATGCACATTACTAATTGTAAATACATTTTATAGTTCTTGTGCCAAGTGACATTCAACAAAAATGAGAAGATTGCAATGTTGGGAACATATGACTATAGTGCAGAAAAGTAATCCTAGCCATATCAAGGATTACATTTTCCATCTACTGACCACTAGGTTATGAGTCCAATCATTTCGTCATCCCTAGACGATAAATTGGGGTGCATTTGGGGGCTCGATGATTGCAATGTTGGGAACATATGACTATAGTGCAGAAAAGTAATCCTAGCCATATCAAGGATTACATTTTCCATCTACTGACCACTAGGTTATGAGTCATTTTTCTTTTTGGCCTATGGGATAGTGGAATCTTAAAATAAAGACCTCCACTACTTGACACTCTGTTTGCTTCCTTCTTGGATCCCATCTCTCACATTCTTCCTTTTGTCTTTCTTTGATTTGATCTTTAGTCCTTGGCTTTTTAGTGTTTTAGTTCGTTGTCATTATCTCAATCTTAGTTTGACAAGTATTCAGTTCCTTCGGTAAGATTTTATTCCTCAGTAGTGCAGTCACACAAATCAGGATCCAAACTGATTTGTGTATTTCCGATATGCCTGTTATGTTGAGCAGCACAATAATACTTAAAATTGGGTTCTCCAGACTGTCATGCACAGTATATAAGATTAAACGTTTTTTAGTCAAAGATGTCCTGTTACTTTGGTGTCACCGTAACTTGCATCACCACGTGTTACGTCATAATTTCAGGTCCAAATAGCCCAGATGCAGGCAAAGAAGACCCTGTTGGTGGGAATGAGAAGAAAGGCCTGCCAGAACCTCTCTGGCTTCTCATTCTGGAAGTTATCGCAGCAGTTACGATGCTTTGTTTGTTAACACTTTGTACCGTAACGGGCCTCAGAAGGTGCAGAGGTCGATCCTCTGGTTCCGAGGACAGTGTTCCATGGACAAGAGCTGTAAGCTGGAAGGAAAACACTGTAATCTCAATCGGTCAGTCTCCGCTTTTCCTGCAAGTAACTGACAAAGTTGAACGTTATACCGTGTTGGTTACAAAAGTTCTTGCTGCCTGTGCAGATGATGACCTCCTGGGAAATGTGCCGAAGATAAGTCGGCAGGAGCTCGCAGAAGCCTGCGAGGATTTCAGCAACATAATTGGATCCTCTCATGAGACAGTTGTGTACAAAGGAACGTTGAAGGATGGCCGGGAGATCGCCGTTGTGTCACTGTCTGTCTCAACGCACTGCTGGAATAATCACGTGGAGCTTTCCTTTCAGAAGGAGGCAAGAACTCACTAATTGAATCCACATTAAGATTTTACTGTTCTTTAATCGTATCTGATAGTATATGTTCTGATTTTTCAGGTGGCAGAAATGGCCAGATTGTGTCATGAAAATGTTGCAAAGATGGTGGGATACTGCAAGGATTCAGATCCATTTTCAAGAATGGTAATCTTTCAGTACCCACCAAATGGAACACTTTATGAGCATCTTCACGGTAAGCGATCCCAGCGTTTTCATCTTTGACTATACGGTTTTCGCAGCAAATGACTGAAGCTTTGAATTATTGGTATGTAACTTGCTTGCAGATGGGGAAGGATGTCAGATATCTTGGCCGAGACGAATGAAACTGGCGCTGGGCATTGCTCGAGTTCTCAGATACTTGCACAATGAGATTCAGCCTCCATTTGCTGTTGCTGCACTGACGTCAGGTTCAGTTTACCTTACTGAAGATTTCTCCCCAAAGGTCCGTGCCGTTTGCACTCCTAGACACACAATTTCAAACTAAGATCAGCAGCTCGATCGTCGTAACATGGCACCCTGTGCATTTGCAGATAATTGATTTCGAAAGGTGGAGACATCTCGTGACCAAACCAGGGCTTGGCACCGGTGGTGCAGCAAACGGCGGATCTGTCAACAGCGTCACTGATCCGCGGCACAAGCGCTTCATGGATGTCCAGGCCAACACGTTCGCATTCGGCGTGATCCTGTTGGAGCTGATCAGCGGCAGAGCCTCAGTTTCCAAAGATGCAGCGGACTTGGTGAACTGGGTAAGTCGCTTAATTACTCAAAGCTTCACTGCTTCAGACATGAACAAAGCTCATGTTACTTGTACAAGCAGTCACTGACAAGTGTTCCGGGAGAGTTTCAGGCGAGGAAGCACTTGGAGCAGCCGGAGGAGTTCAGCAAGCTGGCAGACCCGAAGCTGGCGAGCGTGAACCAGGAGAGCCTTGGCATCGTCTGCAACGTGGTGAACCTGTGCATCGACCCGGAGCCGTCGCGGCGGCCGTCCATGAGCATGATCGCGGCCATCCTGGAGGAAGGCATCGAGGCGTCGGCGGCCACCTTGCTCAGGGACTCGTCTCTGGCCTGGGCCGAGGCCGAGCTGGCCATGTCCTAGACTAGATGCCCTTCGTTTAGCTGCCATTGACCAGGCTGCTGCCCTGCTGCTGATTGTATCCATTGTGTTTTTACTCCCTTTGGGCATGTGATTTTTTTTTTCCCCTGAGACAACCGAAACAAATTGGACTTGCACCCTCGACCTCGAGTCAAGGATCGATCAAATGGTCCACATCATCTCCTGTTCTCTAGCTAGCTACCTCCCGCGTGCCATCATCTCTCCCGCGACTCCTCAAAAAAAAAAAAAAAAAAAAAAAAACGCGGCTCCAACTCCCCCGCTATCCTCGGGGCCATTCCACGTTGAAGTCCAAGGCACCAATGGCCCACGGGCCCAATTGCTACGACGCGGATATCCGGGCCATCCATCTGCCACTTTCCGGCTCGCGGCCCGTTGGCGTCCATCTTCTTCTTCCTCCTCATTTTATCGTTTTTGTTTCTCCGCAGAAAAAGAAGAGGAGAGCAGGGAGAAGACAGACAGGCAGTTCTTTTGCCGCCGCCTCGCCATGGCGGGAGAAGAATCGATGACCGAGTACGAGAAGCAGCGGCTGTCGCGGATACGAGAGAACGAGGCCCGCCTCGAGGCCCTCGGCCTCCGCGGCCTCGCAGCGTCCCTCCTCCCCCGCAACCCGTCTCCATCGGCGGCGGCCAAGAGGAAGCAGAAGGGGCGGTCCGCCGATGAGGACGCGGAGTACGTTCCGTCCGACGAAGGCGGCGGGGAAGACGACGAAGAAGAGGAAAGGAGCTCGTCGGAGAGCGGGCAAGATGACGAGGTGGAGGGAAGGAGCAAATCGTCGTCTAGGTCTCATGCAAAGGTCCGGTTTAATTTCTGTGTCGCCCTCGATTGATTGATTGGCGTGTCTAGCTTAGCTTAGTACTTATTATGCTGTCATTTCGATGTAAAAACATTGTGTTTATCAAGTTAAACCCTCACAAGTGGCTAACCTGCAACGTTAATTGCGCGATGAATATAGGATTCAGTAATGAAGGAAGCCTTTGGTATGATATGCTATTCAATATATGGCATTTCACAGATATGATAATGTGGTGTTCTGCAAGCGTCAACATATGACTTTTTCTCTCTATAATTTCAGGGGAAGAAAAACAAGTTATTGAACTCAAGTAATAAATCTTCTAAGAGTATAACTAAAAACGTTAGCTCTTTCACCTCTGATTTCGTGGATGATGATACAGCCTTACAGCAGGTAATTTGAAATCATAGACGGCGCTAATTTGTTGCTCCGTGTCTATGTTTTTACCATAAATCTTACCTGCCAGCACTTAAACAATGCTAATATGCAGGCAATTGCTCTCTCCCTGGCGGCATCTTGTGAAAAGTCTGTCACCACGGCAGAAGCGGAAAGTTCAAGCACAGGAGTGGAAGGAAATGAAGGCACTCCACACAAGAAGCACAGCAAAGCATCCATTCAGGACGCAGCTAAGAACCGGAAGATTAAAAAGATGGTACATCCCTTTGCGTGACTTGAACTAAATTTCACCAATGGCATTCATGTTTTATGCTCTCGTTTTCATTCTTTTCAGGGTAAGAGCAAGATACAGATGACAGAAGACGATGTGGTTGCATTCTTCTTTTCATTTGATGGTATTCATATATGACACCAAAGATCATTTACATATTTCTTTATAGTTTCTGGATTTGATGCGCAAAGAAAGTCTTCCAGAAGGTGATGTGATTGAAAAGTGATTATTGTCTTGATCCACTTCTATTTATTGGAAGTCTTGGTTCTGCTGTGGTGTACTCATGGTTTGGTTTTTCTGTTCTTATCTCCAGCCAATTGAATCTGTCTCTAGTACTCATCGACATTGTAGCTGGTCTAAGTTGATGTAACACAAGTCCAAACTTAGACGTTCAGAATGATCACCCTTTATGCTCGAATATTGTTGCGCATTAGCTGCTACACTTTTGCGTCATTGGTTTCTTGCAATTTTACAAACTCTATCCTGAAGATTCTGTGGGTATTCCTTTTGATGGAAATGGCCATAGTTCTATAGAGATCAACAGAGGAATGACATGATTTCTCTCTTGCACTTTTAAGTGCTACAACTTCTGTTTTTCTGTTATTACATTTATATTTTTAATGTGAAACAATATCATTTGGTTTATGTTTGATTTACAGAAGTTGGTAAAGGATACATTACACCATGGGATCTTGAAAGAATGGCTACAATAAATGATTTCATTTGGACAGATTCTGAGATATCTAATATGATTCGTTGCTTTGATAGTGACGGAGATGGAAAGGTTTGTCTTGTTTTCTAAACATGCTAAAATATCAGCATTTGTAGGTAGAACCTACTTTGGAAAAAGTAGAACCAGTCTGATCCATGCCCATTTGCTCAAATATTCCCCAACATCTGGTGGGTTTTAATTTTCTTCTACCCTAGCTATTTGTTTTTATTTTCGGAGAGGGAGGTTGATTGATATGTTATAAAAGGTAACATTATCCTAAATCGTATGAGCTCATAGAATCTGTATCGATTTATACGATTCCCCATGTGCATATATATACGGTAACAAGGCTGTGATAGAATGTGCAAAAGTGTCCTGATTATTATACTAGGCACTTTGCTAGTTTTATTTTGTGTTCTGTAATTCTTTTCCCAAGAGGAAAAGGTTTCTGGTTCCTCCACTACGACATTTGGGGCAAATGAGTCTCATTTATCTTGCTAGTTCAGTTACATATTAGTTCAAATTATCAATGTATGCTACTGATTCACATTTTCTTCTTTGATTATAATAAAAATGTTCTGAATGTCGGTTCCTGATTACTAATATTGTTAGCATTAGAATGACAAAAATCTCTATTGAACTTCCAATTCTACATATGTGTCCTCTGTTTTCATATACCTTGGTTTTACTTCTCGACAGATAAACCTTGAGGATTTCCGCAGCATTGTATCTCGATGCAACATGTTGCAGGAGCCTGAGAAGTGATAATGAGGCAGAATGTGGTTTGAAGACGCTTGCTCCCTAGGTTCTGAGTCAGTCGAAGTCCTATAGGGCAGTTCTTTTGAAAGATCAGTAGTGTAGTAGCCACTGAACAAGGGAACAGCCCTGCTGCCCTGTTGTCCGTAGGGCTTTTGTGGTTCAGCATGACTGCATTGTCTGCTATGTGTAACAACAGTTTCTGAAAATGGCATATGTTTCAGCATAGATATATATGGTGCTGAGTATTAATATTTGCCTTATGGCTAGTCCTCTGATGTTAGTCACCGATTTTGTTCACCGAATGGTCCGCAAGGCTCACACATTTGCTGGCGCAAATGCTGTGCAGGTAAAGAACGTAAATGCGTACCGCACGATAATGACCGACTGAAGGCATTCCAGTGTTCTGATCTGTCCGATCCGGAGGTATATGGGCTGCACATGCACATCTGGACTGTCGCCTAATGCAAAAGAGAGGCCTATCAGAGAGAGAGAGAGAGAGAGAGAGAGAGAGAGAGAGAGAGAGAGAGAGAGAGATTCTTGACAGTTCAACCCAGAACATATCAATAATATTGCCCAGTTTCATGGTTGCATAAGCTAAAATTAGAACTAACACACAGGTTATTGCCTGGATACATGTATCCAGCCATTTGACGCACACAATTAACTGAAGTCTACAGAGACTAGGACGAAATATGCTATGTAGTAGCGGTACATTTAAAGTGCAAACAAACGAATCAGACAATATCCAATCTTATGAGGACAACAGCCTAACAAGATGCAGGATCACACAAAGCTCGTCATTTATCTCTTCATGATAAATCCGATAAGAATTCCCAGGAGAGCAATGGCAACCACGAACACAAATGAGAAACCGCCATTCTGCAGGCTGACTTCCCTCCTTGCAAGGTCCTGTTGAGATCCAAACAGAGTTCTTCAATACACCTATAAAATATTTCTATACACAGAACTTAAAGTTAACAGTACGTCTCTACCAATGATCCATTGGTCAGTGCAATATAACAAGTTCTTCAATATCATTGGTCAGTGCAATATAACAAGTTCCCTTAAGCATATCATAAAGATTGCATCTTTGTGAAATATAACAGGTTATTATAAACCAAAATTGACGTTCAAAGCAATACAAATACATAAGATTATGTAAACTGTAAGAGATGACAAATAAAAAGGACATAGGTGTCTTCAATGAAAATATGGTGTTCAAAATCCAATTCTTGGTGTTCAAAAAGCAGCCTAGACTACGTAAAATACCACTACATCCAAAGCAGTAGAATATCCATACAGATAGAATTCACTAACCAGCTCCTCTCGAAGCTTATTGTTCTGCTGAACGACAGAGTTTCTCTCTTCCATCAACCGTGAAATCAGCGCAGATGTCTACACATAGAAAAATATCAATCAGGTGCCAATACAACACAAAGGTTCCTTACTCACAAAATGTAACTGAAAACGTTCGGTTAGACCACTTCATCGACAAAAAGGAAACAACAACTCATTACCAATTGAGATAGTACAAATCAATAGTAAAAAAGTAGGCTGGAATGGAATATTTCCTGAGATCAATGCATACATACAAGGACCAGTTGCAACCTAACCAACCCCTTTCTATAATGTTGATGCATAGCCCCATCTCATGCCAGCAAGCCACAAAAACTAGTATTCAAGGCTTTCAGATCTCAATTCAATATACTTACTGCTATTTGCTAATGTTTTTGTATAATAAATTCAATACTCGGTAGTAACCAGGCATTTTAATGGGAGATTCAAGCGCAAGGTTCTCCAAGACCAAGTAGTTTTGAACAACTGAAGGTATTGATATGTCATGCATGTAGAGGGATGCTTCGTCACATTAAAATTTTCTTTACAGGGAGCTCACCTCAGAGGATGACTCTTGTTGGTCCTTAGATTTTACAGCCTGCAACATAAAATTCATGTCAACTCAATGAGAGAAATGATAAGTAACAGAGGAAGTGCAAGTGAATGTAAAGAAACTAACAGAGAACGATGGCTCATCAGATTCCCTTGTCGCCTGCATTTTACAAAAATAAATCAGTCACAGGCAAACCAGTTAAGGAGAATGGAACAAGCAATAAAATTCACAGGTCTCACCTCTTGATAATTCAAGTAGCTTCCTTCCGACAATGAATCCCGAGGTGATGAACCTTCTTCTGATCCCTCACGCACTGGTGACGGCGGTTTGGGCGGTGGGACATAAGCAACCTTCAACTTCACCTCATCCACCACATTACCTGATGCTTTAGTAAACTGCACAAGCTCAATCGTAAGCACTGTGAAAATAAAAAATTAATCAAAGGCCCACAAACAAACAAGTATCAGATGAACTACCATCTCTCCAGTGATGTCCTTGGCTGACGTGCCTTCACCCACAATGACACTCTGCACAAGAAACTTGTCCTTGCACTGCATATCTGGCGGCGCCTCTCGTTGCACTTGCATTGACACTGAGAAATAGCAAAGACCATCAAGTATTCCCCTATAAATAGCAATTCCGGGGCAAGGGCATCAAGACCCAAAATGAATTCGAGGATTGGCATTACCAATGACATGGCTGGTGGACCGCGGTGGCACAACGCCGCTGTTTGGTCGGACGCAGTACTTCTTAGGGCTAGTAGTCTTAACCTAAAGATCACAGCATTTCACCAAATTACGTAATTTCGTGGAGTTGTTTCGTAACCTTAACAAAGCGAACTAGCCCGGCGAGTAGTGAGTAAATTGCCTCGGGGAGTGTGGAGCTTTACCTTAAACGCGATGTAGTGATCCGTTCCGTTCGTCAGCTGCATAGGACACGAGATCTGCTTGTTTATCTCGACTGCATGATTCAAAAGAAGAAGAAAACTGAGAGACCAAAATTTAGCAGGACAACAAGCCAAATTCCCTTCGCATTAAAAAAAAATTGCTGGGGAATCTGCGACCAGCCGCACCAGCATCACCCCAAATTCCGCACCAGAAAACAACGGGCATGTGCAGAAAACATTTAATTAACCACAACACGAGGGAATGTTCGGCGAAGGAACCGTACAGGGGAATTGGAGTTCGAGGGGCTCGATCTCTAGCAACTGCTTGGAGTCGGACCCCATTGCCGCCGCCGCCGCTCGAATTCAAGCGCGCTCGAGCGTGACACGGGCTTGTTCCGAACAGCTAGCGGCGGGGAGCTAGGGTTTGGAAAGCGAGGGGGCTTTGCGCTCGCCTCGGGAGAAAGACGAAAGCAGAGTGGAGTGAAGCGGAGGAGCGGATGGGAATTTGGAATCGCCGAAGGGATCGGAGAGGTTGGTGGAGGCGAGCACGAGCTGGGCTAAAAATACGCGACGCTTTTATCGCCCGGGCTGCCTTCTCTGGAAAACGGCAAAAGGTTCGGCAGGTTGGATCCAAACTCTTGTTTACTCCAAAAGAGTCGTTACACGTTGCGCTTCCGTTACATGTTTGCAATTCAGAATTCTTTTCGGGACCGTCTGTACAAAACCATTTTCATCCGAATTTTATTGAACCAAAATAACATTTACTTTTTTGTGAAACCAAGCAAACATTCATGCGTTCCAAACAGAGTTTCGAAATTCGCTTGAGCTTCCCCTTCCCTCGTCCCCTGAATTTTGCTGTTTGAGCGTACGGTTCACTCATAGGGGTTGAACCATACTGGGAAAATGTACTACTGTCTTTTTGACAATGGATACCTGCTTTCTGAATTTTAATGGCTGCAAGTTGTGCTTTTGAGCTGGTAGGCAAGGCGTCAGATCTCAGCATACAATTCTCCCAAGATATACATCAGGTAAGATCAAAAAAAGGATATACATCAGGTCGGGCGTCATGATTGCCCTGTGATATGGTGTTACATCCGTATCAACAAGGATTACACTGAGAAACGTGACTTGCTAAACTTTGCTTCGTTCAATTGACCTGCACATGAATTTTCACATGGCACCGTCGCGCACGATAAGCTTGAACTGAAGGATGTTTAAAAGGGCCGAAGGCAGGATGATTATATGTATACATTTGCAATATATGCTATAAACATCAATGGAATGAAAAAAATAGGCAGAAAAAAAGATGACCCCCGGAGTAAGTAAAGGATATATATGTATTATATGCAATGTAATTTTTTCTTCCACAGTGATGTTTTAGGGTTTCCATGTTCTACAGTAATTACAGAACTAAGTATATATCAGCATGGTTCTTCCTCGTGCAACTCAAGGTGCCTTAAAGACGATTGTTTAGGCCTTGCAGGTATTCAAAGATGTTCTAATCCCCTTGTACCCAGCAATCCAATGGTATCCAACAATTACAAATGAATCCCCATCAACAAGAACAACATTGTTGCGGTTGGTAGCAGCATGATCAAAAGACACCTGAAATGTTACTTGCCTTCACTGGTTAACGTCATCGCTTACTCTATATCTTGAATTCCTAGCAAAGCTGAGACCAGCGAACCAAGCAACGCGCATCAATTGGATTCCAAGGACGAGTACCCACCAAGATACTAAGCCACGAAGACTTTGCACCATCCAACCAGGAGCGCTGATCTCGTCAGCCAACTGAAGACCCCTCATCAACTGCAGTACTCGATAGCCCTCATAAACCACAGGAGCCACCAACCATACTGGCGATTTCCAGTGCCATGTAAGCATCTCAGTCAACATCTGTACTGATAGGAGTAATAGATATGGCACAAGCAGCACTGCAAATTGAATGAATGGCAATTGTGGCTGCAGAATGCCCCTATGAGATGCAAAATACAGGGCCAAAGGCGCAACAAAGCCAAGTGTGCCAGCAGCCAGATTCCAGAACCTGTAGGAAACTGGAACCTGCCTTTTCAGATCGAACATGTTGTTCTCTGGACGGCCAAAGGCATCTGCCATAAGGAAATAAAGCATTGCACCCATGTTAAAAATGCAGTCAAGTCCGACTAGAGATAGAAATCCGGCAATGTTAGGACCGAGAAACACTGAAGACAATGGCAGCCACAGAGTTGGAACTATGCCCGTAACCAACAGAATAGAAGGCCCTAACAGCCACATTGGAAATTTGAACGCTGTTCTCAGCGCAGAAGGATCTTTTTTCACCTCTACGACATCCTGACCACTTTGGGAGATCGGAATCTCTGGAGCTTCTTCCGTATCAATAGGTTCAACGACACTTGTTCCCGCTACAATGCTGGTATCATCTTCCCTGGAAGCATATGGAAGAGAGGCCTCCCAAGACAAATTCTTGGTGCATCGCAACACAAGATTTTCGAAATGGCCTGATTGCAACAGGTTCCAATGAACAGACCTTGGCAAATTATTTTGTCCACTTTCATGGCCCCTTCTCCTAACAAATGCTTTGCTTAATTTTGTTTGTGAACAAATCAAAGAGACCATGGTATTGGACATCAAGTTTGCGTCTCTGGAGCTGCAGAGGAGTGAGACAAATTAGTATCTTTAGGTCAATAGGTGCCTTGATGGCTAGGATCACAGTGAGGTGTTTAACAGTAAAGAAACTCAAAGAATGGTTTATAAGAAATAAACAGCATATTGTTCCTGAAGTAATTCAGTTTGACGTCAGGTTGATAACAGTAAAAAGGTAATAAAGTACGTATAGTTGAGGCCAATTACTTGATAGCATTTCAATATAATTCAACCATTTTTTGGTTGGCAATGAGTCAAAGATACCAATGCATGCGACAAGCATATTGTTCCTAAGTAGTATCGTGATAACAACCTTACAAAGGCAAAAGAGTGGTAGCATCTACTCCTATATGCAAAGTGTCCAACTATCTGTCAGGTTATATCATCAAACATAATAATTGAAAGAAAGGTGATGTCTCAACCGGTTATTTGCATATAACTGCAACATTTTAGCTCCTGATGGGATTGTAGAACGTTCAAGGGGTTGATTGCAGAAGAAATCATTTAGCTAAGACTAAGAGTATCAAATGGTATGGTTGATGATAACACTGAAAACCCAAAGAAAAAAACAAACAGATTATCTATACTGAGCCTTAGATGAATCAAGAGCAAGCTTCATGCTAGACAAGCAAGGTCAGCAGCAACAATGTCCCCCTATCAGCAGACTATACAATCAGGATACAACTGTAAATTCTAACCGTCCGATCCTGAAACAGATACAGATGCTGAACAGCTTATACCAGTCACCAAGATTTCTGATCCCTCAATGATCAAAAGTAACTCAAATCATAAGCAAATTCTCCCAGTACACATCTAGATCTTGGGCAATGATCCAAGATCATGAATCACCCCTCCCTCCCTCCCTCCCTCTGCTTACCTCCGCGAAATCCACCAAGTCTGAGACATGAATCCCATATAAACTGGACTTGTACATTGACGAGGCTATGGGACTGATTATTCCTACCTGATTTCGCACGCATGCGCTTACCGTATGCGTTGGTGTGCAGTGCAACACCCTAATCATTTCTTAACAGACCCGACGACTTGAGCAAATCCAAACCCTCGAAGTTGACCAGATCCATAGATTGGTACGGCGACTCCCAAGAGAAGGGAACATAGCGCAAGGCTTACCAGATTGGAGTTGCTCGGATTCTCGACGGAGCTCGGTGGCGGAGCTAGAGCGGAGCGGAGACCGCCCAACTCTCCGCCTTCCAGGTCGCGGCTTCTCTTTTTTTTTTTTTTTTTTTTTTTAGGTAAAGGTCGCGGCTTCTCGACGGGCGTAGGCTGAGCCCAAGAAACACGACCGAATGGGCCCAAACGACTCATATGGGCCTTTTGCCCTTCTACCGAACTCCAAGCCCACCCTCAGAGTCCCCTTAAAAAAAAAGAAAGAAGTCTATTTTGCCTCTCAACTTTCATATGAAGTGCAACTTTTACCTCTAACTACAAAACCGGGTAGGATGACTCCCTGAACTCCTTCTCTCACTTCAGGTTTCCTCCCTGGGCGGTTTTCATAGCGGTTTTGACTGACTAGGCACTTGTGGGGCCCACATGTCATGTGCCACGTCATTTTTCTTTTTCTTTTTTCTTTCTTCTCCTCTTTCCCACGCCGTCGAGCACCTTTCCCACGCCGCCCCGTCCCGCCCACCCGCAGCGCCACGCTGCCGCCCCACCCAGCACGCAGCGCAGCGACACCGCCCCGCCTAGCCCGCCTGCAGCGTCGCCCCTCCCCACGCCGCCCCGCCCAGCTCGCCACGTCACCCGCAACGCCACGCCGCCTTGCTTCTTCTCGCAGCGTCGCCTCCACCGCCCAACACGCGCCGCTGCCTCTCCCCATGCCGCCCTGCCCAGCCCCCCGCAGCGCCGTGGCGGAGACGAATCGCGGTGGCCAGGCAACTTGCGGGGACAAATCGCGCCGTGGCAGGTGGATGGGAGACGAAGGTGGCATCATCTGGACGTCTTGGCCGAGCTTGTCAGCGAGATGCGGGTGGCTCCTCAGTGCGACACGGCGCCCTGGACGGCGCTTCTCGGCGCCCGCGCAGCACTCCTCAATGTGGCGGGGCCGGGTCGCGTGCGCGAGAGGACATGGTCGCGCGCGAGCGGAAAGGGCGAGGACGGCACGCTCTGCCGCTGTGACGGCCATGGAAGGAGGCAGCTCGGTGTGGGCCTTTGCTCAGCGTGGGGCTCTGCTCAGGGAGCCAATCGCCGGATTTGGCTGGCGCGGGATGAATCGACGAGCAGGCGCGACGGCGCGGTGGCTCGGCTAGCCATGGCGTTGATTTGGTCGCGAGATTTGGTCGGGCCGTCGGGGTGCATCGACGGAAGGGGAGAGGAGCGGGGCGGCGATGGGGAGGCAGCGCGCGGCAGCCTAGATCGGGGTCAGAGGTGCGGGGCGCGGCGCGCCTGCGGCATGTACTGGGCGGCAACAGGTGACATGGGGCTGCGAGTAGATGACGACGACGGAGGAGAGGGGCGGGGGCGGACGGCGCGGGAGAGTGAGACCGCGGGCCGACGTGCGGGGAGAGAAGAGAGGAAGAGAGAGGAAAAAAAGAAAAAAAAAGAAAAATGACGTGGCACCTGACATGTGGGCCCCACACTGCCAAGTCAGCCAAAACCGCTATGAAAACCGCCCAGGGAGGAAACCTGAAGTGAGAGAAGGAGTTTAGGGAGTCATTCTACCCGATTTTGTAGTTGGAGGTAAAAGTTATACCCCACATGAGAGTTGAGGGAGGCAAAATAGACTTCTTAAAAAAAAAAGATTCCTTTGGCTGTTCACGACAGAGACACATTTTTTCTCGAGCATAAAACCTCTAACATTTTTATATTGTAGAAGAAATGCTCCGAATAAGCCAACGGCGCCCATGTCTTAACTGCTCGTCCAAAAGTGCAAAGAATATTTTGCCTATCCGCTAGCCATTCTAAATCACAGAACTACGATAACATGGAGAGTGGAATTCCCTAGTCCAAACAAAAAAATCCAAGAAGCATGAATAATGGAAGCAACAAACCGAGGCACCGAGATCAAAAAACGACACAAAGATGAGAGGTGATCCTACATTACTGGTGCCCGCTCGATCGTCATCGCCGCCATTAATATACTTCTGGAGCGGAGAGGACAAACTCATCTCAGCCAAGCACCCGGCCGTCACACGGCCTTTTTATCCTTAAGCTAAACTATACGCGCGCCGCGCCCATTTCCCTCACTCCTGCGCTTCACCTGAGCTCCGCGCCAAGCCCACAGCCAGCATCTAGCTAAGCTAGCTAGCGAGCCGTGCCGTGCCGTCGCCATGAGCACCGGCGACACGCTCGACAAGCTGGTGGTGTTCCTCGCGAAGCGCGACGGCATCGACAAGCTGGTGAAGACGTTCCAGTACGTGTCGAAGCTGGCGCACTGGGGCGCCGAGTCGTCCCACCCGGAGTTCGCCAGGCGCGCCAAGACCTGGGAGACGGCGTCGGGGCTGAGCCGCAAGGCGTTCCGGTCGGGGCGCTTCCTGACCGGCTTCAACGCGCTGCGCCGCGCGCGGCCGGGCGGCGAGTTCGGCGCGCTCGCGCTGCTGGCCAACGCCGGCGAGATGGTCTACTTCTTCTTCGACCACTTCACGTGGCTGTCCCGCTCCGGCGTGCTCGACCCCTGGCTGGCGCGCCGGACCAGCTTCATCTCCGCGTTCGGCGAGGCCGTCGGCTACGTCTTCTTCATCGCCATGGACCTCATCGTGATCAGGAGGAGCCTGCGGCGGGAGCGGAAGCTGCTGCTGCGGGAACAAGGCGGGAAGGACAGGGACGAGGAGGTGAGGAGGATACGGATGGACCGAGTGATGCGGCTCATGGCAACGGCGGCCAACGCCGCCGACCTTGTCATCTGCGTCGCGGAGATCGAGCCCAACCCGTTCTGCAACCACGCCGTCACGCTGGGGATCAGCGGGCTCGTCTCCGCGTGGGCCGGGTGGTACAGACTCTGGCCGTCGTGACGAGCATTCGGGCTGGCCTGCTGTACGTACGTATGCTTATTTTTGTTAGCTGTTGCGTTTTTTATCTGGATCATGATTTTGCCGGGATTTGCATCCTCTGTTCTGCAAAGCGGCCATGACTGATGAACAGCGCCGTGTACTACTACAGTCGAGAATCTGAATGAATATTCAGCATGAAGTTATAGTGAATGCATTTTATTTTTGACTGTTTCTGAGTTGAGCCAAACTAGTATGGTTTGTGTTCTCGACCTAAGGTTCTTCTCAGAGCCTTGTCTGAGAAAGTGTCCAGCTGCTTCTGGTAAACCATAAATACCCATGCAAACAATCAGATACTGCACAGGAGACATGCCTCAACAAGTTTGCGGATTCTGATGTAATAGGAATGTCAAGTTTATTGAATCTCAGCATCATGCATCAATGAATATGCAGTAGTCGTTCATGGTTTATTGTTTCAGTGGGGGCAGCAGCATATATCAGGATAGATGTGGTTGCA
Source organism: Eragrostis curvula (assembly GCA_007726485.1). Lineage (NCBI taxonomy): Eukaryota > Viridiplantae > Streptophyta > Magnoliopsida > Poales > Poaceae > Eragrostis > Eragrostis curvula. The sequence continues at coordinate 130,526 of RWGY01000911.1, read as the reverse complement.
GGCGCCACCTTCGTACCCGAGGAGCGTACAGTAACCCATGCACATGCTTATGTTGCATCCTCGAAGGCGGGCGCACGCATACTTCTCTGCGCCTATGTCTACACGAAATCAATACCTGGCTCATTAGGCGTGTTTCAACATAACATGTATATATGAGATGATATACGGATAAGTTTTGTAGCTAGGCTTTAACAGCAAAACTAAAATCATCTTTAATTACCTCGATCAGCATCAGAGGATGTGAAAACTGCAGCCATAAGCACGAGAGCTGCCAAGAACACAGCAACCGTACCGCTAGTCTTCTTGTCGAGAAGCGCCATGATGAAATGCTGAAGGGTGATCCCCTCGCAGGTGTTTTTATATAGAGCCACGAAACAAATTGAGGCTCTGTTCTTAGTCACGTTTATTATGGCTATGCATTATTAACTACTACGGTGAAAAGGGCCTTGGCCTAGTGGTTAAGGCACCCGAGTAGCACCTTTGAGGTCCTGGGTTCGACTCCCGGTGGGAGCGAATTTTCTAGGATTTAACGGCATTTGTGCTTTCAGCGGTAGGCGACGTGGCCGTCGACAGCGAGGCACCAGTGGTGACTTCGGGAATCTGGAGAATTTGCCGACTCAGTCTTCGAAGATGCTCATAGGGGTAGGGTTTGCGTATGTGCGTTCATAGGAGTGAGTGTGCGTGCGTTGTGAGTGTCTGAGTTGTACTGTGTAATCTAAAAAAAAAATTAACTACTACGTTATATATTATACTATCCATCCATCCGTCAAAATCAATGTTATCCTACCATATAGCTGAAGCACAATCTACCGGTAGCTTTTTAAACCCATTCATATATCTATTTCTGTTATCATATTTAACATTATAGTGTTCCATAGTTTGGCTATGTGAAATTAATTTTGTCCTTGTTTATCACATCTCATACTTTAGCATACGTATCCTTTGGATTATTTTTTTTTTAGTAGGAATGTACATTCGGTTACTTGGTAGATTTTTAATATTTTCCCTGATCATGAGTATCCCGTATGCGAAATTTGAGTTTTTTTTAGCAACGAAATTTGAGTTCTTCTAATAATTGCAACCTTGCTCATTGGCATAATTCATTAATTTTTTTTTGGCAGGCATAATTCACTACGTATATGTGTATGTAGACGGGCCAAAAAACCTTTAAGTGATCTGGCCATTAGTCAGGTAATATAGGCCAAAATTGGCCCACGGAGCGCAAGAGATCTTGACCCAGATATAATTTAGTTGAAACATAAGTTGCAATGCATTATTTTCTAAATGTGTCATGCCTTAATAGTTAAGATTAGCAAAATTTATCTTCAATAAGTAAATAAGTAAAGAACATGTATATATCAAAACAATAAAACAAAGGAAAATAATTGACCAAGTGTAAAAGAACTCTTAATGTTACAGTATTATGGAAATTTAATACCGTACACTTATAACTTTTGAAAAATAATCTTAATACATAAACATATATGATGGTTAATGTTTAGATAGTATAATATTGTGTTTAACTAAATATACATGTGTGATAGGAAAACTATTAAAAATGTTATCCAAGTGGCGGTCCAAAAGATACCCATTTCTTATAGATCGGTCACGAGTATACTATAAATAAATTAGTAAATAAGGTGTCAAATTTACTTAGTATATCAACAAACGTTTGTTATATCTTGATGATGACCATGAGCGACCATAACGATTGAACTCTGAGAATGCACCTGAGCACGATCCATTTGCTTACATGGGACCACAATATTATAATACATATATCTTTATAATTATTTTTATTATTATAAAAATAATTATGATAAAGAGTAAATTTCACAAACCCCTGGATTTTGTGGTCATTGTTGCACAAAACATCAAACATTTCGGTTCAAGTCACTTAACCCCAGATATTCTAGTCAAATTATTTCATATAACCCCACCCTTATGAATCTCTTCTATGGACTCTACTTTAATTTTTGGATATCACATGGTCGTGCATCCAACTAAATGGTTTTGTTAATCAAATTGATTATAGAAATTGCTGTCATCGAAGCACAAAGATATAGTTCATGTACATGTCATATATTCATGGCTATTTTTGAAAGATGTGAAGTTTTATGAAACAATATGGCCATAAAACATGGGGTTACGTGACACAAGCTAAAATACATGTGTTTTTGTGAGAAAAGAGCCATAAAACCCAGGGTTTTACGAAATTTACTCTATAATAAACTATGTTTAAACTCCTGTAATAATATAAAATAATTTAAATAGTTCGAGCAGCCATCATACTTAGTAAACCATAAATACACATGCAAACAATCAGATACCACACAGGAGACAAGCCTCCACAAGTTTGCGGATTCTTATGTAATAGGAATGTCAAATTTATTCAGTCTCAGCATCATGGATCGATGCATCTGCAGTAGTCGTTCATGGCTTTATTTTTCAGTGGGGGCAGCAGCATATCTCAGGATCGTTGTGTTTGCAGGCGCCGCCTTCGTACCCGAGGAGTGTACAGTAACCCATGCACATGCTTATGTTGCATCCTTGGAGGCGGGCGCACGCATACTTCTCTGCGCCAATGTCTACACGAAATCAATACCTGGCTCATTAGGCGTGTTTCAACATAATATGTATATATGACGAGATGATATACGGATAAATTTTGTAGCTAAGTTTTAACAGCAAAACTAAAATCATCTTCACCTCGAGCAGCATCAGAGGATGTGAAAACTGCAGCCATAAGCACGAGAGCTACCAAGAACACAGCAACCGTACCGCTAGTCTTGTCGAGAAGAGCCATGATCAAATGCTGAAGGGTGATCCCCTCATAGGTGTTTATATATAGAGCCACGAAGCAAATGGAGGCTCTGTTCTTAGTCACGTTTATTATGGCTATGCATTATTGACTACTACCCATCCATCCGTCAAAATCAATGTTATCCTACCATAGTTCAAGCACAAAGTAACGGTAGCTTTTTCAACCCATTCATATATATTTCTATTTTCATATTTAATATTATATTGTTCCATAGTATGGCTATGTGAAATTATTTTTGTCCTTGTTTGTTACATCTCATACTTTAGCATATCCTTTGGATTGATTTTTTAGCATCTGTACATTCTATTACTTGGTAGCTTTTAAATTTTTTCCCTGATCATGAGTATCTCTTATGCAAAATTTGAATTCTTGTAATAATTGCAACTCTGCTCATTGGCATAATTCACTACGTTTTTTTGGCAGGCATAATTCACTACTTGTTTTGGCAGGCATAATTCACTACGTTATAATATGGGCCAAAAAAAACTTTGAGTTATCAGGCCGTCAGTCAGGTAATATAGGCCCATATTGGCCCATGGAGCGCGAGAGAGATCTTGTAGACCCACCCTGTCTAATTTTCTTTGTTCTTCAAATCCAAATGATGAATCATACTAACTAAGTAGGTAATTCAGGTGTAAAAACTAAGTAGGTAATTAGGTTAATATTTCAGTTTTTGCATCATTCACAGTAATACATGTCTAAATCTGCAATCCCACGTACCGGGTTTCAATTCAATATCTCTCGGCATTTTGGAGAGCTCGGAATTCAGCCTCATCTCTGCATCTCGAGAAAATTGGAGAGATATGTCTGTGTCTCATAAGTGGTATGTTATGAAGTCGAGACTGATTAGTAGGACTGCACATAAAATTTTTTTGAAACACAAAGTGAAAGGTCAGAAGTTGTAGTACATCACTCTTATTTGAAAGGAAAACCCCCGCAGAATCTCAGTTCAGCACAATTAAAAAAGAAAGTTCAGTTCAGTTCCTCTTCTCGGAAACAAGTTTCACTGAATTCTGCGGGGTTTTGCCACTTTTCGCTGCAGCTCAAAATTGATGTTGTATCTGACTCACTGTCCTCATTTCTCCTGTGCGCCCCCTGGAGCAGAAAGGGGACTGAGGAAACAACGTTCCATTTTCAAATTTGAACCAGGATTAAGCAGTTCCAGCTGGCACGCGCACTCGCGGGTTCTACTGCTGACGGTACACTCCAGAGAGCCGAACGAAAGGAGTTCCGGTTCGTGACACAGTACAGGTAGCCCGCTTTGAGCTCGCAGAAGTCATTAGCCTAACCCCATGTGGCCATGCACTTCGTTATCGCTAATCAGGGGCTTCAATCCAGTGACCATCCACCATTTGTCTGCACGCACTATCACTCTATCAGAGTCCAGACGTTTCTGACGCATATGGACCACGCACACTGAACCTTGCGCTGCCTTTCCTGCAGGAGACAACGGGCGCCAGCTCATGCTCGGCTATCCACTGCACACGTGCGCAGCAACTCTTGGCCCACCGTACGTACGCAACAGTCATCGCCTCGCTCAGGCTCAGCTGCAACGCTGCCGCAGTGCTCGCTATCCTGCGGCTACTCGAGGATTTGCGAAAAACTGGCAAAGGTTTGCCCGTGGCCGTGCCGCAATGCGTTGTGCGGTTGCGCGCCAACGGGAGGACATGCCTTGGAGCTTTGGAAATGGAACCTACGTTGGCAACAGCATCCGCAGGACAATGATACGCCAAATGTGCCAAAGGTTCGCGTTTGTTTACTGGTGTTTTTCTGTTACTAGCAACCCGTGTTCGTCGTTGCCAATCTCTTCCTCAAGACACAGATTTCTGATCTCCACAGCGCTAGTATAAAAAGGTTTACTGAAAGAAACTGCTAGTACGAGTACTCCAGTTCATGTACATGGCGCTAAACAAAAGCGGCAGCTGCTGCTCTGTACAGCCGCTACGTAATCATACAAGTCCACTGGAACTGGAAGTCTGGAATGGGTCACCGGTGCGAGAGCGTGTCCCACAGGTCCGTACACCGGCGGCGCGCGAACCCGACGCGGCCCGCTTCGACGTCGTACACCACCTCGAACCCCTGCTGCTGGAAGTTTCCCAGCGTGCCGGCGGGCCCGCCGCCGTCGTCCCCGGACGCATCCCCGCCGTTCATCAGCATGAGGCACCCGACGTCCGTGCCCTCCTCGCTCTTGAACTCCATGAAGTAGTTCCTCCGCGGCAGCGCCACCGTGGCGTTGCCCCGGAAGTGGAGCGCCAACGGCGGCACGGCGCGGCTCGCGGCCCGGTCCGACGCCGTGTAATAGTAACAAGGCGTGAGGCCTGTCTGGGCCTCGGCGCTGTCGGCGCGCTCGAACCGCGCCGCGGCCATCGCGCGGGCGAACTCCTCGGCCACCGCCGCGTACGTCTCGTTGGGCAGCATGGTGAACGTGGTGCCCGAGTCCACCACCATGCCGCCGTTGCCCGCGCGGTCCACGTACCCGAGCTCGCGCCGGGCGCGGATGCGCGTCCCGCCCACCGACACCGCCTCCAGCGCCACCGAGTAGAAGTAGGGGTGCTTCGGGTTGTGGAGCAGTGGCGTGTACACGAAGCCGTTGTCCGCGGAGGCGCCGAGGCCGGCGGCGTCGTCGTCGTCCAGGCTGCGGCCGAGGATGAGCGGGCTGGGCCGGATGAGTTTGTCCGCGCGGAAGGAGTGTGACACGAGGCAGTAGGAGAACCTGCCGGACAGCGACGGCGAGAGCTGCGCGGGGAGGGACAGCGGGCCGCGCCCGAACCCGGCCACCCCGACGGGCTCGCCGAGCGCGGTGTGCGCGCAGGCGAAGGTGAAGTTGCGCACGGCCACGGACGCGGCGAGCGCCACGCGGCCGCGGCGCAGGTGCGCGACCAGGCTGCCGTCGCCGTACGCGTAGTAGAGCGGCGGGCACGACGACGACGACGGCGGCGCGGCGCACGAGCCCGTCTCGATGTCGTCCAGCGCGCACCCGGCCGCGGCGCAGAGGTCGGCGGGCGGGGCCGAGGAGTGCGCCGCGGAGCAGAGCGGCGACGCGCAGGGGACGCGGCGCGAGTCGGCGGGCGGCGGGAGCGGCGGGCCGGAGGAGTTGGCCGGCGTGGGCTTGCCCTCGCAGAGCATGCAGGTGAACGGGGCGCAGGGGAACCAGACCAGGTCGCTGCCGGTGTCGAGGAAGAGGGACACCGGCGTGGCGGACGATGGAGGGCCCACCGAGAGTGACAGCGTGTAGTCGCTGCCTGCGGCGAGCGGGAGCGAGAGCTGGCGGTGGCTCCTGCGAGGAGGCAGGCCGCCTCTGTGCTGCGTTCGGTGGCGGCGGTGGCGCGCGGCCGAGCGGAGGGACGAGGAGCGGACGAGGTGGTGCACGGCGGCGGTGTCATTGGTCTGGCGAAGCGAGGAGAGCGTGTTGGTGAGCGGGAGGAGCAGGGCGTGGCATTGGAGCTGATGGAGTGTGGAGACGAGGAGGACGACGAGCAAGCAGAGCCGGCGGCGCATGGCGTGGACGCGTGGTGGCGTTTCGCGTGCGAAGAAATCTCTCTGTTTTTTTGGGCCTTGCGTGGGTGGTTTTGCGGGGGTTTAGAGGAGAGCGCCGAGACCGAGAGACGGCGGCGGCAGGTCAGGCCGGGGCCTTGCAAACAAATCAAGTCAGCCGGGGGCTGGTGCACTCTCGGCTGCATGGACGACACGCCACTCTCGGCTGCTGCTTGTTGTTCCAGGACTTGGCGTCATTGGTTACGTGCCGCGACGGCGGGCGCAATCGGGTCACGGGACGAGGAGTTTTGCGGTCTGGGCACGGGCGTCCCTGTGTGCCTGGACGGGTGTGTCACGACGAGTGGCGCAAAGCAGAGCCAGAGCACCCGGACAGGGGAAATCCGCAAGCCTAGCAAAGCTTCCAAGTCGGTGCCGGGGTTTCGCTAGTACTCCACCATACGCCGCGAGCCGGACAGTCGGTGATTTCAATGGCGCGGCGCGGGGTGCCATTCGGCTGTGGCTAATCTCATCATGGTCATGTGCGAGTGCGACCCTGAAAGGGACGCAAGATGCGATCGATGGTTCTCGACGGAAAACGATGGCGGCGGGTACAGGGGGCGTACTTGCCCGCGTGATGAAATATTTTTGGTCTATTTTAAATTAAAGAGTGTCCTGACAAACATCAATTAAAATCGAAGGGAGCACATCATAATCAAAGGCGTTGCGATGAGTTTAATTATAGGGACCCAGCATTGCAAGTGAATACTGAATAACACTGTTTGGGTGGATCCAGGTGTTAATTGCACACGATCAAATCAACTATATCACTGTACATGATTGCTTTTCCGATCTTCCGGTTTGTGGTACTATGGACAATAAGATATACTCCTATATCAGAGCCGAAAGGGCCTCAATGGGGTCCTCACCGAAATGGATTAGTTCAACTGAGCTTTTCCCAAACAGTGTTAGTTCAAACCAATCATTAGTCGCCACCACAGCAACATTATCATTGGTTCAGTGAGCTGGAACTTGTACTCTAATTGTGGTTCAAGGTTTCGCACACTATTAAGTGGGCGCGTACACGAGCGTCATTTGAAAAACTTTCCGTAGGATTCATCCGTTGCGAGTCGACTGCGGGAAGTGTACGCGTGTTCCATCTGATATTCTGTTTCTGTAGACCTCAATACGACATCTCGACAACAATTCGAAATTCAAATCGCAATAATCGTGCAAAAACGCCAAATTGATTCGCAGCACAACACGACGATCTTTCGTGCAATTCCGGAGAGGGGGGGCAGAGGCCCTGCTCTACGCCTCCATAGCACAATTGGCCAGAGGTGCGGATAGCGGACAATTTCCATAATGGATAGCTAAAGTGCTTAATCCTGAGAAGATGGGAGACGCCGATTGTTAGAGGTGACAGGCTGACAGCCGCGGCCAAGCTTCACCAGCAAAGCTAGAGACAGCGAGGACTTCCGGCCAAGCTTCACCAGCAAAGCTAGAGACAGCGAGGACTTCCTCCGTCTCGTCGTCGCCTGTCTCCGCTTCCCATGCCGCCATGACACGGACTCGTATAGCAGTACTAGTACGAACTACGAAGCAGTGGGCCGGGCGTGGACGGCGGTCACCGCAGGTGGGGCTTCCACGGTAGCAGGGGACGAGAAGGACGCGACGAGCAGCGCCCGTGTGCTGCTCGCTTCATCGCGATTGGATATGATGTGATGATGCACGAGTACGGGGTCGTACGCTCGCCGGAGAACAGCTGTGGATAGCTGGACGCGCCGCATGGCCGGGGGGCCCAATCGATGGACATTTGCCTAGCGTCTGGTCGAGGTCATAGGCGAAGTCGCGGAAGCGAAAGAAGCTGAAACACTACCGAAAGAGGTTGTCGAACTGCTTCAGATTCAGCAGCTCCAAGAGAGATTTTTTTGGTGCAGGGGGCGGCTTGGATCAACATTTTGATATTCTGGAAAAACAAATCAAGCGTCTTTAAAGTGTGCACTACACACTGCCACACTGGGTCTACGTTTATACGCTGGTTGATCCAGCGTGTACTGTTAGTATCAGAAATTGGTTCTTTGTATACTCACACATAGGCCGGGGAGAGAGTCATCATAAGAATGCCAAAATAAACATGCTGCGATCGGAGTAAAGAATAGGAAAAAGTCTAAATTACTCCTTTCAAGTATAGTCAAAGTCTACATAACCCCCTAAACTATTTTTTTAGTTCATTTTACTCTCTAAAATATGTCACTTGGTTTAATTTACCCTCTAATAGAATTTGTCTTTTTTTATTCCTCCATGTTGCTCATCATTGGGGTCATGGTGCTCAACTTCTGTATTTTGCCGCACTATGTTCCTTTGATCAATTAGCATTGCAAAAAATGCAAAATTTCCTAACCACACGCTTTGCAACAGTACTACTATTTGCTTTGGAATAAAGCGAAAGCAACGACAGTGATCATTACTAATTACTTGCAATCAGAGTTATCAACCCTTCTAGAGGACATATCATGTGCACAAACTTTTTAGACCGTAAGATCTAATCTTGATGGACTGAAATATTGGAAGTTTGGAAAGTCTCGGACATAATTTTAGCAACCATAAATCCAGATTGGGTTTCCAAAAATATTTGCTTCATCAATGAAAATTCCCATCCATAATTTTAGGCGTGTAGATGCAATCCAATGGCTCTCAATGAGTTTGTGCACATGTGCACCAAATACTTCTTGTGCACATGATATTTCCCCTTTCTTCTCACTTCAGGATATACAAAGTCACAATGATTACCTTGTTAGCTGCTTGCCTGTTGGTGTTGGAAACAGACACAAACTGCTGCGTTATGTTTCAAGGAAAACAAAACATCACTCTAGGATGGGCATCAACCAACTTTATTTTCCCTTATTATAAGAGGTTTGGTGGTCAACATTATTAAGAGGCAATCATACAGTACAAATACCACAATAATACTCAACTGTTGCAGAAGACATCACAATCCTTCAGCAGGTAGACAGGTAGACAGATGCACAGAGACACCAACATAGGAATATGGCAGTATGTGATAAGTGATGCCCCAAGTGTTACCACAAGGTTTGCGTGGTAATGATTCAACTGGGACCCGAGTTCATATGCTGCATTACTTTAATACCACCCAAGATTCACTGAAGAAACAATTATAAGATAATGGTGATAGCTAACCAGGAAAGATAACAGCGACCTGTCTAAATGTGATGACGCAACAAAATATACAGCGAACAAAATCCAAAGGTGGATTGTGTTCCCCTTTTTGTACGCTAAAGGCTGACAGACCTAGAAGGAAACACAATGCAGTCATAGGCTCACAACAGGTCAGTCTTTTTATTTCCACGTTACATTTTTTGTCAGAGAATGAACTTCCTGTCTTGACAACACAGTTTTACCAAGGATTATTTTCGTTTCACTTAGCTGTATGACTTTCAGTGTGAGCTATAGTTCTAGAAGCAATTTCTTAAGTATTAATGATTTCGAGTAACTTCTTGTGAATATTGCGGTGATGTCTACCAAATGTCCCATATATAAGCAAAGCTCGGTTCAACTCAGTTCTATGACCCCAGCCTTTTGAGTTTCAAGAAGTCCAGACAGTGACCATGAATACACATCATGTACAAATGATTATACAAAGATTAATAACACAGAGTAAATGAGCTAACTGTGTATAAATAATAGCTGAATAAAAAGAAGAGTAGAAAACAATGCAAATAATAAGCAGGAATAGCTGGTACCAGTCAATGTATACATGCTAACTATAAACTTCTGCTTGTGGATTTATTTTTTCCAAAATCTTCTCAGCTTCGATAAAACCCCCTAAGGGTCCCAGAGGTGTATATTTCACTTGCCTCCAACTGACATGTAGGTATACATAATTTTAGATGGGAAACAAGTGTCTTATTCAAAATTAACAGTCATGCTATTTTCGGAAGGAGAAAGCATAACTCAAGTACCTGGGCATAAATGGCAGTGCTAGGCAATGAAGATGAAGGTGATCAACACTATTAAATGGGGGCTGATGAAACCCAAACCTACAAGGCAGGGCGCACAATAAAATTGCAGAAATAAGAACGTTAATGTAGAATAGGTATCTTACGATATAAGCAGTATTATTGATGTTGCCAGCATATGAGACTGATTTGGAGAGATATGAACATAGCAGATCAAACACATCCCTTTTACAATACCTGTGTTCCTCAGAATTGGGAGCATCTCGATTGAGCAAGTCTTTCCCCACCTTCACCATGTGACTGACTGAAACGGACCAAAAATAAATTGATGCGACTCACACTTCAACAAACAGTTCGGGTTGCACTATCATACGTGATGAAATGCAGCAGGACGCCAGGGTTGTGTGATGCAAGAAGCCAAGACGGCAGACAATACCCACCTAACTGGTGATCGTCTTCGGTTCTCTGGAGGCTCTTTACAGTTGGAATATGGTCAATGGGTATGACAAGATAGTGCCTGCAAACATTATACACCATTTTACATTGTAAAACAAAATTTAAAGCAATAAATTGGGTATGTATAGCTACAAATTATAATGCAACATAGAAATAATGAATCAATATCTTCTTATAATAGTTATACAAGAACTGAGCTCAAATTTGGTGCGAAGACTAAATCCTGGGGCAAATCACCCTCCATGCTTAAGGACTCATTAAAGACTACAGCAAGAAAAGATAAACGTTTCATGTCATCTTCTGATCAAGTGCACATGGTGTCACAAGCCACAGATCAAGGTTTCTTCTCGCTACTTATTGCTCTTCAATTGTCAACCAACTAGAGCATTGAAACATGCATGCGAGCGAAACACCCAACTGTACAGATATCGGATATACTGGTCTGCATATGATAGTTGAAGATACGATGATGTCTTATGTAAACATTTCCAACGACTTAATGTGGTGCATCTACTCGAGTATCTGAAAAGGCCATACAATTGAACAAGTACTTGTGAATGGGTACCTCACTATTCCAGACTCACCACATGAGCCCTTGTGTTCCAGAGGATATAATTTTCGAACAGCAGCAAAGTCCGAGTCATGGCTTACAATAAGCCATAAAGTGCATAATTCGTGGCAAAGCTAATGTGCCCGAACTCTGAAAAGACCATAACGCAAGTAGCTTCAGGACCTCAAAGGACGTTTGACAACGAGCAACTAAGCGACGAGCTCAATGCAATCCGTTCAAAAGGGGCATAAACTATTCACAGAATAATAAGCTCCAATCGAACACTTCCATCTTTACTTGCTTCTAAGGATGACCAATTCGACTTAAAACGAATTGCTAGCGATGCTCGCCTGGTGTTCGACGAAATGAACCAAAGCCCCCAGTGAGCGACACCTATACCAGCCAAAGCAACACTACGCCAGGCGGATGATGGAAACTGAGCCCTGCAAGTACCTGAACGCCGACGGGTTGATGTCCCGGAACGCCACGACCTTGTCATCCTGCGCACAGAAAAAGGGGCCCCGTGGTTAGCCGGCAAAGCAGAACTAAGATGACAAGTAGATCGGAGGTGGTGACGGGGAGCAGGGGTACGGAACGGCGTAGAGGAGGGAGGTGGTGGAGGTGGGGGCGCGGCGGGCGATGTCGCAGAACACGCACCCGTCCGCCATCGGCACCCGCTCCGACATCCTCTTCGCCACGCGGCTGCGCCCGAAGCAGAAGGACTGCTTCATGACCGCCTCCCGCGGGTTGCTTGAGGCGAGGGGGTTGGGCGAGGTGCGACGACGCCGACGCGGCGTGGACTTGACCGCTTCAGAGCTGCCGCTGCCCTCCCACACAGTAGCCGTCTCGGGGACGCCGCCGTTGCGCCGTCGTGCGTCGGTCGTCGGAGCTTCGGAGTGAAGCCGTGTGATTCAACGGCCCAGACAGTGCAGCCAGGCCGCCAGTTAGATGGACCAAAGCCCACTTAACACCTTGGGTTGGGCTTAACTAACGGGCTCTCCAAGCATTCTGACAATTCGCTTTCATGTGACGATAACTGCTTTATTTTGCTCTTACAATTCAGAAGGTAAGGATTGTTTTTAGGAGACTGTTTACATTCTTCTACTTCTACATCGGTCAATTCGTATCTAAAATACAATATTCATGAAGAGAGACAACTCTATGGATGACGATGAGATAAGCGAAGAGCTTCCCACCATTACGTATAGGGAGGTGGCAAATTTTATTCTCACTTTTTTCCTTTGTGACAACTGAGACTTTACACGCAACGTAACTTAGAAGTTAGCCATAAGAAGGTATAGCTTCGTGCCGAGGCTGTTCCTTCAGCTGCGAGTAACAAATACATAATCGATAAATAACTCGAGCGCGACACAAACAAGCTAGCTTGAAGTTCCGGTGCATGGAAAGTTAGGTTTGTGCACGACTATATGCATGCTTAATTGGCTTGTCGGTCCATTTGGCCCTGCCACATGGTAGGAATTGAGGCCATGTGGAGGGGAAACAGAAGATGTGCACGCCAGAAACGGATTACCTCATTGCTTGGCTACGAGCTTTTCGTGTCACGGTTCTCCACGGTGGATCAAGGTATATTTTATTTTCCATGTACTGTCGGGTGCCTATCCGTGATCATGGAACGTGTCTACGACGACATCCTTGCATTTTTGCCTCGTGCATCGCATAACCAGCTGAGGGCGCATCAGGTTCTGCAGAGTACACGTCGTCGCCGTCGTCACTGGTTAATGCCGGATGGCATGCACGACGAGAGAGAGGCTTAGACAAGTCACGATTACTTGCCCGTGCATGACAGTTATTTTCTAGCTTATTACCCCATGCTAGAATGGGTGCATATCAGATGCAAATAGGCTAGAAGTTGGAAATCTGAAAATTTCTCTAAAAATCATACTTGGAGGTTTTCAAAAAATTTGAAAAACTCAGCTTCTGTAGTTGCATTAGTATCACAAATGCACACAAAATTTCATCCCCACACATAATACCGTTTGGTAGATAAAAACTAATAAATCTGGGTTTTAGATGCATTACAAGACAAAACAAACTATTTTTGTCCTCTAATGCATATTTGATCAACATTTGTTATTTTTGCATCTCTCAAATAGTATAGAGTTTGGGGTTGTAATTTTGTGTGCACCCATGATATTAGTGCAACTATAGATGGTGAGTTTTTCAAAAAATTTGAAAACCTCCAAATATGATTTTTAGAGGAATTTTCAAATTTCCATCTTCTAATCTATTTGCACCAGATATGCACCATGCTAGAATAGCGATAGGAGTAGCATGTTCGACCGCCACGATAATGTTAAATTTGAAAAAGGTTTCAATGCTGCATCAACAGCTGAAACAGCTCATGTTATTATGTGCAGGCGAACTCAAATGATGACCATGGAACGAACGTACCCTAGACATCTGATCGATCTGCAAGGACTTGGAATCGTAGACGAAAGTTTCTCAAGAGCATATATGCTTACATACATGCCAACTTTTCAACTACGTAACGTGGGTGCACGAAGCTTCTTTAGTGTATTTTCAAACAGATGAGCCGTATGTCGGCGTTTTGTCAAAACATGACGGGAAACCGGAAAACAGAGCTAACGTTACTTTGATCGATCATCCATCTGTGGCTAGCTTGCTCCAAGAAAAACGGTGCCGCATTGCCCGTGTGGAGAAGAAAAAGAGCGTGGTGTAGCCCAGCTCTTGCAGAATGGTTGGTGTTTCGGCTCACCGACCACCGGCCGGCAGATCGTCGGAACAGTTTTTGAGACGGTGCCGAATTGCCCAACGATGGACAGTACGTGTTGCTGGCTTGCTGCATCATCTTATCCATCCGTCCATGGCGCATCATGTCTCTGTCCACGTATTAAACTTCTGTCCGGCAGGGTACTTGGACCGGAAGCTATCCACGTAGCAAAGACCACACCAGATCAGCAAATTATTTGGCTGTCCAGCTAGACGGATCTGGTGGCAGCTTGAAAAGTCGACATGATCTATAATTACATATTGGTGTTTATCCACTCTCTTATCTGGCAATTGCTTGTTTCCTTTTCAGCTCTATTTCTCGAACGCTAATAAAACACACAGAGAGAATTTGTTGCTCAACCGATGTCTGCATAACTGAATATTATTTGCTAGTTTACACGTTCTTATACAAGTGTACGTCCTTTTGAATTATCAACAATATCATAACCAAACACAACCGTGGACCTGCGTACAACACTTTCTAGAAGACATACTTGGTCTGCTTGGATTAGCAATTCCATCTGACACAACAGCGTCTTGGGTTTTTTCTTCGGAGTGAAGTTCAAAAACTACTCGGAAGCACGACTTATATGCGCGCTAACCAGCAGAAAGGATCAAATACTAATATTTTATTTAGTTTATACAACAATAATAGCATAATACTATTCAGGCCAGCCATCCGTACAGAAGAAATGGTGAAACGAAAAAAAAATTCTGAGGACATTTCAATTGTCTCCAAAAAATAATAAACCATTTTCTAGTCAACGATTTGATCCATCAATCATTTTCGGTGGCTTGCTGTCACACTGTAGCTTGCTCTGATTTGTATCTCTCATCATGCATGCGCATCATGTGCGATTATATAATTAGAAAAAAACAATTAATGAAAACAATGAAATACGGTAAGAAGTAACGATCAGCTATGAGAGTTTTTTCTCCATTGTTATTGCAGGAAGTTGACAGCCATAAATCTAATTAATTAAATAGTCAGAGATACATGCCATTTTGTATAATCTATATATATGCAGAAACTGAATATAATGAAGCTTGTAAACTTCAAATACCTTTTAATTTTTTTTAAAAGAAGCATGCCGCTTGACTAGAAAAATGGTGTACTATTTTCTGATTGTTCCAAATGTCTATGTATATTTTCATTCTAAGAATGCTTCATTGCATGCCACCTAAAAATCATATTATTATCGGTGGTGAATGCATATGAGAGGTTGTAGCACATTCACTTAGAAGTTTCAATTAGTTGTCCTAAATATGATCTTCATGGTTGTTCATTATGTTGAAATTCGATTTAAAAACTTAAACATATGACTTTTTTTTGTTGAAAGTTAATGCTCTAGCTCAAATTTCATAATTAGTTAAGCATTTTCCTTGAAATAGGTCCAAATTACTAGATTTGATAGTATAAAATCTCGCTTTTGAAAGTTTATGTAAGTTGAGAAGGGAATGAACATGGTGGTATCCACTTCAACGATATTTCTATTGATTGTTGATACAGTTGCATATTTATAATTCTCCATTTACATCATCACCAGCTAACTCTGGTAATTACTTATCTAGGTTATTGAATTGAAGCAATTTAAATTAGATTGCTAAATGGCTAAGTTCAATAAATGGGACCTAGTATACTAGATAGATAGGATATGCCCGAAACTCATTGTCGCATCTGCCTTGTTCCCGCCCGCACTGTACCCTAATAATAATTGTCCTTTTCTATTTATATTACCTTAGAAACCTTATTATTCTTAGCGTCGCTTATAAAACAAGCCACTTATATAGGCCATACCTGTTGGGCTTAATTATATTCGCATTGCTCGTCTCATGCCCTAGCTAATATCGTGGTGTATTTATGAATCCCAGCTCTTCATGTTGATCAATATTGTTACCGTAGCCAATTGTCTTTTGCAACACTCTTGCTGCCCAGCCATGGAACCTAGGGTTAGGACTCGAGTGACACTACCATGCGGGAATTCCTTTTCTTTTCATGGACAAAATTCCTTGTTCTGCGATGGCAGCGGTGCAGAGAATCAGTGTGTGGGTTGCTGGTTTATTTCTGACAAGACGGACATGCTATCTATATTTCTGACATCATGGCACAAAATGGAATTTAAATATATAATGTTAATCATTTATACAAAAAGAATATGTTCAATGAAAATTTTGTGATTGATGGATTCACTTGTGCAGAAATAATAAGCACCGTGAGAGTCTCTATATATAGATTAAGGTTTGAATTGTCTGTCAGAATGTTGCTTTGTTTTTTATGCAGGTAGTATCTGTTGATTCTTTGACCTTACGAGTCGGGGCTTTGTCGCTGACTCAGACTCCTATCCACTCGGATGACCAATGACAGCCCTCAACCACTAAAGGCCGCGGTTTCTTTTCTTTCTTCCCCGATTTCGTCCGGTAGCCGCACTTGGCTTCCCAACAACTGGCGAAAAGATCATTTGCCAAGCTACAACTGTCCTTCCAAATAAGGCTGGTTGGCTATAAATACGGCTCCAACGTTCACCTCTCGCCATTTTCCTCTAACTAGTCTCTCTCATTCACACTTCCACCGTGCATGAACATGTCCATGAAAGCCACAGCATAAATTGGTGTGCGTGCTACCATTCCTTGAACCCTAGATCACAAAGACCCATCTAGATCCAGCCATGATCCCTGTAACTGCGACGATGGACGGCGCCATCAACGACGCCGTCCTGGGCGCGCACGCGCCGCTGCTCCCAGAGACCGATCCTCGTCGACGTGCCCCCAACGGGGGAAGGCAGCAACGGTCGTCGTCGTCGACCGTTCTCCCCGCCGTCGTCTCCGCCGCGCTCCTGCTCGTCCTCGCGGCGGTTATGGTCTTCGCGTTGCAGCATGCCGATGGGCAGGGCGGCGGCGTGATGCCCGCGAGCGACGTCGTCGCCGGCGATGGCCGCGTGGTGGAGGCGGCCGCCTCCCGCGGCGTGGTGGAGGGCGTGTCGGAGAAGTCAACCGCCCCGCTCCTCGGCAGCGCGGTGGAGGGGTACGCCTGGACGAACGCGATGCTTTCGTGGCAGCGCACGGCGTTCCATTTCCAGCCTCCCAAGAACTGGATGAACGGTTAGGCCCGTCGCCATCACTGATGCCATTGTTTCTCTCGATCCGGCTCTAACTTGGTTTCGCGTTTCTGTCACGGACGCGTCGTGCACATGGCGCTTCCCCCATCGCACCGCCGTGACCGTCCTCGCCTTTCCCGGCCTCTCCAGATCCGAACGGTAAGTTGTTGGCGCCCATCCATCCATCCGTCGATGAAACTAGGCGCACGCATGTGAACCTAATAAAATTTGCTTTTCCGTGTGGTTCCTAACGTTTCATGGGTCACATTAATGCGCGAGCTAATCACACCGTCATGCAGAGCTAGATAGCTTTCACGTATTAATGTCGTGATTAACAACACCTCGTGACGTTTTTGCGCACACCGGCCGGCTGGCTTGTCTGTCTTGCAGGTCCGTTGTACCACAAGGGCTGGTACCACCTGTTCTACCAATGGAACCCGGACTCCGCGGTGTGGGGCAACATCACCTGGGGCCACGCCGTGTCGCGCGACCTCGTCCACTGGCTGCACCTGCCGCTCGCCATGGTGCCCGACCGCTGGTACGACGCCAACGGCGTCTGGTCCGGCTCCGCCACGCTTCTCCCGGACGGCCGGATCGTGATGCTCTACACGGGCTCCACCAACGAGTCGGTGCAGGTGCAGAACCTCGCCGAGCCGGCCGACCCGTCCGACCCGCTGCTGCGGGAGTGGGTCAAGGCGGACGCGGCGAACCCGGTGCTGGTGCCCCCGCCGGGCGTCGGGCTCACGGACTTCCGCGACCCGACGACGGCGTGGCGCGTGCCCAACGACACGGCGTGGCGCGTGGCCATCGGGTCCAAAGACCGCGACCACGCCGGGCTGGCCATGGTGTACCGGACCGAGGACTTCGTGAGCTACGACCCCCAGCCGGCGCTGATGCACGTCGTCCCCGGCACCGGCATGTGGGAGTGCGTCGACTTCTACCCCGTGGCAGCGTCTGGCCCGGCGGCCGCCGAGAACTTCGGGCTGGAGACGTCGGCGGCGCCGGGGCCCGGGGTGAAGCACGTGGTGAAGGCCAGCCTCGACGACGACAAGCACGACTACTACGCCATCGGCACCTACGACGCCGGGACGGACACCTGGACGCCCGACGACGCCGAGAACGACGTGGGGATCGGGCTCCGCTACGACTACGGCAAGTACTACGCGTCCAAGACGTTCTACGACCCCATCCGCCGGCGCCGGGTGCTGTGGGGGTGGGTCGGCGAGACGGACAGCGAGCGCGCGGACATCCTCAAGGGCTGGGCCTCCGTGCAGGTGCGTACTACCAACATTTGCTCCGAAAGCTTTCGTTTGGGTCGGTTCGTCACGGGTGAGAATGGGGTTACGTAGCTTTGATTTAGGCTTTTCTCAAAAAAAATAAAAAAAAAAGCTTTGATTTAGGCTGGTTACGTTTATGCTGGACCATACGGCCGGGGGTTGCGTATAATGCCAGCTCTGCTAGTTTTAATACTGACGTGGACTGAACAAGACGCCAATAGGATTCTAGACTTGACAATTTTTTCTTTCCTGCAACGTCCTGAATATGATTTGAAATATTGTTAAATTATTCCAGACGGGTTACAAGATCCTGTAACTTGAAAATGCATTCCTAAGTAAGCTTACTGGCTTACTGCATGTGTTTGAATCGTCTAAGCAAAATGGATAAGCTATTTGCATTAAAAAAAAAAGGATAAGCTATCGATTCCGGAACACTTGGAGATCCACGAGGGCCTGATCCATGCATGACTAGGACACGGTAGGTGTACCGTGTTGCCGCACACCGTCCAGACTCCAGAGCCGATCCGTGTTACGCAAACACAGACTTCCTCACACCTGGAACCACACCGTAACAAGTGTCTTCACCACGAGAGGCAAGCTACTTTTCCCGTACAGAGGAACACGAGGTAGAGCAGCACGGTCCAAGCACGACGCTTTTTGGTTGGCCGGCCCCACGACCAGTTTATCCAAGACGAGTTGCACGATCCAATTTGTTTAATGCTTCCTCCTCCAACCAGCTCGCAAGCAACTACCCGGACCCTACCAAGATTTCCCATCCTGACTTCCAAGAACACGAGGGCGACGCCGTAAGCGAATCAGCAGAAAATATTTTTCTGGTGTGCGACCGTGACCTGTGGGAGACAGAGGGACATGAACTTGGAATTAACTTGCGGCCACGTCTTGCCCATCGTATATGTAGCAGTAGGGTGGCGTCAGGGTCTCCAATGAGGGACGTAGTGCTCGTAGAATATGTGTGGCTCTAGCGTGCACTGCCTGGGTATTTGCTTTTGTGTTTTGCTTGACGCAAAAGGACGTTGATAATTTACAAAAATTTCCAGCTGAACTTTTCAAAGTTTTTCTTCCGGTTAAGTTGGCGTTGACTTCGGTGATGATATGACTAATCGATGGTATTTGGTTTGGAAGACTTTGCTCAAAATTGAAGACGCGGAACACATACTGGCCAATGAATCCCAACTTAATTATTATTTGCTGGTTGCTTGCTCCAGAATGGATGCAAGTTGTTCAAGAGCCACTATCTTGGCGGCGGGAAACAAATTACATAGGACCCGGGTCCTATACTCATCCAGAAGGACCCTATCCTCGAAGTGACACCTGTCCTTTTACAATCTGAAAGCAATCCCGGCCTCTCACGCCTTCACGCAGCAGGGTGCCGCCGCCGCCAGGAGTTGGCGAACTGCCTAAAGCTTCAGAGGTCAGGAGCTCCAAATCCTGCGCATGGCTAGAAGATGTGGCCACCAACTCCATGGTTGAAGGCATCATTCAAGGAGAATCCTTTCCCCTTGCCATCTCAATTCCAGTTGGAAATTGGTGCTCGAATCCACAGTTGGTTGAGGTCTGCGCGAGGGATCGAGGACCTGATCGTTCCTGCCGGGAGGATGACGGGAGTTACGGAGTGGGGCAACCGAAGCCTGAGCGGATCGGTACACGTGGCGCAAGGGGAGAGGGGTCTTTTTTATTTTGTGAAGGACCCGGGTCCTATAGAATTTGTTTCCCCTGTATATACATAATCAAATTGATCAAGTTGCGCGGCGCATATTTTGGCTGGGAAAAATGAATTAATAAATTCCAACTGCATTTCTGTCTTCGTTCAACTGTCTCTCGGAGTTGGTCAGGGTTGCAGTTGACCAACACATTGGGGCCATTGGGGCCCCTACCCCCTGGTCACCTGTATCTTCTCGTAGGGTTTTACTTTTCTGGATGTGATGTTTTTTATGAGTTATACGCATGCATCCATTTCGTGCACAGAAAAAGGATGACCCTGCTTCTTGCTATAAAATACTCCTACTTGTTTTACTGTACCATGTTAACCGTTTCCACTCGATCACGTGCAGTCAATTCCGAGGTCGGTGCTCCTGGACACGAAGACCGGCAGCAACCTTCTGCAGTGGCCGGTGGTGGAGGTGGAGACCCTCCGGATGCGCGGCAAGAGCTTCGACGCCATCGCCGTGGACCGCGGCACGGTCGTTCCCCTCGACGTCGGCACGGCAACGCAGGTGACGCACTGACGCCTCGCCGCGCCGCGCGTGTTCACGTTGCCCATCTTGATTTGTGTCGATCTGACACTGTGTGCTTCACACTTTCTTCTCTCATCCCGTGGTGATCGTGTGCAGTTGGACATCGAGGCCGTGTTCGAGGTGGACGCGTCGGCCGTGGAGAGCGTGACGGAGGCCGACGTGGCGTACAACTGCAGCACCAGCGGCGGCGCGGCGGGGCGGGGCGTGCTGGGCCCGTTCGGGCTGCTCGTGCTGGCCGACGACGACCTGTCGGAGCAGACTGCCGTGTACTTCTACATGGCCAAGGGCACGGACGGCAGCCTCAAAACATTTTTCTGTCAAGACGACCTCAGGTATGCACCTGTCACGCTGTCCACGAACAATTAATCCAGGCCTTTCAATGCATTTGTGTTGAACTTTATTCTGATCTTCTGCATTTGTGTTGACTAATGTTTCTAGATCGTCAAAGGCTAATGATCTAGTTAAGCGAGTCTACGGAAGCGTGGTCCCTGTACTCGACAGGGAAAATCTGTCAGTGAGAATACTGGTAAGTTTTTTTGTTGTGTGTTAAGCCCATAAATGTAACATACATGTTCTTTCGTGTGCTCTCATATGTGATGTGTGTTGGACACAAGTACTCACTGTTCACACTTCTGGGTTGGTTCTGCTTTATGTGTAGGTTGATCACTCCATCGTGGAGAGTTTTGCCCAAGGAGGAAGGACGTGCATTACGTCGCGCGTGTACCCTACAAAAGCGATCTACGATTCTGCCCGCGTATTCCTCTTCAATAATGCCACGAACATTCACGTCACGGCGAAGTCGCTCAAGATCTGGGAGCTGAACTCTGCTTACATTCGGCCGTACTCGAGTTCTCACGAGTAGAGTTTTCAGGCTATGCCTGCCTAAATTCATTTTAGTGTAGTTTTTGTGTTTCTAATTTCCTGTGGAACGGTGTTGACACAGCAAGCAACACATAAGAGACAATGTGTATTTCTGGGACAACATTATTTGCCGTATGAAATAGATCTTTTGTGCTGAAGCTTTTTGATGAGCTTCAATCTGACATCAGCTTTCATCGTTGCTGCAACTTGCAAGCAAGCTTCAGGCCTGTATATATAGCCTGCGGCAGTGGTATCACATGGGACAGGAAGTATAGTCTAAAGCAGATGCGGTGTGGGTACGACATTTTGGAAGACGTGGAGTCTCCGCGGCGCGGCATGCGTATTTCTAGCGGTGTGGCGTGCGTCCGATCAACTGCGTCAGCAGCTTCGCATCTCGATTGTGCGGCGCGCACGCCTGCGTGTTGGGCCGCCCCTTCCAGTCACTTCCTTCTCTCTGCTCGGGCTGACTTAGCTCGTGTGTGGGCGTCCATTGCACGCTCTGTCCTTTGCCGGGTCATCGGCGCCCGGCCCGTTGATTTGATGCATTGCCGCCTGTTGGCCTACTGGGTATCCGGTTACAGACCTGTTTCATTTTGGCCTACATAGCTGGTGTGGCATGCAACTAAAGCAATGGCATGTGTGTGCTAAGATGCTTTGTGCTATTTTTTCTTTTTCAGATCAATGGCATGCGTGTCACAGAGTCAGGTCACTATGAGTGTTAATTGGAGTATATTGACTATCCAAATGAAGGTAATCAAGTCTTTATGTGCTCTCTTGTAAATACATTTTGTAAGACGCTTCAGTATGCCCCACCTTACACTATAGTCTAGTAGAATCCTGAAAAAATCGCCATTCTGCTCCAAGGACTATGTGTGATTTCAGCAGCTCCATCACACGTTATAATTCTATTGGGGCAAAGTAAATGGATCAAACCTGCTACACCTCATACATATATATGAGCCTACATTGTTTATCTTTTCTTCTTTACGATGCCAGGCTGATTCTGATCCATCACCGTCACATAATACAATGCATGTAGCCAAAATGTGTTACCAAGCACTGTACCTCTCAGAAGCGCTTACGGTTAGAATCAACACTTACATGATTTTTTTAAAATGGAAAAATGAACGCAAGATTTTTCTTAGCATGCCTTTCAGCAGTAAGTACCTTTGTGCTGTAAAAGACACATCTCCGTTTTATTCTGTTGAAGTCACACAAACAAGATTGTCACCAATAATACAAAGAAAAACAATCAGAACAACAAAGCAAGTATCTATGTGGACTGAGTCCATGAAAACCAACTCAATCTAAACGCGAACATCTAGTAAAACTTCTTCTATGTTTTTCTCTTGCAGCATCATCGTCTCCTTCTCTCTATTTGTAACACCCCAACTTTCAAAGCATTTTAAAAAAGGAATAAAAATCGCTCCAAATTTAAATTTTTGTCCAACTCTTATCTTTCCATGAATTTTCAAAACAAAATGCACTAAATAAATTAAAACCTAGTTAGAATATGGAATTTACAAATAATAAAATAGTGCTCAAGTGTTTGTCTTCATTTAAAATTTACTAAAAGTTTGAACTTTTGAATTTTACAACAAACAAAAAAAAATTGTTTGAATTAACTTTAGCAAATCCACCTTGAATTTAAAACTTTCAGATTTAAAAATTTGCACAAAGTCCACCATATGCATTTTTGGTGCTTGTTCTATTTTATGTGTTTGCTTTTTTAAAAGTTCCTTTTCAAATTTGAATTTCCATTCAAATTTGATCAAACTCAAATCCCAATGAAAAGGAAAAAACTCATTTCTTTTCCTAAACCTATCGGGCCGAAACCCTTCCTCCTTTCCAGTCCAGTCCGGCCCAGCACGCACCTTCTCCCTTTTCTTTTTCTGAGAAATCGCAGTGGGCCGCATCCTTTCTCTCGGCCCAGCACAGCCCAGCCTGCCGGCCCTCTCCCTTCCTTGTCTCACTGACGAGCGGGACCCGCTTGTCATCCTCCTCCTCTCTCCTCTGGCCGGCCTGCAGCACGCCAGAGGCGCCCATGCCGCCGACGCCGCGCCTCCGTCACCTCCCTCCTCGTCCTGTCGTCTCCGCGGCACTGTGGCCATCCCGTGCTCTCGTCACTGCGCAGAAGCCCATCCCGCCGCTCCTCGTCGCGTCCCGTCCGCCATAACAGGCGACGACCGAGCCGACGACTGAGCCGGGCTCCGTCGTGCGCTCGCTCTCGGCCTCCCTCTCTCCCACCTCGCATATATAGAGGAAGCGCGCGGACCTCCTCTCTCTCCCCGAGCCCACAGCACCCCTCCTCGCCCAGCAGGCCGCCTCAATTTCTCTCTGCTCCCCTTCTTCTTCATCGCCGGCCACCGCCCGATTCGGCCTCCCCGACGACGATCTCGCCCGTCGCCCCCTCAATCCAGCCCCACGAGCCTCTCCTCCCTCACCCGCGCCCCTCCGCGCAGCACGGGAAGCACCGGAGCGCTGCTCCACCGCGCGCGGCCGCACGCCGCCGCGCGAGCTCGCCGCCAGCCACCTTCCCGGCCGCGTCCTGGCCACCCCGTGCGCGCACGCGCTTCGCCACATCTCCGCGCACCTCTCCGAGCCACGCCAACTCGACGCCCCGCACCCGTCGTCCACTTCGTCTCGCGCCACCACCGGCCGCCGCCGCCGCCGCGCAGTGCGCCCCTCCACGTCGCCAGCGCGTCCCGGCCACCATCCTCGGCGACGCCTTGTCGCCCCGCTCCGCCTCGACGTCGCGCCCCTCATCGGCCTGCAGCGACTCGACGAGGAGCACCGGAGACCCTCCCGCGACGAGCGCCGCCGTCGCGCTCCTCCTCTCTCCGTCGCGCGCCACCTCCAGGCCGCAACCAGACACGATAAGCTCCGCGGTGAGACCTCCTTCCCCTCCTCCCTCTCCCGGTCCAAGTCCTATCGATTTTGAGCCGCCGGAGCGCCAGAATGGCGAGCTCCGGCGAGCCCGCGCCTGGCGCCGCCGCGTCCGTGGTCTCCGGCCACCGCGCAGCCAGCCGGAGCAACCTCAGCCATCCATCTCGCCACCAACGGTCAAGATTAAAACATCGCGTACCTCTTCGCTGTTTTAAATCACAGCCGCCCATTTAAAATCCGATGCGCCAGATCTCTCTGGTCCACCGTGAGCCGTGGACCGGACCCCAGCCCCGGTCCACAGAGCCCGTGGACACGGTCCATGGTTTTTCCAATAGAAAAATAAATCCAAAAATCCTAGAAAAATCCCAGCCCCTGTAAACTTGCAGATAAGCCCCTGATCTTTATTCTATTTATGTTTAGGTCCTGTCTTTTTACAGAAACAACCTTATACTTTTCTGTAATTATATTTTAACCCCTGTCTTTTTGCACCTAAGCCCCTAAACTTTTCTATATTTACAGATTGGTCCCCAAAACTTTCTGTAATTACATTTCAATCCCTAAAACCTTTCTGTAATTATAGATATGCCCTCGGCGTATTTTGTAATTACAAGTAAGCCCCTGGAACCTATAAACCTACGTAACTTCATCACCGTAGCTCCGTTTTAGGCGATTCTTGCGCCCATGCGTTCGTAGAAACGCGTAGTACCCTTTGGTACTACTCTTGGAGCTCTTGAATGGACCGGTAAGCCGTCAATACCATATAATCCTCCATCTTTTGATGTTCTCCCATATCGCCAATTTATGCAACGTAAATCTTGCACGTTGTAGCTACCAGCTTTATCGTGTAGCGATGAACCTAACAAATCATGCAAAATCTTTTCTCCTTAAATCCTAGTACCTATCTCTTCACAACACATCTTTCCGCCTTAACCTTGTATGTCGCACGTACACCCTGACTCGCTAGCATTGAACCTACCCAATATTTCATGTTATATCGCCATAAAACCTAATACCCTAAATCCCATGCCGATAAATCATGTGATGTCGAGCTCGCACATCAATGCTCGCTTATCTTTTGGCGACAAGCTTATCCAATCATGTCGTACCGCTCTATATCATAACCTAGCAACACTCTTTCATCGCAACTCTTTTACAACCCAAATCTATCTCAACTATCGCTTCATCAACCTTAACCCATTGATTACCACCGATCCTTACCGAGCTCTGTTATTTATTGCTATTCTCGTATTTATGTGGTCCTTTCATTGGAGCTTATTGGATTTATTGTTCATCGTTGTTTAAATTGCTGGCTGATCTTAATCAATTGATCCTTGTCTTTTATTTGAAACCATGCACTCATGTCATGCATAATCACGTGCACGTATCACTGTCATGCGCTAACCTCATGACATACAATTAACAACATAATCTTAGTAATTAATCAATATAGTAAGTAATTAATAGCTAATCACCATTAGTTAATACCCTAACATAAGTAGGTAATTAAAGTGACACACCTTGCATTTGTACGTTTGTTGCATGAACTTTTATATAGGTTTCGACCTATATAAAGCCGTAATGCTGCCAATGTACATCTAACATATACACACGCCCTTTCCCCCTACCTGCATGCATTTATCATGGTTTAGCATCTCTCATTTACATCAAAAGCCCTAGTGCTCGATGCATCACCCCTAATAGCCTCTCTTAAGATAATAAGATCTCCCTAAAGTAAAACCTAATGCATCATACATGATTTGTGCCTTTGGCCTATATCGGTGTTCTATTGGATCTTATTGGAGTTAATTGGATCTTGTGTGGTTCTTCTCGATCTTTATTTCCTTTGCGGTAGTTTGTTTATACGGTATCTTTTTATACGCTAGCTTACGCGAGATTCGAGGAAGAACTAAAGGAAGAACCAGAAGATACAAGCTTCAAGGACGAGCTTCGAAGAAGGACTTGAAGACATCGATCCCGACATAAGAGCCAAGGTACGAGCTTCTAGGAAGGACCTGAGGACCCGGACTACGAGGACGTGAAGAAGAAGACTAATTAGTGAAGGCAAGCTCTACATCTCCTTGATCATGATTGAACCTACTGTTTTCGCAATGCACCTATAAGAGCCTACTCTAGTATTATGCATTACTTGCTATTTTTACTGCTTGTGTAGCTATGGACCTACTTGCTTATTGATATTGATGTCGGTTACTTAGGCGTTAATATCTGAATCCTTGTTTACCCCTTTGCTTACCTGTCACCTTGATAACCCTAGGATAGTTCCATCATTTCTATAATGGCACTTTTACCTTGCTACTAGAATGCTTAGGACCCCTGCAATGTTTCTACATTGCTACACCTTACACACATATATGTTTTACAACTGTGTTAAATGAGTTTGGTGGTGTGTGTGATATAATGGGTTTGGGAGTAGCACAACTGTGTTAGGTGATGATGATGATGGTGGCGGTGATGAAGGGATGGGTTGGATTGCGGGCAAGGCCACTAGTGAATGGATGTTGGTGTTATAGGCCCCTAGTGTGGGATATGGTGCTTGCCCGGCCATATAAGGACCGGTTCTGACGCCCGTTAACATAATGATTCTCGTACAACCACGGAACCCCTATGGGAGGGACCTACCCTATCTTCTTGGTATTCTTGCAAATGCCATCTGGAGGCCAGTCGAGGCAACGAAAGCTCAGGAAAAGAACATAGGAAACGTACCTATGATCCGGCTCGCGGAACCCGCTATAGGTTACGGGAATGCCGCCCGTCCTGGTATGTGTTACAGGAGCATGACGTACCCTTTTACATGTGTACAGTGCCAGTGTGTGACCTTTCATGTCACAAGCCCCTGAGTGTGATTTCGTGGTGGAATTGTGAGACTACTCGGAGGATATGGACTAGGCGTTATGTACCCCCTTGCAAAGGGTGCATAGCTCGTGGGAAAAGATGTACAACCTCTGCAGAGTGTAAAATTCATCCGGATGGACGTTGTCACGGCATATGACACATTATTGTTGCGCACGTATGAATTAGCCACTTCTCTCTTTCCTTGGCGTGTGAGTGGGTTGTAGTCAGCCCGTGTTTTGGAAGTGATGGCAAGTGTGCCGGGTCGGTATGATCCTTGAGGTCAGAAGGCCCAACTAAAACTTGGGAACTGGCGGGAAGGCTCCATACTCCCCCAGGGCCAACCAACTAAAATATTGACAATCAATTCCCGGTTTTATCTATGAATCCTTGTCTTGCTATAGTGAACCCTGCATAAAGCTTGCTTTGTTGCAAATAAATCATATAGCCTCCTCCTTGCTAAAACCAAGTATGCATGTATATATACCCTTGTGTAGTGTAGGGCTTGCTGAGTACCTTATGTACTCACGCGTTTGCGATTGTTGGTTTAGTAGGAGAAGACTTCGTAGAAGACGACGACGTTTGGGTTTTCGGTTCTGCCTCTCAAGCGTGCTTGTGGCTTGGGCCAAGGTTTTCCGCTGTCTGCTTCACCGTTAGCTGGTTGGTTGGACTTGGATATTTCCTTGTCATACCGCCACTAAGGGTCCTATATCTCAGGTATTATGCTTATTTACCAATTCGAAATATGCTTTTGATTATCATATCTGTGTTATTGTGCGTATCAGCTACTGATCCAGGGACTGATACAGGATGCACAACATATTCCAGAAATGGGGTATGACACTATTCTCCTGATTCTTGCTGTCGACAACAGCAACTTTGCTTGCAACCTGATGTCCAAAACACACACACACACACACATTCTGAAGGCATGAGGTATTTTTATTTGTACTACTTTACAAAAACCAATATTATCTTAATTATAGATAAACCTCTATTTCATTTGCTGGTAATTCAAAAGATTTTCTTTACTGCAACCATACAAACCAGCAGCAACCCATGTACGTCTCTTTGCATGGAAATATCATAAAACAACTGCATTCAGAATTCGACAACAAGAAGTAAGTCTGATTTTAGGAAGTAACAATATAATATGTAGAGAAACTATATTTTCCTGACTTGTAGCAGACTAGAATTTTTGTGCTGAGCAACATGCATCAGACTAAAGATCAATATGGTCACTGAAAGACCCTCGCCCAACATAGTTTGGCGTCCCTGACTGCCGGCGCCTTCGCTCCTTGCGCAGCTGTGTCCTGCTTGCAACTCCATTTCCCTCGGTGTTCTCTGCCTCAGCCAGCATGCGGCACCCCTCAACTTAAGTTTTTTACCTTTGAAATTGCAAGCTCATTGTTGTTGTTTCACCATATGCCTCCACGGTGACTAACGGCAACCTCTTCCACCTGTTGTTGTACGAAGTCAGCCTCCCCCATGACTTTAATAGTGCCTCATCCACCTCTTGATGCTCCACAACATTCTCATCCATGACATCCACCAGCACCTCCCCGCTTGGTGCTCCACGATGTTTACCTCCTCCACCTCAGTAGCGTAGCCACCGATAATGGCAATTGCCATGGCAGAACGAAAAGCTAGCGGCCGGCTCCTCCTCCTCATACCCGAGTAATCAGTATTGTCCTCCTCAATGACTTCATTTCCTCCTGCCGAGTAGTCTTCATCGTTCTTATCAAAGGCAACCCCCCTCCCCTCCCCCCTTCTCCCGAGTCCCCTCCCCTTCTCCTTCATCCTCCTTCTAGCCTTCGTCCTTCTTTCACTCTTCCTCACACTACTTTGTCTACCGGCCAAGGCCAAATATATAATTTGGATATTTGATGTGTACATCCACTGTGTTTTTGTTCACCTCCAACTCGAGGTTGTGGGTACACCACTTTTATTTGAGTGTATGCTAGTATCCAGTTGCTCACACAAAAGGTTGTTAAGAAGCTAGTGTCACACAAATTCCAGTGGCATACACTCAGGGTAGCACGGATTTGGGATGACACACAAGCAAGCAACAAAATTAGCTGTACACACATATTTCTCTTGATTTAATCGTAACGTGCGATCCCAAAAATATTAAACGTTTTTAGTCCAGGTTATAAATATAAAACCTTGCATTACTTTTCGACCGCTCTTATTGAGGCCTTTGGGCCAAAAAAAAGTCGAATTGATAAGCCTGTTAGGCAATTGAAACACGTACGGTGTTGAAAAAAAAGTCGAATTGATAAGCACGTACGACAAGCACGACTACTTTTTTTTGGCACACAAGCACGACTACCTGCTCACGTACGGTGTTGAAAAATAAAAACAAAAAAGGGATGAACAAGAATCTGACGGCCTGTGAAAAATGTTGATTGGAGATTACTTGAAACTAGGTAACGGTCAAGGCACTGTAGGCTGTAGCCTGCTGGAGGCACTGACATGGCATGCCGACCTATAATTTCTGTACTGTCGTATCGACAAAATGACCATGCTTTACAATATCAATTCACGACATTAAGGCATCCCATATTACAAACCGAGTGCCGCGGGGGCGGATAAGAATGTTACAGCAAGAAAGGAGACAACTCTCTCAGACCGACACTGCTCACCACGCGCCGCGCGGAAGGAGGACTGGAAGAACAGCGATCGATCGGACAAGTGGCCGGCGCCGCGGCGGACGCGCGCGCGCGTCTTCTTGCACAAGCACGGTGAGACATGACAGTTCCGACGACGGTGCGGCAGCGAGCTTGCCGTAACACGGTGACTGAAAAACAGCAATCATTGACTCATGAGAGGAGAACGGCCACAAACCGATCGATCGATGCGCCGATCCGTTCCGTGTATGTAACCGAAGACTTGGGCCGGCCGGCGAGTGGACAGAAGAGATGAACAGCTCGAGACAGAGGGGAGAGAGCAGGGCAGGGTAGGTCGCACCAGTGCAGCTAGCACAGCCTAGCTTTCGCTCTAGACACATGGAAATGGTTGCACCGTTATCTCCCTGTAGCTCGATCGATGCTTGCTGGTGTGCCTGCATAGATCCATCACATCAGCTGGGCTCCACACGTTCATAATTGAGTCAGGGACAGCGGCAGCTAGCCGTGCTTTGCCTCCTGCCGCTGCCGGGCGCTGGCGCTACCTGCTGCTTCTTCCAGGACGTGCCACCCATCCAGTGCTACCGCCCTCTTCCGACTGTCACATCACCCGGCCGGCTGCGGACAGGCTTTCGCAGTGGCCTTCAGTTCTGATCGTCACTAGCGGCATGCTCCATGTAGAGAGAGCTGGCTGCGCCTGCCATGCACGCCGAACGATGCTTTGCTTGCTACGTACTACTCCCGCATGGCGCCGTTGTATGCATGTGTAGAGCGCTGTCTTTTTGTCGTCGTTGGGGTATATGCCCGCGTAGTTTTCTAGGGATAGGGACTGATCACGGCCGTTGGCCACTTGGCCAGGTGATGGATGGGTTTGGTGGAACGCCAAGGATTAAGCCTGAAATACAGATTGATTTGATATGAGGTTTAACTGTCGTTAATTGATTGTATGCTTTTGGCGTGTGAAACAAGACTCGTCCAAAATGATGGGTGACAAATAAACCGACATCCCAATTGTGAATCAAGACAAAATCTAGCCTAGGCAACAAAAGAAAAAAAATACTGGTGAGGGCCAATGAAAGTTAGGATGCTTATAAAGTACTCCCTCCGGGCTTTAATTACGATCGTTCGGATAACAAACCACAAGTTCGGAGGTAGTAGCACCATGAGTATTGTACTTATTATGCATCCAATCAGCAATTCCATCTGAACCAGTGTTGATGACGCACGATGCGTATAAAGTATATCCAAAATGTTAAATAGAGGATTAGCTAGGTGGAGTCCAACTGCCTGTAAATCAAGGTGCCTCCTTGAACACATCTGGGGAGAGAGAGAGAGAGAGAGAGAGAGAGAGAGAGAGAGAGAGAGAGAGAGAGAGAGAGAGAGAGAGAGAGAGGGGAGGGAGCGAGAGAGGGAGAGAGAGAGAGAGAGAGAGAGAGAGAGAGAGAGAGAGAGAGAGAGAGAGAGAGAGAGAGAGAGAGAGTTTTGGGACGCATGTTTTGTTCTCAAATGAAAAAAGATAGAAAGAAAAAAGGTTGGGACACATCGAGACCAGTACCGATGGAGACAAGAAATGCTTTCTGAATTTGCCATTCTACTGATAGGAAGCAGATGTTAGAAAATGCTCACGCAATTGTGTGTTGCCTGTTCAACAAACAAAAATAGAAACCGGAGAAGCAACAATACACGTGGCTTACCGGAGAAGCACGAAACATCCCTTACAAAAGCCATAGTGACTTAGAAGGGCAAACTAAACACGTTCACACATTTCAAAAGCACAAGATCGACCAGTTGCTCCATGGCCACTTGATTCACACGTTTTTGCTCCATGGCCACTTGATTCACACGCTTATCCCTGCTTGACTGGCAGCATAAATCCAAATCAACCGCGCGCTGGAATGTCACACAATGTAGTACCCCTCGAGTGTCTTATGCCAATCACTACCTACGTACCCCTACAAACTTTATGAAAGTCTTGGTTGTGCTGCATAGTTCAGCATTGGGGGCGGGGCGGGGGGACAGGGGGAGGGGGGTTGTGCCCCCCCCCCCCCCCCCCCCAACCCACATCTCTTTATATGGTTGCTAGCTCTACATTGCGCCAATATGAAAACGTGGAAACGAAGGACACAACTTAAGATTTCTGCTTCAGCCCCATGAATCACCCCAATTTCACAAAAAGGAGATATAATCAATGATGAATAGGAATGGGTAGAATGTGATATAAAGAAAGTTTGGAATTGTTTGTTGACTACCTCGTATGATATCACTTCTCCTTGGATTATGTTGCTTGAACACATTAATATGGTCCTTGAGCTACCAAACTTATCATCAAGTTACAAAAAATTACATTCTTGAAAGATTATTTACATTCCACTATATATATGATGCTAATGCTCGAGTATATGAAATTTTGTGAAAGTGTGCGTGTGTGGGCGCGCGCCTGCGCGGGTGTGCGCACCATCACGGCACAAAACCATTGACACGTATGTATTGTAGCAGCTTGTGAGAGTGTAACATAGTATTCATATGGGGTATGTATCGACAGAAGCATGGATTTGGTTGGAGAGGGGATATACCAACTACTACCTCAATGTCTCAGTGTCTCGTAGAAAATTTCAGAGTTGAGCAGCATCCTGTAGCAATATCACCAAGCTGCCCAAAATAAATCATCAAACTTTCTATGCATATATGTGTGTGTGGTTTGGTGCAAAAGGCTATAAAAATATGTCTTCTATATCTACATGTTTCATTATATCCTATCTCTACATATTACATTTTGACACGCAAGTCAAAACATGATGTTTTATAATAAAACATGTGTATATTTTTAACTTACGGAAATTATCAAAACCATCTTGCACAACACATGGATGAAAACATAATCTTGATGAAGTGGACTAACTCACGATATCATTTTGGACCACCAAAATCTCTAGTAATTTATTTAAAAGACGATCAATTTTACAACATTATCCTGACCGAACTTTCTTGGCACACAAACGATCAATATGTATCCAGTCTGAATATTTAAGATGGTATTGATAGTTATATGTTTTTAATTAGGTTTAACATCATCTTGTATCCGAAACCATATGAATGAGATTTTATTTTTTGGAACAGTCGAAGACATGTGCAGACATATCCAGCTAGAATTATTTTCCAAAGATAATAAGAGGCAGCATACGTAAACCTTCCCAGTTTACAGAAATGGGAACCAGAAGCAGACTAACTAGTCTAGGAGAAGACACGTTTCAGCCCTTACAAATTAATACGGCCGCGGTATGAGATAGTGCAATACATTTCACGATCCTCGAGCGAGAGAAACACTATAATTAACAAGCTACAGGATATCGAGTGACCGAGAGACCTAGATCGAAATAATGAAGCACAAAGGTAGAACACTTCGATCATTCCGGCTGGTGAAGTCAGTACGGAGCAATGCGCATGCCTGATGCTGCTGCCGCTGCGGCGGCTGCGTAGAGACCGTCCTTGAAAAGCAAGCATTCACCTCCATCCTTCAAAATACAAGAGGAAAAAATAAGAGAAATATTTACTCAAGAAGTACTATATGTTGTGCTTTGTCTGGTTTAGTTTCTGTATTGTGCTTGTGCAGACAGTATATGATTCGGATTTTACCTGGTTTTGGATAGAGGTTTTCTTCATGCCCTGATCCGGCATCATCCCGAAATGGATGTGTGGGAAATGGGCCCACTGAGGAATGGACAGATAGGAAAATGGTCATTACTATAATACAATAAATCTGCGTTTACGAGAAGAGGAGAGCAACACAAAGGTCATATCCGTGTGACATTGACATCACATGCGCTCACTTGAGAAAGAGAGGCGGGACTTACATTCTTTGCAGCCGCGCTGAAAGCCTCCCTGTGGGTGATGTCTGGATTGCTGGCCTTAATGCGCTGAATCTCATCCCTACACATGCCATTGCCAACCAGTCATCAAGAGGTTCTAGAAAGGGAAAGATGTACACATGGTCTCGTGAAACCATCGGATCAACTCACTTGATGAATCGGTTGTATGCGGAAGGCACTCTCTGCCGCTTCTCAGTAGCTGCATTATGACAACAAGTCGAGTTAACGAATGTGTTGACAAAACACTGAGAAAACGGTATGTGCAACTAGTCTAGTTTTCAGTACATGTGAATCGTTATCATCTCTAAAGATAACTACACTGTGCAAGTATTAATGTTGGGACTTGGGAAGAGTCCACCTAGAACTGAAAAAACTCCTCCAGACAGAAGGGACTATTCAGCTGACGTGCTAGCTATTCACCTTCTTGCTATTGACCCCCCAAAAGATTCTTTAGAGGAAAAGAAAACACAAAATGAAAAGGAAAATGAACGCTCAAAGTCTGAACAAGAATTGTGTGTGCGCTCCCCACACGAACTGTGCTGCCCACAAGCCTCCAGCGCTTACCCCATGAGACTATACATGAACATAGTAATGTTTTTTTTTTCCGAGCAAAAGAACATAGTAATGTTTTTACTAGCTAGTTAAGTGTATGTAGCCACTACTAGTGTAGATGAAGAGAAAAGTGAGCAAGATATAACCGGTCGTGCACTCACTTCTGTTCCCTGACGTCGCGCTCTTGGGCAGCTGCTGTGGCTCCTGCGGTGCAGGCTTCGGCGGTGGCGCAATTGACATGGCGGACATGCTGTTGCCGCAGCTGTTGTTGCTACTGGTGATGGTGCTGACGCTGACTGTGGGGCTGGCCGCCTGTTCCGCGCTCAGCAGGCTCGGCGCTTGGTAAGACATCTCATCCTGCAGGAGCAGCACGTAAAAATTAACACGAATGAACATGTAGTATATTGATCATGAATCAAGCACGCAGCAAATTAACGTTTGTAGATCATATAGGAACAGAACGTAGAAGAACATGCAAATAGGTCGTCACCGAAGATATATACTTACAAGTAGGTTGTGCGGGGAGGTGGGCGAGAGGAGAGCCTGGCTTAAGGGGAGCTGGTTGGCAGCCGGGAGCAGGAGGCTGCAGAGGTTGACGGAGAACAGGTTGGCGCAGTGGCC
This sequence comes from Eragrostis curvula, assembly GCA_007726485.1. NCBI lineage: Eukaryota > Viridiplantae > Streptophyta > Magnoliopsida > Poales > Poaceae > Eragrostis > Eragrostis curvula. Next base: position 95,607 of record RWGY01000911.1, on the reverse strand, counting down.
GCACCGCACGGTCACCGTCTTGAACAAGCTGCTGCACGGCACGCCCACCTGCATGCGCACAAAGACGGAACAATTTGATGTTAGCTAGAGATCACGGCAAGGTGTGTTCGGTAAGGGGAACTTGCGCAACGAAGCAGGTACCGCGAGAATGGTGTCGCAGTAGTTGCAGTTCACGTAGCAGAGCTGCTCCTGCTCGGCCGCCGGCGGCGGCTGCACGAAGTGCTGGTCCATGGAAAACGTCTCCGTGATGGACGACATCGTCGCGGCAACAACCTAAGCTAAGCTAAGCTAATAAGCTTCGTGTGCTGGCGCGAGCGGGCAAGCTTTGTTATGAGCTGGGATAGAGAGGGCAGCAAAGGTTCTACGAGGAGAAGAAGGCTTTGGCGAGTGGATAGATGTGCACGGGAGAGCTAGGAGCGGAGGTGGGAGGTTTATATAGGGGCGTGGCGGCCGGCCGGTTCGGTCCCCCGCGCGCTCGATGTGGTTGTTGTGTGATGTGATGAAGTGATCGGCGCTTGATTTGATGGGGTACTACGCGAGAGGAGAGTGGAAGGAAGCTGTGCACCTCCCTGGCGGATTTGATTGACGGACCTGCCCGATTGGAGAAAGCATCGGATCTGTCGTTGCTTCTTCTGATTTGAAGGAAAGCAAATAATGTTCGTGTGCGCCGAGAGAGAGACAGAGGCAAAGGGAGGGCGCGAGGTTGCATCAGAGCAAGGTTAATGACTACGCCCGCTGCCGGCGAAAAGAAGTGCCACCTCACGCAAGCAATGGGAGATGCGATGGCGGGTCCCACTAGCATTTAGTGCACCTTTTTCTCCGGTAGCAGCTTGGAACAAATGGGAGCTCAGGAAAGAGTGCTGCTGGACCCACAAAAACTCATCCGCCCGCTTCGTGCCGGCGTTTCGCAGCTCGCCGACTTCAATCTCTCTCCTTCTTTCTCTCTCTCCCACGTTGGATTCTGCTGAGGTGTTTCGCTATTTCGTCGGCTGAGTCATCCCCATTATACCTGCTCTCATCGGACGGGGGATGAATGGGCGCAGAGTGGCCAAGCTCGTCAGACCGGGCCGGGGGCAAATTGGGAAAGGCGTCGGAAGGAGGCAGCAAGACCGAGCGCCCAGAGTCTTTGTTTCTCTCTCCAGACTGAAAAAGAACAGTGGCAGCAGCAGTAGCCGCTACCGACTGTTTGTCTGAAAAGTTGGCAGGGCCGGAATGAGTGGTGGGGATCGGGACAGAGTCAGTGGGCCACTGGCCCGGCCAGACTAGCGAGCGATCGGCCTGCATGATGTGGTCCGATCCGGTCCTGTCCGCTCTGCTCGCAAATTGACACGTTCGGTGCAGCGTCACGGCGCCATCCTCCGCCTCCGATCCGTTGCCGACCACTGTTTTACCATGTAGTACTAGTACTAGATTTTCTTCGTGATGATGCATGTAGTCTAGTCACTCCATCACCATCAACCGACTACGGACAATCTAGTTCGAACATGTTAGTTCCAATCTAGGAGTGGGCAACTTATCAGTGCTTGTGCTGTGCATGTTATATTAGTTCCAATCCAGTAGGCTAGTACACATGTTGTTGGCATTATCTGCACTTAAGCGGTCCAATTAGAACACAGCTTCGCCATTGTTCACACCACCACGCGTGGTCGCTTTCCGTTCCGGTGCCACAAGGGCTAGCAAGGGGCCTCCGGTTTTTTGGTGCTACGTACTCTACTCGATCGCCGTCTGCGCGCGGCCTAGGGCCCAGCAGCAGGCCGCCGGCCGCGAGCAGGCGATTACGGCGTGCCAAAGCAGAATCTGCAGGGCTGCTGGATGCGTAGCTGCTTGCCTGAATGCCTGGTGAATTGATGGCCCCGATGGCGTAAACCGTCCTTTGCCTGAGCAACAAGCTGCACGCCTGCCCAGCTCGATCGGCCGGCTCCGAGTCCTGTGTCGATGCCAACGCGCGCGTGCCCGGCCTGCGGCCGATCATCAGCTAGGCTACTCTGGGGGGAGGCGGGGAAGCTAGGCGGTGCCAAATGGTCCCCGTAACTACGAACGGTTCTGTAATTGGTGCCCGGGAACACGGCTCAAATGGAGCAAAGCAGGGCAGGCCAAATTAAAGCTAGGATCATCAGCCTTTAGGGACAGCTAGTGGTACTGCAAATTTGTATTCGTATCGGTGTCGTCGCTTGCCATGACAAGCATCTAGCTAGTGGTACTGCAAATTAGCTCAGGTGCACGTCGCCAATGCTGGGACTGGGAGCCCGGCCGGGATCGGTGGTCCTGTCTATGTGCACGGGCCAGCCGACCGGCCGCCGGGCCATGAGAAAGAAAGCTCTGCGTGATAGATACTACTACACCGCTTAATGCCTGTGTGATGCCCACAAGGAGCCAGTGTCCTCCGTGGGCTGGTGACGTCGTGAGCAATCTCAGTCGATCGGCAGGTGACGTCTCGCGCTCTCGACGTACTACTGGCCGTGCTCGCGCCTCTGCTTGCGCTGGCGCTTCTCTTCTTTGGGGGAATCGATCGGCGCTCTGCCGGCAGCAGCTCGCGGCACGTTTTTTCCTTTGCGCTCTGCAAATCTGCAATCGTCTTGCATGCAAATCCTGCATTCGGTTGGCCAGACTGCAAAATGCATTTCGGTAGGCTAGCTGGGGCCAGGAACCGTAGGCAAGAATTCTGTCTTGTAAAAGCGTGTACAAGACCGTACGAGTAGCCGCTCCCATCGAGGCGTAGGGACCTCGATGGGCTGCTTGCATTCCTGCTGCCTGTTTGACAGGTTGCACACACCGGTCGCAGGGAACGCAGCAAACGATCCTACCCTCGTAGACTCCTCGGCACCAAAGCAAGGTCAACCGAGCTATTCACTCAAAAGGTCAACTTAGCTTTACCCTAGTATTTGCACAAAAAGCTAGTAGAACGAAATACTAGCAATATACGTAATGACCAACTTGCATTACTCTCAGTAGCAGTCACCCTAAATTTCTAACCACACATATACTGAAAATAAAGGGTTCATTACTCCAAGTTTTGCAGCAAGTCAAGCGAGCCAAGTCCAATTTTCGCAGCAAGGACCAGACTAATGATCTACAAGCAGGGGCCTAAACGAAGCTTTAACAGAGGCTACCAGAAGGCCTGAAGAGAACAGGCTTCGCAGTGTCCTGCGCAAAGCTGTAACACGCGGCAGACTAGCTACTTTAACGGCGGTAAAAGGCCGTACACAGATAGAGAAAAACCGGTGCAGATTTGTCAAAAAGAAAGTGTGAAAGTGGAGCGGCAATGGTTCGTCGTGATCAGAATGCTAGTACATGCATAACGATGAGGATGGTAAAGCACCCAGTTTCCCGCACTGACGATATGTTTATCTTCCCCTTCCATCATGTTTGTTTTGTATGGCAGAACTATCAAAATGTCTTGATGGATTCAAAACAAACCCGTTTCAAATTCGGAAACAGTTCGTGGGATATGCAAATGGGCCTATTTCAGCCAGCAAAGGTATTGTACCAGGCCGCCACAAGTTTGTCGGTACATCTTTTATAATGTGGTGCTCCAATCTGTATGAGTGCCAGGCTCAAGTGTAGATACAAGGTCCATTTTTCATCATTTTTACAGTATATGGTCCCGATTGAAATATAATAAATAATAAACACTTAACAATTTTTTAGGCGAATGGCAGGGGAGCCCCCTGCCTTTTTTCTATTAATTTTTCAAAAGTTTATGTACAGGGTACAAGGCCCTAGGCCCCAAAAAAGATCCTACTGAAAACAAAGTTATCTGATATTACATAACCAATCCTCCAACAAAGGTTTGACACTAGATTTAGCCTTTAACACTTGACAACTTTGCGGACGTGACATTGCAAAATAATAGTTTGAGGACCTAGGCAACAACCAAAAATATCTTGAGGATTAAAGTGAATTATCCATTCCCTCTTGTAAATAATCAAAAAATATCTTGATGGTTGAGGTGAAATTTACTACCTTCAGCATGAATAAGAAGGCCCTTTGAGGATGAAGAAGGGGAGGGGCCCCATTCACTTTTTTTTTTTTAAAAAGAAGTCTCTCTAATTGCCTCAATGTTGCACTCCTCTCACCTCTCCATCCACCATTTTCAAGCTTTAGCTCTCTCGTCAAGGGAGGGCTCTCACCTTATTTGTTGGGCATTTTTTAATGCTCCAACAAATGTTACCCAACTTACCGGATATCAAGACAAAAATACAATGTTGTGTGATGATGTTCTTTCATAGTGTAATGCACAATGGCGCATGGTATAAATTTGGGGCATCAACCAGAAAGGTTGCATGTGAAAGATTGTGCTACGAGATCAAATATATGATGTTGTAAAGTTGGTATCAATGTTTGTGTATGTCTAGTTTTTTATGTTAATAGGTATCTACTCCATTAATAACATAAAAAAATATGAAAATTGGGTTCATGAAATTAAGAATGCGGCTTTAGAAATTGATGATCAAACCTTCATGAGATACACTTAAATACTAGCTATAGATACAACCGTTTACAAATGTACCATTATCTAAATTTGATTATTATCATTATTTTTTTTTTTTGAGAGAACTGGAGGGGAAGATCCCCTACAGATTATAATATATTAAAAATAAAAATAGTGTTATTGTTACAAAAGTAAAAGAAGGAAAAAAGAACAAGTACAAAACTAAGGGAGCTATCTGTTGTTGTCTAGCCATTCCTGCAAGTGTAACTTGTGCCCTGGTTTTGCCATATGGATAACCATGGACAATTCATGAATTAATTTCTGCCTGCAATTTATAACAGTTGGATCCTTTCCATTAAAAATCCAGTCGTTTCTTGTAGTTCAGATACTCCCGCTCATTAGAATAATGATATCCATATAGAATGGTACAGCCAGCTTTCTTTTCATGGTTTTGACTATTTGGCAAATTCTGAGATGATGTGGAATTACCATTCCAATGGAGGCCCAACATGCCTTCGCAAAGTTGCATCTGATGAATAAATGTTTCAACGTTTCCTCTTTTTGCCAGAGACATAATTCACATGTATAGGATTCGAGAGCCATATGCTTCCTTCTTAATAACCCTCTTGTGTTGAGCCTGTCCTTCAATAATAGCCAGAAAAACACCTTATGCTTGGGTTGGCATGATGATCTCCACAACCATTTAAAAGCTGGGTGTACTGGAATGTGCCCCATCAAATGTTTTTATACCTTTGCTGAAGAGTATATGCCATTGCCCCATATATAAATCCAAATATCATTACCATCTTGAAGATGCATGCCTTGTATTATATTTTCTAGTTGTTGTAATTGCTCATATGCTTGTATGGATAGTGGCAGATTAAAAAGGGTGTACATGTGCTGGACATTCATTGCCTCTTCCATAGTAATGTTCTGTTTCCTAGCAAAGGAGAAGAGTTCTGGATACTCCAAGAGAGGGATGAAGTTGGCCCATCCATCATGCCACATAAGAATTGATTTTCCATCTCCAACCAGAGGTGAGGCAAATCCTTTGTATTGGTCCAGAAGTTTAACTATTGATCTCCACCAGAAAGAACCCTTTTTTTGCATTCCCGGCAGTTTCCCATTTCTGTAATAATTATCCCATAGCAGCTTAACCCATGGTAAATCTTGCCTGTTAAAGAATTTGTGCAAGTTCTTCAAGAGTAGGGCATCATTTTGTACTGATAGCTTGTGAACTCCAAGTTCACCTTCTGATTTAGGCCTAGTAACCATTTTCCATGCAGCTAAGGGAGGTTTCTTAGCATTGATATCCGAGCCTCTCCAAAGTAAGTGCTTCCTATATTGATCAATCAGCTTGATAATTGTCAAAGGTATTTTCATTGAACCCATGCAGAAGGAGGCCATAGAAGTCATGACTGTGTTAACCATTTCTAGCTTTCCAGCTTGCGTTAGGAAGTTTGCACAACAAATGAGTCGTTGTGGACCATTATTCCCCTGTTATCATTAAAATTGTGGACCATTATTCCCCTGCCTTCATGCTCTAGCTAAAAAGCTTATATTGTTTCGACCAGAGTATCCAGATGAAGAATTTTCAGATGGGTTTTAGTCATCCACCACTGATGACCTCCAATTGGACCCATCCTTGGCCTTCGGTCAAATTTATCGCCATTGAGTTACCTCTAAAGACGACCTATCCTTTCATCTATTTTGTCCTCCTTTCCCTCCCGCACCCAATAAAGCATCATAAGTTATGGCGGGGATGTATTTTTAATCTCTTATTTCTAGATTATATACAGTTTGAGTCAGCTTTTAATATTACTCTTTATCAAGATAGTGGTTGATGCTAATCATATCTTTATATATTTTTAAATTTCACTTTTCTTAGGCCATGCATAGTTGATATGGGCTCTCATTGTTCACTTATTATGAATTTTTTATATGATCCCTAAAGTCAAATAATGTCTTAGATTTCAAACTGTTGATTTTGTTCAATTCCCATTCTGAATTTAGCTCTCTGTTAGTTGTAGTTCACTTTTGGTCTTAGGTGGTTTTTTGGAGATCATATGCCAACTAAACATCAAATATTATTTAGCTTGTAATTTAATTTATTTAAAATAGTGTAATTGGTTTCTTTTTTGTTCCATTAATGTGGTGGCTTCTAGCCCTCAATAATTTGTTGATTTATTTTAACCTTAAAATACTAAGATAATAGATAAATGTTCCCTCTGTCCAAAAATACAAATAAAATTAAGTTTAGTTAAAGTCAATCTTTATCAACTTTGTCTGTCAAAAAAATCATCAAAATTGACAACATACGAATGATGCTACTATATTCATCATGAAACTTGCTAGAACAATACACATCTCTTCAATTTAAAATTATTTTGTAGATTTTGTAGGTCAAAATTGAAAACTTTGATTTCGACCAAACAAAAAAATGCTTATATTTTTGGATGGAGGCACTAGATAAATTGGGTGTATGAAACTTGGGAGTAGGTGGTGACGGCGGAAGAAAGAATTAGTGTATGTAGCTGTCATCAATCGACAGATGTACACGGACAATACAAACAAGCATGGTCTTTTACACCTTCACTATACATCTTTACTTATCGGCATGTCAGTTGCTAAAGTTCCTTAGCTTGATCAGTTGTCAGACCTTATGCCAAATTATATGCATGAAGGTATAACCTCTTCGGTTATGCTGTTATTATGTACATTACCTTTAACATGACATGAATTGAACCTGGCTAGTAATACACTACGTTACATCAATCAATCGCACACAAATGTTATTAGACTGTATACCGTGGTATATTAGTTTTTGTTTGTATACCACTTATGCTGTTATTTCCACAAATCATTCTCCCCGCCGCAGGACGCTGATGTGGACACGTAGTCCAAGGCCTCTTCTTTGTCCTCTGCCTGCTGAAACACCTGCACCGGATTGGAGTAGCCAGCTGACTCCTTGGGGGTTGCATCCAAGTGACTGAGTTGTGACGCCACGAACTTGTCAAGAGCCTTCCAATCTGTGCCAGATGCATCTCCTGCCGTCATGTAGACCTGCTCAGCCTGGAGCTCCTGCTCGGTGTAGCGAGAGGCGACATGCTCCTGTGTAAGGCTACACGGTTGTAGAGTAGCTACAGAGCCAATGAGATCAGGGAGCTTATTGGGGCTCTCGAGCTGAGGGAGCTGCAGGAGGTGCTCCTGGGGAAGAAGGTGATGATACTCGAGCTCCATCTTACAAGGGTAGCTTGGTTGCCTGTGGTACATCACAGCGCCATGCTGGTGGTGCACGGACGCCTGCCTTGGCGAGCCGCCGAACTCCGGCGGCGCCATGAATCCGCCGTGATCATTGAACCAGTATGGTGACTCGCCGGCCATTCTTTGCACAGTTGCGAGTCGCTTCCTGAACACCCTGCAGACTACCCATCCTTCCTCCTGAATGACATGCATAAATTCATTTAAGTAGAGAAACCTTATTTGTGTAAGCAGGAGCTGGAACACGAGTGCACCATAGCAGGACACGGCATGCATGCATCGTACGTGTCTACCGTGTGAAGATGAACAGTTTCAGAGACAGGTGTTCTTACGTGTGGGATTCCATTTTCGTTTGTCTCCAAGCGATACTCGTGCATGATCCAGTCTGACTTCTGTCCATTGGGCGCCCGGCCCTTGTAGAAAACCAGTGTCTTCCTCATCCCCACGAGGCAGTTCTTCACATAGATCGGCTTGTCCCTTCCAGTGGCCTTCCAGAAACCGGCCGTCGTTGCTCTGTTGGTGCGAGTGCCGGTCGGGTATTTCTTGTCCTTGTGGCTGAAGAAGTACCAGTCATTCTGTTCTTCAGATCCAATCTTGCATTTCTCTGAATTCAGCATAATAGAAGTGGCGTTAGAAGTTACAACGCAATTGAATTACATGCATCAGTCAGTTCTCCTACTTTTTAACCTAGCTTGAAGCATGAGCATGGTTGTGATTGTTATTAATTACCTTGCAGATCCCAGGGCTCAATTTTGTACAAATCAACATCTTTTATGACATCCAAGTCTATCTTCTTGAGTGCTACCTTTTTCCTGAGGTAGTAATCAACGAGTTCCTCATCAGTTGGGTGGAAACGAAAACCGGGTGGAACATGGGTGAAAGCGTCCATCTTCTTCTGACGATCCAAGTTGTGTAACTAGATACTGAGCAAACACTTCAGTTCTGCATAATGGTTAATAAAGGAATCAGTTTCATAACTCTCTGGTGATCGTTTGTAATACTGTATCTCGTAAGAGCATGGATAGTGACAATGAATATACATGACACTTTGGACAAGACAAAGTCTGCAATAAAACAAATTGACCACTATTTCTATAGTGATATGTCAAAACAAGCACAAAAAGTATACTTTAAAGCATTTCAAGTTGAAATCCAATGTCAAGTCTTTCATGAATAATCTCCATAATTTTGTTCACAGGAGTGGCTAAATTAACCTAAGAAAGTTTAGTATTCAAAATCTTAAAAGTCCTAATTATGAACTGTGGGGTAAATTTTTCATTACCGATCTTTACATGTTGATACAAAAGGTGACAATCATGATACGCAGCACTACTCAGAAAGTATGATACTTTCATCATACGATTACCCAGAAGAAATCCAATATATGTTGCTTTTTTTTTATCTTCTTTTGTGTCAATGAAGCTAGAGTTCTGCCCACGTGGACCTTTTGCAAATGGTTTAAAGTTCCAGATAAAGTTCAAAATAAGAATTTAGAATTGTTCCTGAAAATCAATTATTGTATGGGAAAATATCATCTTTACACAAGTGCAAACATAACTATTGTGTTCTTCAACACTGTCAAAAATTCAGACATGCTTAACTATATTAGCTCATGCATGTTTTCATAAACTTAAAGGGTATAAAGAGATTTGAATCCTGAAAAACAATTGGCCTTTTCTTGATCAAAGAAAATAATATCATTATTTTTTTAGGAAAGAATAATATTATCATTTAACCTGCTCTTATCGGTCCTATTGGTTTCTCTTTCAAAAATCTGGACGATCAATAGACTGGACAGTGGAGTAGTTAAGCCAGTTTTCCATAGTAATAGTTCACTTCAGTACTTCACATCCTAGAAGGTATCATGCATCCATGCAGTCGTGCAGATTAGCAGGCAGACTACAGCGGTTCTCTTATAGCATCCATGCAGTCGTGCAGATTAGCAGGAGAAGTGGATGCATGCATGGACCTAGTTGTGTGTGTGTGTGTGTGTGTAGAAAGAGAGAAAACGATACCTCCGCTTGTTTGCGCCTAGTGCCAACGCGAGACCTTACTCCTCCGAGCAGCCCGCCGATTCCTGAGATGAAGCCAGAACCCTTGCCGTATCCTCGAGAACCTTGACGAAGAAACGGCTGCACGCGCATAGAACGCAACAGCACCTCATCAGTTCATCTTCTGCGCACAGTTTACATGTATATATGGCAAGCAATGATCGAGCAGCTGGGAGATAAGGCGAGAGCAGACTGAAGGCTACCTTGGCCGAGGAACCCTCTTCGCTTTGTTCAGCCGATGACGATGAAGGATATATCGAGAGAGCAAGACAAGGCAGCCGCGGCGGCCGGGGGTATATATGGCGGTGGCCGGAGTGGTGGGTGGTGCCGGAAAGCGCGGATGGATTGCGAGCCAAGGCTGGCTGCAATCCAGGGGAAACGCGGGCGGACAGCGACGCGGAGATCTGCCCCGATCTCTCGCTCTCCGCGTTTTTCTATTGGCCTTCTTCGCCGTAACCGCCACCTCCTCCCACCCGCCGACGACAGCGACCGGCCGGCCTCCAACACGGTCTCGATCTGCCGCCCGGCCTACTAGCTAGCTAGCTCCTCCTTCCAAGGATCACTACTTGCCGCTGCTGCAGCGCCGAAACGTGCGAGAGGTTGCAGTGCCGTGTGCGCAGCGCAGCTTATGTAGTAGTAGCCATGCCTGATGGCCTTTAGTTGAGAGGGTGCAAGCAAGAGGGAGCGTGGCTGCCGGCAGAAATGATGGCCGGCCGGTGCCAGAGGCGAGCAAAAAAGGCCCGACGCGACTGCTGGCTCCTGCGGCCACCTTTCTTCGAAATTTTTCAGGGACAGTGAAGGTGTGCATTTTTGCAATGCGAAAAGGTGCTAGCTATGCCCGTTTCACTTGTCGGTGATAGGCAATTGTCACATTCGATCGAACCTAACCGAAACGTGCAGCGGTGTGTGTGTGGCCCTAAAGGCCAAGTTATCATGGTCACCAACGGCAGCGCGGGATGTGTTTTCTTGATTGTAATCTCATCAAATCAATCGATGGACGGCTACTAAGCATTAGACCCGTGTGATGTTACATGTTCATCCACAGTACACTGGTTAGTGAGAGCGTGGCCCAAACCCTACCGATCTGTGTTATTATGCGTGGAATTATAACCATGGCAATCACTCCAAAAAGTAGTTGTGCACAAGGTTCTCCACAAGGAATTCATTCGGTCTCTAGCACACAATTTTCTTTCATCTGGGCCAGTCACTTCATTATGGTTTATAATGTCCATTGCTGTAATTCATAAGCTCGTCGTTAGTTTACTCTGCACCTGTCCATGGTTGGTCGTGTTTGCTCGCTAGCTGTCAGTCCCGCAGCTAGCCAGCTACTCAGCTGGCTCGATCTGGCACGCTTTTCTGGCTCTCCTTGATGGTCGCTCTCAGATCGGCTACCCGGCTGGACCCGTTTTCGACCGACCCAAGTATATTTTGGATCGCGACTTTCCTCCAAATGGAAACCCAGTGCGGCAGAAGCCAAATACCTCATACACGACATTACCACTCGTGTTCGTATCCTTCCTGAAAAGGAGGCTAAAGGATCTCAAGCCTTTCAAGACACGTCACATTTTAACAGGACCAGGCCTAGCAAAGCTAGGTGTCACTAGCTAGCTCATTTTACTATCCAGGCCAGACCGATGCAAATTCAGTTCAACTACAAGGTAACTGAAGTAACCATATCTAATATACTCACAGACCTGAACTGTGTACATATACACACCTCATGGAATCTTTTATTTCAATTAATTTGCACTGGTAGTGCTATAGATTCTGAATTTAGCAAGTATGCCATTTTTGAAGTGTGTAAAGTACATCAGATTGTGTGCTAAACCCTGCTTAAAATAAGCATCTCCAGATAAGGTGAACTAAATAGGGTTAGCCGTGGGACCAGCCGGCCGGCGTGGTGCAGAGCCACCAGGCGGAGGAGGGAGGCGGCGGGTGGTCTGGCGTGGGCTCGACCTCATCATTATCAAACCCTGGTAGTTTATCCCACTTCTTTTCCTCAAATTCCAGTTCTGTCACTCAGGCAACCCCACGGTCCACAAGTACCATCACCCTTGGCGACAGCACAACAAGCTCACCGGTTGCTTTGGCATATATCAGTACTAATTCATAGCTAGTCAAGCATTCATAAGTTGTGCCAGAAACAGGGAGTTAGGCTCATCAAACATAGTATATCGGGGATTGCTGATGACTCTAACGACATTTAAATAGTAGCGCAAGGCGAGCTTCCAAACCAACACCTGGCAATAAGAGCACAGTTTCGGCAAGCCCCTTGCTATATGAAGCAACCCTGATCATAGTTTTCCATTATCTTGGTGTGGTCCTCAGTGTGATACGCACGCCCTTTCCTCGCACGCAAAAATGAAAGCTCGGTAGCTTTTGACGTTTGAGACTACTGTTGTTGTTGCAAAAGATCAGCTTACACACATGCACGTTTGATCTCACACCGATCGAACGAGCGCTGTGCACAGTGCACACACAGATTTCACGTGCGCGTGCGTGAGCAACTCCTATCACAGCCACACGATCAGACAGCTCCTTCACCACAAGTAAAATGTTCAGACTTACAAGCTTGCTGAATTGTGCCGGAGCTCTCGGCAGTCGACACGTACTCACATGGATCACATATAAAACAGAAAAGGCTAAACATCTGTCGCATATAAAATAGTGTGTGGCCGTGAGACAGATGGCGATGTCCGGAGCAGCCGGCGTTACACCGGGGAGCTCCGAGCTCGCATCCTTTGAGAACACACAAAGAACTGAACAAGTGGATAGAATAGATGCTGATGCTTTCTGCCTCGATGGCGATACATTCTCGGATGTTTATTCGAGTGGACAGCAATGCGACTGGTATGGTGCATCTTTTGGGGAAGAAGTGAAGCAAAAGGACTGTACGCCATACGGTGCATCATATGGCCAACTGCAGACGTCACACTGTTCCCTTTCCATTCGACAGTTTTTCTCTTAAACTGAATCAACTAGTAGCATTGGCATGTGTTCTCTAGCCAAATGTGTGCTGTTATCTGCAGCCTTTTGTCCAGCCGATCCCTTTGTTATGATGTGGAGCTCTGAGTAGCTACTGATTAACTCTAGCATAATGTGTGTTGTTAAACAAATGAACCAAAGGACAGCACATGGTCTGGCAAGCAAAGTAGCGCATTGAACATCGAGCATGCGTGAGGCCTTGTTCAGAAAATTTTGGGAGCTGCTTAATGGTGCAGGTGCTCTTATAATTTCTTTCCGACTCCTGCACCTCGAGTATATAACAATCCAGCAGCACCGGCCGGGGTCTGCATGCCTGTAGATTCAGCGATTATTTAGAGCTGCCGTCTGCAGTTAAGGAACTCTGCAAACCTTTGTGTTCTGTAATGCGTGTCCAAAGAAAGCGGCATGCAGTTTAGTGAGTTCGGAAATGTGCAGATGAGAAACCACTAGGGAAGTGAATCCGGCAAACATGGAGACGAAGTACGGGACTTACCGGTCTGTTCAAAATGATATCGAACCCCCGGGTGTGAACTGTGAACCTTCGACCGGCCGGCGCACACATCTCTGCCACAAAACGCATCGACGTGACGACCGGCATCATCACTGCGCCTAGCACTGAAACGCCATCCCTCTCCCTCGTTGCCCACTTGCATGCAGCGCGCATCATGCAACGCGGATCGGAGCTGCACCACTGCCTTTCCCACCGTTCTTTCATACTAGTTGCAGTCCGCCGATCAAGCTGCTCCGAGTCCGAGCTCAACTAGCTACAGCACTGTAACTTTTCCTAGCTAGCCAGAGCGTGCGTCGGGGCACCGCAGCAACGGTCGCCGGCCAGTTAGCCAGATCAGCGGCCGGCCGGCGCACGTTGCACGGCTAATTAAGCCTTCCAATCGGCATCAGCAGCCCAAACAAAACAAAAAGTGACCGCCTATCCGAGTTTGGTCGGCCCACGTCGGCCCGCCCACACGAATGATTAGCGCCGCCTGCCGCCGTGTACGTGCGCGCGGTCCCTTCCTCCTCCGGTGCCCGTCCGTCCGCCGTGGCGCCACCTAACTGGGCGCTGCAGGGGGGCAGGCAGCCAATGGGACGTTGCGGGCTCGGCAATATTCCCCGGGCCCCGCGGCGCACCCGCACCTGCCGTGCCGCCCACCATCATGGCTGCCTGCGCACGAGCGGCGGCGAGGGAGGCGTAGATAGCGTAGCGTCTGCCCTGCCCTGCCGCCACCAACCGGATCCATCCATCGGCTACGTACCACCACCCCGATGTATACGGTGCGCGGTACGAAATGCATGTAGTGCATGTGCCATTGCAAGCAACGGTCAAAAATGTGGAGTGCAGTGGATTTGGGGAGATCTTTCAGGCTGGGGCATGAGTGACTCTTGCAGCTTTGTTTCTTCAGCAGTTGAGCTTCTCCGCCAATGGCATTGGATCGGCGGAATGCATGCATTCAGAGCACGGCCACACTTGTAGCTTTGAGACCTTTACGGAGGTGTTAGGTGTTTTGGTCGTGTGCGTACTCATGTAGCTCATGTGCGCTTGTGTTGTGTCAGAGTATTTCTCATGGAGGCTGCACTGACATACGGCCTCATGGATCAGACGCACTGACCCCTATGTACAGTACAGTATTTCGGATACACCCATTTGATGGGCTTGAAGCCCACGCAATACGGCCTTATGGGCTTGACTCTCGCCCAAAAATTTCGCCTCGGGGCCCCCTCGTCGTGGATTGATCCATGCTGCTACAACTCGAGCTGGGAAGCCCATGCCTGGAGGAGGCAAAGAGGCCAACGGCTCTCCCGGGCCCTTCGAGATTCCTGCGCGGTATCCCCCTTGCCAACCTAAGCCATGGTCCAATCACCTGAGAAATTGATTGTCATATAAACTAAACAGATATTTAATTCACACTACTTCAACCATCGGTGCCGTGCAACCACTTCAAGTATCTGCACTGTTATACTAGTACTTTTCGTGTATGTGGACACGATGGGTTCATCTCCAAGAGAGAAAGGGAGAGCTTTTATAACGCTAAAAATATTTCATGATCGAGGTGTGGCTAGTGGTCGCACTCCTGCTTAATTGGACCGCTATTTAGAAGCAAGGGTATAACAAGGAGTCAAGAAGAAACTAATGTGAAGTACGTCAAACAGACTGAGCCTAGATGCTATGCTGAAAAACACTTCTTTTTTTTGACAGGGTGCTGAAAAACGCTTTCATCGAGAGGTAAGGCTGCCCGCACCGGCTTCCTTCATGCGTTCCTGCAGGAACGTTTACCGGACGGAGGAGCTGCACCGGTTTCCGCGGTCACATCCTCTATCCTTCCGTAAACCACCGGTTCCGCTAAATCTAGCGCGATAGAGGAGACTCGCTATGCACTATTTTAGTACTGTTTAATACTATTTATGTACTGTGCAGTACCAGGAAAATATAGTATTGGAAAAGTTTATTATAAATAATATGTGGTAGTTGGGATAGAGGAAGAATATAGAGGAACCATGGGTGCGGAAGAAATTGGTTTAGAGGAAAGAATCTTGATGACTAGGATGAAATATTCCTTTTAGAGGAAGGATATAGAGGAACATGAGTGCGGAGAGCCTAAGGGCCCTAAGTCAGCAAAGAATTTGTACCTGCATTTTCTTCGTTTACATCCCTAAGGCCCCTTTTGGAACGCAGGATTTTCACAGAAATTGTATAGGAATTTCACAGGAATCAGTTAACTGTTCACAGAAAAAACACAGAAATAAGAAAAATTCTCGCGTTCCAAAGAGGACCTAAAATTTGCCGGGATCCTTGAACATGTGACCATGCAGAGTGTTCCTGCGGATAGACAAAGAAGATACACGAGTCATGAATGTGGTCGTTCATGCCTACCAAATGTCATCTGTCCCTAAAAGATAAGGAACCTGCTGCGCATAGCTGCTGGACTTGATACATTACACTAGTATATTTTGCTGAGTGGGGACAGTTCTTTATTTGTAGCTTCCTGATCGTTGTAACTTCAAAGGCACCACTTTGGCATTTCCCACTTCATTTTCTTTGAGGTTCCATCGAGTGACTAGATGGACGTACACTCGCTAGGACAAACCTCTTGTTGGTGCGCTCTCCACGTTGGTGCCTTTGAAGTTTATTAATCACACTGTTTCCGGCGTTCACACGTAAATGATCAAGGCAAGTGTTATTACCTGTAGTTGGATCATTCAAAGTCAGCGGCTTTCGTCGATCAACGAGAAGCACGCGTGGCGTACGGTCTCCGTACGGCTCTGATGGAGGAATCTGAGGAGGATCTCTATCCGGCAGCAGATGAGTTTTCTAGGCAGTGGTCCAATCTAATGGGGGCAATGCGTGCCCCACACTGCCCTTGCCTTTATCGGTAGCCGCTTCTCCTTGACAATGCAGCAGATTCACGGTTCAGTGATGGACTGACGGCGGCAAACACAATGCATCTTGTGGCTAGGCAGGACGTACTGTGAATCCACTGCGAACTTGCGTTTTTTCTTCCTCCTTGCACATAGTTCTCCAGATTCAGACGACGGGCCTCGTCAGACTCGCTTCTAGTTTTGACTTTGGCGCAGTCGTACGTTCCAATCGATCTCAAATTGTGTTGTCACTAATTAACGCGATGTGTGTTTCCTGTAGAATAGTGAGTGGTGTAAATTTTGCTAGTTGTGCAGGAGCTGACTTTTGTCTCGTGGAAAAGGCACAGAAGTTGACCTCTTGAGAAGCGAAGACTTCATGCCCAACTTGGCAACGTGTACTATGCTCATTGTCCGGATATGAGTTGGTGTGATACAAACAAACCAAACCAAGCGTCTAACCTACGGAGGTAATCAAGAGAGCAAAGTGGAATATCCGCACATCGATCTTTGGACCTTTCGCCACCCTTGCGTGGAGGAGAAACCGTACGTAGTTCCGTACATTATTTCCACGGTGGATTGATTTGGTCTTCGGCTATCGTCTTGCTGCGCATCAAACAACAACCCTAGTACAGTACCTTGCCAATCTACCATTTGACGCCTACCACAACTACAAAATACTCCCTTTGTTTTTAATTATATGACACCGTTGATTTTTTTTTCTACCTTGATCATTTGTCTTATTCACAAATATTTGTGCAAATAGCTAAATGTATAAATTAATCTTAAAGTATTATTGATGATAGATCCAACAATATACAATACATTTCACGTTAAGTAACTAATTATTTTCATATATATTGTTGGTCAAAGTTCAACAAAAAAATCAACGGCGTCGTATAATTAAAAACGGAGGGAGTATATTTACTTGAGAGAGCAAGTGGTGCTGTGAACCTGGACGAGTTTGTAGTGCTAGTACGTACATATCAGTTATGAAATATTTAATCAGTAAGACCTAGTAACAACAAACATGGTTTAGAATCAATGGAGAAATGATGTACTCTTTTTTTTTTTGGAACAGAGAAATGATGTACTCTAGTACTACTATGGGAGTCCAATAACAAACATAACACCATCCTATTATCATCTATCTATCTATGGTTTTATTGATATATCCATTCATACAAACACACTGAAGGCACGACAATAATTTTAAAACTAAAGAAAAGTTAGATACGGTTAGATATTTAAGACACTGAAGGCACGACAGTAATGCAACTTAATGCTACTTGCAAAGTTGTCGAAAAATATATTGATCGATTTGCATCCTTAGTTTTCATGCTACTTGTAGAAGTGGAGCTGAACCTTGCTCTGGTCAGCTCGTATGATATTTCAAGTCTTCTTCTGATTACGCAACTCACCAATTAAACGACTGAGGGACAATTTTTGGTATCAACTGACAACTACTACTGAATATTTTGGAGTCCAAGTGATGCTTTGAGTCTGGACAGCTTATAGTCTCTGCATCATGAATTTTGTACCTAGACAATTTGTCTGATACTACATATTATCATTATGTAACATAATTTGCACTTAATAGAGTTGATCCAAAGATGAATAATTTGAATGTCTAAAAAGTAGCATGTCTAAAATTATCATATGAATTCCTGTAGAGATACAACAAACCGAAAAGGTAGATCGGAAGCCAAAAAAGAGGGGGTAAAATTACATGTTATCTGAAGAAAATATCACTTAAACCTAAGTTCTATCTGCCCAAGATGTATGGCATATTCAAATAAGCTATGCACATATATATTTTCCTCCTGGCCTCGTTTCTCCAAGAGATTAATAACAAGAAGATGTCATGTGTGTCTCCATCCACCATTGCCTTGATCATTAAACTCACAAAACCGATAGCTGTCATCGCGAGAGACGCAGACTGAATTCTCAAGCCACACGCACAAGCACAAGTGACAATTTACAAAATGCCGGTACTTACCGCAGTACCCCATCGCACACCCGGTGGTGGTGATATGCTCCACGCTGAAGCTTTGATCTGCAAGTCCGCCAATCATCCCTTGGTTTAAACAACGACTGCCTGACCTCCGCAGAAACGACAGGAACCAGACACTCGGACACCACGTACGGCGCTCTGCACGTACATCCGGGTCACACTAATCCGCTTCCACGAACCTTCGCTACGATTTGTTGAGTTGTGCTCGCTACGATTTGCTGCGTTGTGCTCCCCTCAACATAAACTAAATAAGAGCATATTCGCTTCGCTGCTTTGCAGCAGCTACAGTGTTCGCAGTTATTTCTTCTGCAGCTGCTATAGTAAAAAACGGCTGCTTCGCAGCGAGCCGAACAGGCTGTAAGTTGGTGCGTGCTCCCGCTCCCCTTCCACGCCACCTGATGTGTCTCCAAACTTGTCGCGACACCCAGTGAGATTTTTTCTAATGATGAGTTAGTAGGTGCGCGCGCACGAGCCGTACAGGCAAGCAAGATCTAAGCGCAGTGGTAGTACTAGCGGAAAATACAAACGGCCTCGTTCTGTCGCCGTGCGGGGGAGGATGACGGACGGGTCGACACGGCAGCGCCGCCGTGTCGAGCGGGGGGGGGGGGGGGGACGGCGAGTTTGTTTTATCAGTGCGCCGTACAAGTGAGTGGTATCCGCTGAGTCAGATGGCAGCAGAGCAGTCCGTGAGCGCTTATCCAATTGTCCCGCACTCACCGGCGCCTGCTTGCGCTTGCGCGCGCGCGGCGGATACTCGGGCGGCCGTCGACGTCGGGTTGCCGAGCGGCGAGCGAGCGAGCGATCCCGGCGCGTGCCCGCCTCCCTCGGTTGTTACCTTGCGCGGGCCCTTTTGTCACTTTCTACCGACCTTCCCCGGGCGCCGCACGAAGGCGCAGCAGCCACCCCCTCGGCGCCGTGTGCGGTGCGCACGGAATCTTGGGTTTGGATTCGATTCCATTCGCTCGTGGTCCTGACTGCTGCTACTCCGTTAAAATCTTCCTGCCTTCGAGAGACCTGTTGCGCAAGCAGGCCTGAGCTTCGGCGCTCGTACGCCGGCCGGCCGACGACGACGCACGCGCACGGGGCCTCCAGGGAAATAACCCCCTGTTTTTTTCTCTGGCGTACTACAAAACAGAGTGGGAGGGAAATCGTGCGGTCTCCGAGGAGATTCCACGCTCACGCTAAACGCCTTAGAGCTACCTGCTGTGTCGTGTGTGTAACGTCGTGAACTCGTCGTTGTGGATGGACGAACTCCCGCACGGAACGGAGATATTTCCGTACAAGCGTGGCACGGTGAGTGACAAATACGCATCGGCTATACTGGTATCTGACGGGCTGTCCGACAGCAACAGCGTCGAAAGTTCGAAACATAGTCACCCCGTGCACGAAACGATCGAGGACGTATCACACCATCTCTTTGCCTTTCGGTTGGGTGACGCGTCGTCGCCCAATGCAACAGGAACGCCAACATTGCCGGGACGGCTCAGTTCCTGTTCGGCTCGCGATGCTAGCGCTTGGACACGGCATCCCTTTTTCAGCCCTGCATGTCGAGTTGTCCGTATCGCATTGTCGATCCTGAAACGAACAGTCGGAACCGGAAAGTAACCGGGCATGGGCGTCAGATACCAGGCGATCCGTCGTGAAAGGAGCCCCGCGACAGGCTGGTCATTCTCGATCGGACCAGACAGATCACGCTGTAGTACTATGTTGTTTCCGCGTCAGGTTGCACATCACATGACTTGTAGTATGTGTATGTTCACCTTAAATTACTATACTTAAGCCAGTAGATTACGGAAGGCGCGATCTCACTTTGCAGACAAGATCAAGCCAACGACGACCTCGCTGCCGTGTCGCCGTCTTCAACTTTTTACCCGGGGGCAGGCAGGTGACTCCGCTGTCAGTGTCCTGTCCTCAAAATTCAGCAACGCCCGCTGGTGGGACACTGGGACTGATGCATGCATGATGTCTCCATCTCCGGGATCAGCTCGTGCCTGAATGTGGTGTCAGGTGCCATCTCATTAACAAATCGCAAAGCCGTCGTTAAACTACTCCCCGGCGCTCGTGCGGGCGGCCTTCGCCGAAGGCTCGATTCGGCGACGCATCCGGCGCAGCTCGCAACCGGGCTGGGGATGGAGCCGCAGGGGCAGCAGGATCCACACGTCGTGTCCATGCGGTTCTGCCCGGGATGTGGCCAACACGGTTTCCATTTTGAAGTTTTTCAGCGCAGCGGATGTTGGATTAGCTCGCGGCAGCGCTTCAGATTTTGCGCCCTGAATCCTAAGCATCGTTCAGTGTTTGGACGCAATATTAGCTTCTGCTTTGTCTGGTCTGTAAGTGCTTGTACGGATCACATCAGCCTGCTGTTTCATCGCAGATTCGCGGCTACATTACGTGGCAGAGCAGCACACGTGTGCCAGGGAAAAGGGCCGTGATCCAATCCAACATTGCCATCTTCTGATCTGATCCAAGCCAGAAATGGAAGCTAGCTCGCTTCACTGGGTAATTATGAGGCAAATTTCCGTATACGATCGAAAATGTGGGCGCGTTAAGTCAAGTCGATGAAAAACTTGGCTCCCGAGCAACATCAGGGGGGAGCTTGGTGAGCACGCCAATGACTCTTACCTGGGCCGTATCTTTCAAGAAGAACTCCAGCGCTATCGAAGCTTGACCAAAGTCATTGTCCACAATGGTGCCGCCACCTCCTTCTGGATGGACGACTGGACTGACCACGGCCCGCTTTGCCACAAGTACCCTGCTCTTTTCTCTCATGTCATCAAGCCCCACGTGTCCGTTCGCACGGCTCTCTCCAATGGCCTTCACCTCACCCTCCAACCTCGCCTTACGGCCGCGGCACGCGATGAGTTGCGCGATCTATCGGACAATTTAAGTCATATCTCGCTCACGGATGAACTTGACGAACGCTACCTCGCCATTCAAGGAACTCACCGCTACACCTCTTCTCGCGCCTATAAACTCATGTGCAATACTGGCGTGACCGACCCTGACTCCTTTCACATTTGGCAAACCCGGCTGCTCACCAAAATCAAGTTTTTCTCCTGGCTCCTCTGCAATGGCCGGCTGAACTGCAGGGCAAACCTCCTCCACAAGAACATCCGGAAGCCTGAGGAATCCTTCTGTGAACGATGCCCCACTGTCCTCGAGACGGATAAGCATATCTTCCTTGACTGCCCCATTGCTGTAACCTTCTGGGCCTCCATTGGAATCAACCCTACGTTCATGTCCTTGACCACCCCGTGGGACACCGCTCATCCGAGCCACCTCCCCTCTGTTGTCTGGACTGACGTCCTTCTCATCCTCCTTTGGCGACTATGGAACTCTAGGAACAAACTGATCTTTGAACACAGGTCTGATGGAGTGTGCGACATCATCCGAGCTGCGATGGCCGATCTGGACCTCTGGCGCCACAGGTACAAGCAACACCAACAAGAGCTAGCTATGTGGCGTTCCTACCTCACCCAATGTATTCCCTTCTCAACTTCAAATCATATGTAACCCTTCCCCTGGTATGCCGGGGTGTACTTGTATTTGTTAACCTGCACTTTTCGTTCAATGAAATCAAGTAGGCGGGGATCCTCTCCCCTCCGAATTGTTCAAAAAAAAAAAGGTCGATGAAAAATGACAGTGCAGGATGGGGACTTGTTTTCACGGTCCGTACAAAATTGAGCTGGATTTGGATTTGGCGTCCGCGGTTAAATTGTGTGACGTGAGCGCTCCGTTTGTTGTAGCATTGGGATTATCCTGTCCCGGTTACACCAAAGTAAAAATGTACTACTTTAAAAACACATTTTGCACGCTAGAGTGAAAACAACGACGTCGCCGATAAAAGAAGGGAACAAAAGTAACTTCGACAATGCCACCACTCTGCTGCCATCTTGAGCAGTGGCAGCACTTTCTTGTGTTAGGAGCTAAACCAATCAACGATGTGTTTGAATTTTGGAGTGATCACGTAAGGGAAAGGCACGAATAATCAATTTTTCTCTCTGTGGTTGTCGAGGAGAGCGAGCAAAGCAACCCAGCCAAATGGAATTGGTTGAGCCGACCCCTCTCTCTCTCTCTCTCTCTCTCTCTCTCTGTGGAGCCGGAGGAATCATGGACCGAGCACCCCTAGCCATTACCGAACAAACGCCGCCTCCCAACGATCATCAAGCCAGTGGCCAAGCAGAGCGAAGCCAAATTAATCACCACCGAATTTTCGACTCCATAAATTAGCACAGGCACCACCACGGCTCACTCGCTCCCTCCTGTCCTGTGGCCTATAAAGCGGGCCGGGTCCCCCTCCTCGTCGCACTCCCTTCCTCTCAGCCTCGCCACGCACGACGTCTCCTTCCTCCTCTCCCGCGCGCTTCCGTTCCCGTTCCTACCATCAAGGTCGTCGTGTTCTGAAAGAACGAAGGAGGAAGGAAGAAAGGGAGCTTTAATTCCGTTGTTTTCTTGGAATCTCGCCATGCTGAAGAAGTCACACAAAGGGTTCCGGCTCGGGCGGAAGCTGCTGGGCGTCTGGAGGTGGGCGCTCTGCAGCCGGCGCCGGCGCCGGAGCGGCTACCTCCGCCTCCGGACCTGCTCCGGCGCTGGCGGAACCGGCGGCGACTGCGCGGAGCGCGCGGCCAGGAAGCTGGCGCCGGTGCTGCAGTGGGGCCGGTCGCTGGCGCGGCGGCTGCGGCTCGGGTGGCGGGCCGGCGGGACCCGGATGCTGGACGGCGGCGGCGACGAGCCGGCGGTGAGCACGCCCAAGGGGCAGGTGGCCGTGTACGTGGGCGGCGCGGCGCCCGGGGAGTCGATGCGGTACGTGGTGCCGGTGGTGTACTTCAACCACCCCATGTTCGGGGAGCTGCTCAAGGAGGCGGAGGAGGAGTTCGGGTTCCAGCACCCCGGCGGCATCACCATCCCTTGCCCCGCCGCGCGGTTCGAGCGCGTCGCCGCCGTCGCGGCCGCCGGGAAGAAGGGGTTCGGCAGGTGGTAGCTAATACTAGCATCTTGGGTCAGGCGTTAGGAGGAGGAAGAGAGACAGTCGCACAGAGAGAAGAGAGGCCCCTGACCGCCGCCGTGCACCGGCCGGTGGTGGAGGCGGATGGTGTACATATGTGTTTGTTTCCATCAGTCTCAGAGAGGGAGGGGGCTGCCTAGCTATTTTTTGTTCTTTCGATTATTGGGTCTGTTTAGCTGGTGGATGCTGTTCTTTGTTTCTCGATGATGTTTTAGTAGCACAGGCTATTCTTGTTCCAAACAAGCGAGTTCATCTTCTTATCACAACAATTTTCTTCGCATGCTAAGCTGCTCTTTGCAAGCAGATCCCCAACTACTCCCAAGCAGGTGACCCTGCGAATCAACTCTATTTAACTGTCGCTGGGCATGGATCTTCTATTTTGGTCAATACTACCCGAGCAGGGTATCACTAATTTGTACGGAACGGCACTCCAGTAGTAACCTAACCCAGCGGATGATCCAAATACTATCAACCAGGATTCAACACCGGTGAACTGATGCCACTCCAACGTCCAATGAGTACCCTCTGCTTTTCTGGGCGCCTCGTTTGACTGCATACTCTTGAGAGCACGCACGCACGCACGCACCCACCCACCCCCTCTTGAATTTTCGTCCATGCCTATCCCCAGCCGCCAATCTACGCGAGAGCCGTATGCTCGGAAACCGCGCCATTCAGTGTGACCTGGGAAGGTGGGAATGGTAAGCCACGCGCAGTACGTACGACCCGTACACCCCTCTTCTTCCGTACCCACACGCGCCAGGCGATCGACTTGGCGGTTGGTTGGTTGGAGCACGCCGTTGCCGCCGCGCCACTTTTCTTCTCACGCCGACGCCGAGGCGTGCGTCTCTCCCCTGCCCCCGCCCGTTCGGTTCGCCGGCGTCAGCTCGCGGCGCGCGATCACGCAACGGCGCCGGCCTAGCGGCCCTGATTGCGTGACGCGCCGCGACATGCCCGTGGCACCCGTCTCGTGCCCGACCAGTACGGAACACAACACTCCGCCGTGTGGCGGCAGGCCGAGATTTTCCGCCCCGCCCCGCGCCATGGTCGACAGGGACGCGGAAGCGGACACTGTGCCCCACCTGAACTCCACAGCAACAATCATGGGTTCGTACGAGGACGCCGCTGTCCGTTCACGGGCCAAACGCGCGGCGATCGCTCGCTGGATATGGCTCCCCGCCGCGCCTGTGGTGCAGATACGTCGTGGCGGCAAAGAAACGGGCGCGATCACCGTTCCGGCGTGGGAGCCGCACGGACGCAATCATGCCGAGCTACGCAACACAAGGCAGGCAGGAGGAGAGATGGATGGATGCCGGGCGCATGCATCTCCGCAAAATCTCTTCCGGCCGGCTCCGAGAAAAGTTGTGACTGACGGCCGTTCCGTGAGGCGCGTAGCGTAGCGTCCATACTTTCCCTTTTCGTTTCCGCTCGGCTGGTTTCGCCGGCATTTCCCCCCGGCTGGGGCCCAAGATCAGGAGTGGGCGCTCCAGAGCGAGGGCATATCTTCGTTCACACACGCAACCAGCTTTTTATCTTCTTTTTTTCTTTATTTGACAAATCAACAGCTATGCTTTTTTTTCCCTTCTCAGAAAAATAAGTCATGGAATTATTGAGGCGATCAGGAAAGCTGAACTACGAAATCTGCCAGTACCTTTGGAGGTGACGACGACTCGGGTCCTTATCAGCTCCGTTCTCCTTTAGGCGGCGAGTGGCCTAGCAACTTCGAAGACATTGGCAACAGTACAGAACAACAGATAAGCTAATCTTTGCGCTTAGGTACCGATGCCGTACAAGAACCTTCGTTACGGCCAAAGTATGCATGTACGTCATCGCGTAGTTGTACTTTGATGTGTGGTATATATCTATATATGGAGTGTTGTACGTGGTGCTATCCAGAGCTTAGACTGCGTTTCTTTCTGCATTGGGAAGATACAGGGCGACAAGAAGAGGAGGACACGCGTTTTAAACTCTTGTTGTTCTTTTTGCTCCAAAAAAAAAAAACTCTTGTTGTTCTTGTTGTCTTCGTTGCAGTAGATCCTCAAGTCAAAACAAGCCGTTTTCAGATGGGTATTAAGAAGGCGCTACGAAACGTCAATCCAAAGCCTAAAAATAATCACACAAGGATGTGTCATTCTTGTACTTCGGTCACAAATAAGTGTCGTTTTAGATATCGACATGGTTAACTAATTCATTTATTTGACCGGTAATTAACTAGCACAAAATTCGTTCAAAATATAGCAAGTAGTAAGATTATAAAATAACTAATCAAGACAAATCTAGCTATACCATATTTTAATTTTGAGTGGAAATGTTGAATGAGATATCGATGGTCAAAGTTTAGATGTCATGATGAGACTCACTGCATTCAGTCAAAAACGACAAATCATTGTTGCCGTTGGGACTTGGGAGTATCCCCATGAACACTGTACAGTATACTCCTGACTGAATACAGAGGAGGGCGACATGTTCAATTCATTCTCGTCGAAAAGAAAAACAAAATGTTCAATGCACGTCGACCTGCATCAATGGCAGTATGGCACACAGCAAATCAAAATTTGGGCGTTATCCATTACTCCTTAGCCCAGCCCAGGTTGCATTGTGGCCAATATGTGTGGTCTCCTTCCGACGCGCATAAGTCGCTGGCAGTCCAATATGTGTGAGACCGGGCCCAAGGCCCAGGTATCATAACTCCAGCTCGTTTAGTATAGCATGTTGAGAGTTTTGGACCTTTGGAGTGATGCAACAACAATCCTTCGCAAGTTTTAACCGAGAAAAAAAAGTAATATTTTGCATGGAGCACTCCAGCTTTGCCGGAGTTCCCACGTCGTTTGCCGTGGTGCGGCGCAGATCGACGGGGTTCGCCTTGCGTGCACTTGCTGTGAACCATGCATAAACGAACCACATCTCATTATTTTCGATCATGCAGTAGCAGGCAGCATCTAGCTTGAGCGGTGGATCGATCGATCTTGTTCCTTTTTAACTTTTTCCATAGATTAGGTACCATACGTTTCCTAGCTGCCGGCGAACCTTGCTAAACATAGTTTGGATCGACATAGCGCAGTAGTTGCTAGCTGCGGCTTTAACTATATATCAGGATGTGAATGGAACCACTAAAAGGACAGCATCTCATGCATACATGCAGTGATCTCCAAGCCTAGATCGGTCGGCGGCCATCATGCATTTCGCGCTCTCTTTCTCTCTGATTTGATTTGACCTTCTCGACAACGAGAAAACTACTCTAAAGCGAGACCACCCGATCCACCTTTACCAGCTGTCATGAACTGAACCCGCACCTCGCTTCTCTCTCTCTCTCTCTCTCTCTGATGCCAATGCCATCTCTGGACGACAAGAAAATTACACTAACCAGCTGCTCAGGCTCATCCGATCCTTTGCTTTGTATCCGAGGGCAGCTGCGTTGCTCGATCGGCTATTTAAGCAACTCCCGCCATGAGGATGAGATCAGTGTGACCCGATCGAGCTGCACATTCGCAGCCAGCTCTTGACGACACCACCTCTCCTCCGGCTCCGACCTAGAGAAAGGAACAGGAACACGAGCAAGGATCCGTCAATCCAGCTGGTAATTTTTATCTCGACATGAAATTCCCAGCTCGATTAGTTCGGTAAATTAGTTACTGACCCGTTGCGTTTCTGCTGATCTCGTAGCAGATCACTCGATCCATGGACAACAAGGCGTTGCTGCGGACGTTTGCGGCGGACAAGAAGACGAAGAAGCTTCGGCTTCCGCTTCCATCCGTCCAGCTGGTCTGCTTGTGGGCGCTCGTCAACGCCTTCTCCGTCGTCGTCAGTTTCACCAGCACAGCCATCATCCCCGTCACCTGCAGCCCGGTATTCAGTTACTCCTAGTCCCAGTAGCTAATTGGATGCATGCATGTCTTTCAATCATGCGTGCGTGCGTTTGAGAGGTCCTCCTATAGGATGCACTGGTTAAATTGTTGGTACATATTTGCATCAGTCCTCGTGGCTATTCCCGTGCATCAAGGAGACGGTGGAGCAAGCCATGGAGGTACACGCCCTCGTGATCAGGATCCTGTGGTGCGCCGCGCCCCAGATGGCCGCGGCGGTGGCGCTGCTGCTCCCGCGCCGCCGCCGCCGATGCCGCTGGTCCCTCGCGTTCGTCGCGCTGGCGGGCACCGGCGCCATGCACTTCCTGATAGCCAGGGTCATCCTCATCTTCCTCGCCGCCGAGCCGGGATATATACCTCTTAATGAGGATTGTCGCTGGGTTCGACTACATCTACGCCGCGTTCGACATCGTCGGCTTCCTGGTCCTCCTCATGGGAGGAGAGGAGGAGGACAAATAAGCAAGCGTATGTACGACGTATAGTTGTGGTGTGCTCGATCGGTGACATCCGGGAGAGGTACGCGGAACGAACTTGGTTAATTGAGTAGTGCTAAGCTAATGCTAGCTTAATTAATTAGCTTGCTCATGAGATGCTAATTATAATCAATAACGAGATGAGGAGCCAGTAGAGTGTGACGGGTCGAGTACCGTACGAACGTAATGATAATGCATGCCGTGCGTGCCAGTGGATACGTTCCGTGCTGCTAACTCTAATTATTCATGTGTAATATAATGCCACACATGTTTAGCAAGTGGACTGGCCGATTGCAGTGCAATATGTATATCGACAGGGTGCATACTGACTACTAGATTCTACATGCGCATGTATATTTTGTGTGTTTGTCACCATGTACCTGCAGCTCCTCATCATTAAAGCAAAGATGCTATTTGGAGTTGTACACAAATTTTGTGAACATGGGCCGCCACTGCGTCTGGCCCAGAAGTTATTTTTGCAAATCCCCTTTCAACCAGCAATATTGGGCCTAAGACGTCCCAAGCAGAGTCACCCGCATTCCCTATACGTAGCGCGCGCTACCTGGAGCTTCCAGGTAGCGCGCTTTAGGATGCGTGCGGAGACATCCATCGAACGGTGCGGAGCGGAGGACGCAGGCGGGCGGTGACGATCCCAATTCGCTGAGGATCGGGATCGTCTACAGTCACCCGATTTGAAGGCAGAGAAACAGTGTTTTGTGAGGGGCGCTACAGTGGCGCACAGTAACCTACCATCGGAACACTGTAGCTAAATACTGTTTGCGGGCACCGTAGCGAAAATACTGAGCGGATTTCACTGTTCACTGGTACTGTAGCATCAAATCTCACACGTTCATTTTTGATCCGACGGTCGAAAGCCGGTTTGATGTCACCTGCCATCAAAAACAACGTGTTCGTCTCGCTGCTTTGCAGCGGCTGCTTTGCAGCAGCTACAGTATTCGCAGTTATTTCTTCAGCAGCAGCTACAGTGTTTCTGCAGCAGCTACAGTGTTCGCAATTATTTTTCTGCAGCTGCAGCCGCAGCTGCAGCGAAACGAACAGGCTGTAAATCGTTTGATGGCAGACGATCCCAATTCGCTGAAGCTGGCTCACGTTGGGTTTAGGGACACGTGGCGAGCTGTCACTGGCTGGGCGGAGTTTTGTGTTACCTACAAACTTTAAATCGATTTTTCTCCTAATTCGTGACTCCGATTTCAAATCCGTTTGAACCATCGTTCTTCTTACAATTAATGCAACAAAACTAGATCCCACATGAATATATATTTTTTTTTATTTTTTTTGCAAAATTCAAAATTTTTCTAATTTAGTTTCAATATTTTATGAAAAGGGTTTGTTCTTTTCTCAGGTGACTCAGATATATTTTCGGAACAACAAAAATGAACACAAGAAACAAAGTTTTGTGAAGCTGGAACATTTTTTATTGAAGCCGGAACATTTAGTTCTTAGGTGACTAAAATCTTGAACATTTTAGTCAATAATTAATGCAACAAAACAAGATCCCACATGAATATATTTTTTGAATTTTTTAAGAACTATAATTGTTTCTATATGATGGAACAATTGTTCTCAATTGTTAGAACAAATGTTCCTATCTACTAGAACAATTGTTCTCAATTGCTGGAACAAATGTTCTTATCTACTGGAACAAATGTTCCTATCTACTGGAACAATTGTTCTCAATTGCTGGAACAAATGTTCCTTTCTACTGGAACAATTGTTCTCTATTGCTAGAACAAATGTTCCTAGATGATGGAACAATTGGTCTTTATTGCTGGAAAAATATTTCAGGTGATGAAATAATTGTTTTCCATTGTTAGAACAAATTATTTCTATCTGTTGGAGAATCTGCTGCAGCAGCTGCTTGCATTGCGACAGAAAAATTCGGCACTTCACACACGGGACAAGGACAGAAAAATTCTTCACTTGTCACTTCACACGCGCTGCACTCCTACACGATGGAATCCTGTGCGCGCGAAAGACCTGCAGCGCCTGAAAGAAAAATGTGAGATTGCACGCGCGAAGTTTGTGGGCCTTATGGGCCGCGCTACAAGGCAGCTAAAGATAGCTCGCGTTACCTATAGGGGCTCCCAGAGTCACCCAGCAACGCAACAGTTCGGACGTCCGTCGCCATCCACCACACCGGCCGGACGACCATCACGGGCACGGCATCACCTCCTCCCAAAACATATCGTTGGACCGACCAAACCATGCAGCCCGCGTTGCACTTGCACCTGTCCCTCCGGGCCCGTGCGCCGAACGCACGAAATCGACCCCGCGCACGGTGACGCGGCGGAGTCTTGACGGGGCCGCGCGCGTGGGATTCGCGTGTCCTCGGGCGCACGGCGTGGCCCCGGCGCATATGCATGTTGGGAGTTCGCGGGTGGAGCGGCCGGACAGGCGTCGGAAACCAACGTTCGGGAACGCAGGGATGCGCGCTGAAAAGGCGGGTGCTGGGGTGGTCGTTGTCTGCTCGTCTGTCGCGGGAGTCCAGCCCGGTCTCAATTCGAAGCTAGCTGTCGCGCGCTTGAAGCCCCAGCGTGGTGACGTCGCGCGCGCTTTCTATCTCGAGGAATCCGGCAAAGGCGGTGAAAAACCTTTGCGTAGTGACTGTCATTCGTACCCTCAGTTCGGTGACCGGCTGCAAGCCAGCAGAACCTTTCGTGCTCTGGAGTCTCAGGACACTTCGGCACTGCCAAATCACACCGTTGCTGCATCCACCACCGGCCTGGGAATGAAGACTTGCTGCCGAAGTGATCGCTCAGTACTGTAAGCAATCATGGCACCCAAACCGCGGTGTCACCGGCGGTCCATGATCGCTCGGACACACGGATGGACACAAGTCAGCAAATCACGCGAAAGCAGGTCGCAATGGATCACCTCACCTCAACTCGATGACCAACGGACCATTCCGCGGGTGCACTCGTCAAGACGGCACAGGTTCATCTCCAAATCGTACTGCCCAACAAAACAGTCGCACGTCGCCTCTACCCATGCCTTGTGGCTTATCGCCAGCTGGGAAAGCAGGACGACAACTGACCCTTCCCTGTATGCGTATGCCTCGGGTAGTCACGCCTGATGCTTGCTCTATAACTATCGAAGGGAATCGGACCAGAGCCACCGGCCGGCATCGATCGTCCTGTGGAGTCGACGTATAAATTCTGCAGACGCCGCACGCACCACAAATTCCTCTGGCATTTATTCTGTGAGCTCCCTCCCCACCACCACCTTTCTCTGCACTACCGAGACAAGGACTCAGAAAAAACATTCCCTGGCTGCCCAGGGCCAGCCATCAAAACCACCCCACCCTTGACGGTTCACGCCAAGCGGCGAGGACACTGCTTTTCAGTTTCAGGCACCAACACGCGTTCGCGCGCGCAAGCAACTCCGTCTCGTCAGTCACGATGCATCGGCCTCGCCATCAACGTCGCTGCTCCCGCGTCTTCGCTGCCGTGCTCATCGTCGTCGTCGGGCTAGTAGGCGTCGCTCCGGTCGCGGAGGCGGCGACCGACACGTTCGTCTACGCGGGGTGCTCGCCGTCCAGATACCAGCCGGGCAGCGCCTTCGAGGGCAACCTCAAGTCGCTGCTCACGTCCATCTCCAACGCGGCGCCCAACGGCGGGTACAACAGCTTCACGTCGGGTGCCAACACCACCGGCTCCGGCTCCCCGGCGGCGTACGGGCTGTACCAGTGCCGCGGCGACCTGGACAACGGCGACTGCGCGTCGTGCGTGCGGAGCTGCCTGGCGCAGCTGGACCAGGTGTGCCCGGCCGCGTACGCCGCGTCGCTGCAGCTGGAAGCCTGCTACGTGCGCTACGACAGCAGCGCCTTCGCGGGGCAGCTCGACACGGCCATGGTGTACCGCAAGTGCAGCACCAGCACCAGCACCGACGGCGGCTTCCTCAAGGGCCGGGACGCCGTGCTGGCCGACCTGCAGCAGGCCGGCAGCAATAACGGGTACAAGGTGAGCAGCGCCGGCGACGTGCAGGGCGTCGCGCAGTGCCTGGGCGACCTCGCCGCGGCGGACTGCGCGACGTGCCTGGGGCAGGCGGTCGGGCAGCTCAAGGGCACCTGCGGCACCGCGCTGGCCGCCGACGTGTACCTGGCGCAGTGCTACGTCAGGTACTGGGCCAACGGCTACTACTTCCGCCCCACACAAGGTACACATCAGCTTGCACCTTCGCCTTTGCGTTTCATCAGACAACAGAAATTCGGATTCACCGTTGCTTAGTGAGGAGGTTACATGAAGTTAAAAATTGCCAGATTTACGAGTCCATAGCTGCGAGTTGCAGTAGGAATTGATTCCGTGTGCAACGGGTAAACTTCCGAAAGTTAAAATAAAGAGAGATCACATCAGTCAGAATATATCCTCTGCCAGTCTTTTTCTGCATCTGGGCGTGCCAATGGACCGCGATCAGGATTCGGATGAGAATGTCCGAGGTCCCTCCTAGTAGTAACCAAGTTTTTTTCCCCTCGATTATCCTAGAAAGCGAATTCAAAACTTCCAGTGACTTCATTTTGCAATTGTCTATGACCAAATTCACATGCACCTTTAACTTCAAAATTCAGCTGCCAATGGACCAAATTGGCGTGGCTAGGTTAGCAAAATGGAAAGCGACAAGAGAGCAATCACTTGACTGTAGACAGCGGCGCCGCGTACACCGTAGCGATCCATAGGGCAAGCGACAATCAGTACGAGTAGCTAACGATTGAGAGAAACAAGTCGGTCAAAACTAGTCAGATAAATTATGAGTTCGACGCTAATCATCGATCCCGGACTTTCTAGTGGACCGCATGCGAGGCACATTATCATTCGACCAAAAGTTAGGTGAGACGACATACATAACAGCACTAACAAGATGATCGAGGTGACAGTAACAAAACAGACTACCCTTTTTTCCCTAGAAGAACAAGAAGCTATTGTCAAAGGCAAACGCTACATTCGAATTTCGTGCACGGTCACTTGTCGATGGCACTTTCAGCCGTAAGCTTCGGCGCGGAAATGCTTGTTTTTTCTGCATACACCGGGGCTGTCCTGATCCAGTGATGGGGACTAAAGCTAAACGACATGCCTCTTGCTAAGCATATGTAAGGATTTAGGACGGCGCGGCCGCGACGGGCACGCACATTGTGGGATTGGCCCTCGACGGCGGCCGCTGAGCCAACCACTGCACACACACACACCATGTAACTGAATATATTCCCGATAAACAAAGAGAGCACTCCGCGAGTGCGCGACTTTGCATATGCTATTGTTATCCTGCGTCTGACTGTGATCTCCTCCGGCCCCAGATTATTCGCAGGATGATGTTGGGAAGACAATTGCAATAGCCATAGGAATATGTGCAGGACTGGCACTCTTGGTGGTGTTCGTCTCATTTCTCAGGAAGACATGTAAGCCCCTGACTTGGAAACCTTCCCCCCCCCCCCCCCCCCCTGTATTAGGGAGGACTGGATCACACTGGTATTTGTGCTTGGTAATATTCATTCCATCAGCAATACATATCTCAACTCATGGCCAGCCGAGAACAGATCAGGTGTTACAACAAGCACATGGCAGCCAATTCAATAAGCACACTGCTCCCACTCGCCAAACATCGTTTATTCCACTTCCAACAACTAGCATCGCACAGAGCACCCTGGCCCTGCAAACAGGATTCGAGGTCATTGCCTTGCACTAACCTGATGTATACTGGTATCTCTTGCAGGCTAGCCGACCCTGGGACGACCAAGCTTCCATTCTCAGATGACGGCGGGAGAAGAAAAGGGGTGTAAAAGAGATAGGTCCACTAGCATAGACTGCAAAAGCTTCACAAAGCATGTAATCATTGTCCGAGGAGCACTGCCTTAATTTGGGTCATCTTTTTTGGTCCACTGATAATGGCCTTAGTTTGCCATCATTGCAACAACATTAGCATCTGATTATAATCATTGTCCTCAGTTGATTGCAAATCGGACCTAATATTACTTTACACGGGTCCGAACACACAGGACACAATATATACAACTGACGAACCGCCACATGGGGTTACATTTTGAAAGATTTACAGTCCCCAGATTACAGAAATTCACGCAGAGGCGATCAGTAGACCTCGGGGACATTTGCTATTACTCTTAATTACAGACTGCAAATGTTCAGGCGCTGTGTCCTTGAGTCGTAGTGCTCCACCTTTCAGGATTGTAGTTGCTGCAAGCGCTGATGCTTGCTTCCATCATTGTATCCTCAGAGACCCCAATGTTGCAAATGTTTGCAAATGCTCTCATGTGCTTCATGCCATACTGAGTGAGTGAGCCACAATGGGATTCAAAAATTCGCACCTAGCAACGGGCAATGGTCATCAAGACAAAATAAAATCATCAGGGCAAAAGTCTGGATGCAAATATGTAGGTATGAAGGCGTATAACAACAGGAGAGGACCTCCACGTAAGCCTTGAATCAGAGGCAAAGAGTAAAATGTATTGCACTCACCATGCTCTTCAAACAATCCCAATCATCGACTAACGGTTGACCAGAAGATCTAACAGCCTCAAGGACTGAAGGCCCGCTCTCAAATCCAAAAATAAGCCTCCCAATAAAATCGATACTGCTGTCAAGATGCTTCCTGTGTTTAACAGTCTCTTTAATCTCCTTGAGAGCGCTCAGCTTCTCTTCAGATCCCCCATTTAACTGCTCATACTGAAAGCAAGAAGTGAACATTATCAAACGAAAATAACTGGAAGCCACAACAAGCGATTTGCGAAAATTGGGCCTGTCATTAGTTGAATGAGCTTAAAATAAAATTAGTGCACAAGCTCTAAATAACTATCACAACAGCTGCTGAATAAGACCCACATTTTCTTGAATTCTGTACAATAATGACTTTGCATGTTGCAATGGGAAAAACAAATGGTAAAGTTGTCAGGAAAACAAAGCATATACTAATTACCATCGATAAAAAAAATCTGAAACCAAATATTTTTTATGATAATAATGTTAGGAAATAATCAAGTACATTGAAATTAAACAGCTCTTGCTAGCCAATCCATAGAAAAAGGCCCAACGATATTTGGGTAGAAAAAGAATACTTTTGTAATAACACAATCTAATGATATCATCTATGTTAATATAAGTAAAGGGAATGCAGCATACTCCCAACAACAAATAAGTAATCATTTCATAATGAAATATTTCATTTGAGAAATGATCTATGCACATTTGTTGCCTGGTGCAACAAGACACCATGTTTTAGTCAAATAATAAGTTCTACCTGAACTGCTGTGTTTCATGAGATTACTCAGTACAACATCAATTTTTTTGCTAGAATCCAAAATATAATATCATTTCAGCTATTCTTTTATAAGGAATTAGATAAAAACAATAACGGGACTCAAGGGATAACTGAAATTTACCCTCTTCCACATGAAGAGAAGATCAGCATCTCTTTGGTTGACTCTAGCCTTTGGGCCTGCCCAAAGCAGCGTGTTTGCAATGTTGACATTTGCAGGATCAAAACCTTGGTAAAGGAAAAGCTTTTCATCCTTAAAGGTCTTGTCACCATACTCCATGACATGAGAACCCTCTTTGCGGTTATTCGTGTTTGAAGTTCTTGCTTTCACCTGCTCAACACATTATTTGATTTGAAGTTACCAGTTTCACCTTCCAACAAAGCATGTGAGACATGATTAGCTACTGTGAACCAATATGGAGAAAGTGTACTTGGGACTTACCACCTCATACTGATCCTTGATAGTTTCTTTCTTTAGATTATGGGTTTGACTGCCAATTAGAAATAAATCAGTTCGAAACACCAGTTACAATAATTATTAATAATTGCTAATGACAACATTGTGTACGCATCAGGTAGGCTTCATCCTACCGTAGAGTTCTCTAAAATACGCATTGTGTATGCAGGCTATCCTGTTGTTGCTCCACAATTGATATTTCCCTGTCTTTACAACTTATGTCCTAGTAGTTTACAACTAATGACCAAAAATTGTGGTTCCCCAATACAATTATATACAGTAGTGGCAGATTATTATATCAAATAGTGCCCATGTGCCCCTCCTAATGAAACACCTTTGTTTTAACATGAAAGACACTAAACAAGCCTTAGGTTGCAAATAACAGTGTGTATGTGCAAACTCTCATCGCCGAGAACGAAGTAAGTTAAAATAAATGGACCAATGACAACAAAAACAGTTTCATGCGGACAATAATGCAATATTTCAAGCATTCTTAAAATACCTAAGATGATATCAAAATGGAATTGTATTACACTACAGGAAAGGAAAACGTATCAAATATTTAGGTCTATAAGACAAATTTCACAAGTGACAAAGATGCATATTTCTGGATTTAAAATAGATCTGATATGAGGGTTACCTATCTTCCATCCAAGAAACACTGTACAAATCACCTAAACAGGTGATGTACTCAGGAGGGGGTGAGGGTTCCATTCCAGGGCAGTATGTCCCCCAACTATTTTCAACCGCATTTGAGGCTGTTGTGACATAGATATTGAGATCTTCTGGCAGTAAGCCCTCAAAGATACTGCCACTTTCACACGCTTCAACATATATAACCTGGTAAATGCATGGAATTTTGATTTCAATGTATGTGTGTTGGTTCTAGAACGAACCTTTTTTGAGCGGAAGCGTAATGGATGAATCCTTACCATCTTTGAGTAGCTGTTGGAAGCATGTTTCTGTTTTAAAACCTTAATAAAGTCACCAGCATACAGAAAAGGCATGTTGGGCATACCTAAAAAGTTGCAACAGGAAAGTAAGTGCCACAAAGAAAATGAACTGAGGAAAGATCACTTATGTAATATGTCCAGGTACATACCGAGAACTCCAGGACCACCATGATCTGAGTAATAGATGAAGATGTGGTCATTTGGTTTGCTGTCGATCACCTTCTTACTCCCACCAGTAACTACACTTTTGTTGCCCAAGAGGACAGCAAAGAAGTTTTCAGTAGTGACCTGGTGACCTGTGTAGTCCTGCAGTGAATGCGAAGTTGATCAACTTTGCACAAAACAAGAGCAAAAGGAGTTTCACTACCAATACATATGTGATGACAAAGCATAAGAAATACCTTTGGAACTCCATGATAAACATCATCGCCTTTAGGATGGTTGATGATAACCCCTGGCCTTGGATTGAGACTGTTATTTGCAATATCATCATACATGAACACCACAATGTTCTCATCCTTCACTCCACCCTTGCGCAGTATCTGGTACGCGTGGCACACATCGGCCTGCCATGCATCAAGCACACCACCATTCCATAAGCAAGCACTATTAGCACTTCCATTTTTGAGCAAGCAAACACTAACAAACATAACTATCTGGCAATCATTAACACATGTCGTTGCTTTCAATCATTAGAAGCATAACTACAAAAGCAAATCCCTGCATACCCCACGTTCCCACGCAACTTACAGCCAAACAGAGTTTCTGTCACCAACTAAACATGTCCCTCCCACCTAAAAATTAGCATCCAACTAGACAGGAACCGCCGGTACTAGCTGAGCCGAATCATGTCTGGACCATTCTAACAAATCAAGCAACTAAGGATCGGACGGCCCGGTTCCCAATTCCTAAATTCAATGGACAAACAGTGTATGCACAGTCAATAGGAAGTCGCATAGCGACCTGGAGCAACGATCAACTTAAAATCTCCTACAATTCGAAGCAGAGAGACTCTAAACACAGGGAATCCGCAAGACCAAGCACAATCGAGCAACCAAGCGTACGTAGGAGAGTGGAATTCTACCAATCCCTTCGCAATTCAGTCCCCGATCCCCCACATGTAACCCACAGTTCACTCTACACACTGTACCCGATCAGGTCCGAGACCGCACAGATCACATCACCTGATGCCGGTAGTTCCCGTAGCCGGAGGATCCCGCGATGAGCACGGCCCACCTCGTCCCCACTTCATCCTTCCCCGCCGCCGCCGCCGCCGAAGCAGCAGCGTCACCCCCCTTCTCCGTCGGCATCCGTATCAGCGGCTCCCACTTCCCCTCGGCCCCATCCGCCGAGGCGGAGGCCACCGCCAGGAGCGAGAGGAGCCCGTACAGCCACGCAGCAGCCATCGCCGGTCGCGGGACGCGGTGCGAGAGCGAGCGACGCGAGTAGGTGCGATCGAGTGAATGACGGCGTGGCGCAGGGACCGGGGGCCGCTAATAAGCGCGAGCTGACGTGTCGTGCGGAACGTGGCCCGCGAGGCCAGCCGTCGTGCCGCGGGGGCGACGGGTCGTCGGCCCCGCGCCGCGCGGCCGGTCATGCCTTCAACGCGCGCGGTGGCGTGGCAGCAGCCTGCGGCACGAGGCCGTTGCGTTGGCACCAGATAAGATGCCAGGTTCTCGCGTAAAAAATCGGGCGCAAACTAGCGCTGACCGCGTGATGGTCTTGCCTTTTTCGTCGCCACGAAAGGAGAAAGGGACGGCGAAGAAAACCGATGCTTTCTTTCGGGTGAGATAAGAAAAAAGGTGAGCTCTCTAGAAACGTTGCGAGTGAGGGGGGGGGGGGGGGGGGGGGGGGGGGGGGGGGGGGGGGGGGTGGAAGAAACGTCGCCGCTCAGAGCGTTACAGTCTCTTCCGGAGGTAACGGTCATCTTTGGAGCTACTTCTGGCAAATTTCTCTCGAGTTTGCCTACTGAAGTGGTGAAAAGATATGAAACGGAGAGGTTAACGCGATTGCTTCTCGTGTAAGGTCTAATATTAAAGTGATCCCCCACAAGTTCCTTGAGTTTCCATCTATTAGGGTCCCGTGGACAATAACAGAGCTCATTTGCTTGTCCTGAGAATTCTGCCTGGCCAGGAAGCTACGGCCAGGGTCAACAAGCCTTTTCTCCCACAAAATAAATGTTGTTTTCAAACACATCCAACAAGACATTCCGAAGGAAAATATACTAGGACAAATAATGTTCTTTGAATTATAGGTAATAAGAACTAGCAATGTCTTGATCTTAGGACCGCCATGTGCCCCATGGCAATGTTTGTCCCTTTCACCATCAATCTCAAAATTTTCCTAATGAACTCGATTGAACATTCGGTTGTATATGATTGCTCCATGAAGCCATGAAACTCGAGCTATATATGTGTGTTCCAAGTCGGACTATTGCCAACTGATTCCTTTTTACTTTGATCTCGTTTATCAACGCCGCCAGTGGCCAAATCCTATTAAGATAACTATTTGTGTTTACCTTGCCCCTCGGACAACTTCAGTAGGTGGCATTTTTATACAAATCCAACTATTTAGTAGAGTAGTAAATTATGTATTTTGCCTTTGCATTTGTAAATTAAACTATAAGCTTATTTATGTTTACTTCAAAATTATAACACCCTTATTATCTTAATATTTAAGGGTTAAAAGAAGCCTCCCGCATCCGCTGTAAAAGCCACGAAGTTTCCATATTAATCAGTGAAAAATATATTTAAACTGTCAAATATCATATACATAACTTTAAACGTTATATTCAATGCAAAAATAATTTTAGATATACACTTGATACGCGTAGGAAGTCATTTTAGATTTCTATGTTTAAAAATTATGTAACATACTAATATAATACTCCAAAAGTGACATTGACACTTCATTGGTGTCCTTTATCAGATAACACAACAATAAAACACTAATACATTGTTCTGACATAATTTTGCACCAGGACACTCCTATGAATTTGGCCACAACACCAATTCTAACCTAAGATATGCTTTAGCACATTAGATTTCTCACCGTAATTGCTTAGGTTAGAATTATCCCCGAATTACTCTGATCACATTAGATTTCTCACCGTAATTGCTTGAACATATATTGTGTATATGACTGTTCTCGTTGTCATTGATGGTCTCTTTAATTGGTTAGGACTCTTGAGGCTCTTCCTCTTGTCACTGCACTGGGACATGTTTGTGTGAGGCATACTCTGCTATGTTTTTTTGCACCTCGATTTTAATCCATCTCAACTTTTCTTCGGTTCACATCAATATACAATAAGCAACTATTTGACAAAATGACATCTTACGCTTCCATTAACTTGTAGTTCACAATAAATAATTGTTTTTAAATTAGGTTGATAACACCGCCAATGAAGCTTTCAAGCGCTAAAATTGATCGTCTTCGAAGCTAATACTATAGGTCATGCAATACACAATAAGGATTTATTTGTAGTATTTTGTTGCATTTTCCGTGATTGTGGACTTGGTTTTAGGAACATTTATTAGCTCTGATGAGATTTTTGCTTCTACGGATCCAATACCCGTGCTTCCAACTAACCATCGCTCCCATATTAGAAATAAATAAGCATTACCGAAAAGGTAGGACGTTGTTCAATGGAGCCTAAAGTTTCTCAAGTGACCATTTTATATATAAAAAATATCGATGGCTTATGAGTTGCGACAACACATATCCGGTTTTCCTAGTGCTACCCATGTCACACAATTTGTACTAAATGCTGCCAAATCCTTGCCACTCAAGTATCTTCTATTCAAATATCCTGACTCCAGGGTATCAATGTTTCCATAACATAACATGGCATCTCTTATATATGCTGATTATTATAATCAAATAATCAAAGGCTCTTTTACTTGAAAATTCAGGAATAAGAAACCAACATGCATGACCCATTCTGATCTTTAATGGATATAGTTAATACTCGGACAAATGGTGGTCAAACCAAGCTTCTAAGCAAGTACTCACCTAATGGGAACAATCTGAAAAAGACTCCTGAAAAACAGGAGCTGGCGATCAGAAGGGCGACGCCGAGGCTTCGTTCCTCGCCGGCGTCTCTGCCGGCAATCATAGCCGAAGACCTCCACTTCACGTCATCCAGTGCGTGGGTCACCAATGGCGTGATTCTGCGCTATGTTGGGTGATGGGGAGAGGCCGGCGACGCCCGGTGGGAAATTTTGATCGGAGGATTCCGATACTGAGAGTGATTTCGAGGATTTGGGCTGCGCTGGCGGTGGTGTGAAGGGAGCGAATTCAGGTGGAGCTGGAGGTGATGGGGGAGGCGAGAAGAGGAGGTTCTTCAGGCAGGGATACCGTGCTCGCTTCAAGGCGGGCCGCGGACGTGGCAAAAGATCGCCGTCGCCGCCAGGGCGCGATGGGGATCAAGCAGCCAGGGGCGGTCGCGCGACCGATGCTGCAGGCAGAGGAGGGCGAGGTGCTTTTGGCGGTCGCGGCTGTGGAAGGGCCAGCCGGGAAGGCAACCCGGGTGCCAACGTTGGAAGAGGAGGTGTTGACCGAGAGGTAGCCCTAAGGGCTGAGGACCGTGAGGGGCGATTGGAGGAAGAAAGGCCACAGCCAGCGGGCAAGCATCGAGGCCCGGAGCTAGCTGGGGAGAATGCAAAGAAGAAGAAGAAGTTTCAACTCCAATGCATTATTTGTTTGGAGGAGCATCACACGTCCAAGTGCGGTTTGCTCCTTGGTCCAAAGCCATCAGCATTATGTTGCGGTTTTGCTAGCAAGGGTGAGGTCCTTTTTCAGATTCCTTATGACAAGGCTGCTCCAATTCCAAAGAAAGTATCTGCTACTGCTCTTGTTACCATTGTGGAAGGAGATGTCCTTGCTGAATTGGTGAAGAAAGAACTCGCTAGACTCATTCCAGTTAAATGGGAGTGGGTGGTTCGTCCTCATGGCAACAACAAATACCTTGTAACCTTTCCATGCCAGGTTGAGTTGCAGCGGATGGTGGCCATAAAGAGGATTCCAACACATAACAATGAAGGTGTCATGGCTTTTGAGGAATGGAGCCAGGAGATTAAACCTTCTAGGAAGCTTCAGAAGGTGTGGATTCATGTCTATGGTGTTCCCTATGAGATTCGCTCTTTTTTTATCTCTATGGGCGGTCGGCACTATTATTGGTGCTACTACTTGTGTGGATATGAAGTACACTAGAAAGACAGGGGTGGTGCGCATCCAGGTGGCGGTGCTTGAGGTTGATTGTATCCCTGGCAGTGCCGACATTGTGGTAGATGATTCTCTTTATGAAATCTTCTTCAACATTGACTATGTTAAGCCTACTGGGGAGGAAATCAATGATGATGATGAGGATGATCTAGATGAAGAGGGGGATCAGAATGGCAATGAGGAAATGGGACAGGATCATGTTATGGAGGATTCAGATAACATGGGTCATGTGACAGATGACTCTGTGAACCCGGGGCAACTCAATACCTCGGCGCCAGGACCTAGCAACACTAAACCAACTGAGGAAGAGACTCGGATTATTAATCAAGCCATTGACATTGCAGTTGAGGAGCTTCTCATTGAGTGTGCTAACAAGGTCATAGCGGAGGAGGATGTTGGCTTGGGTGAAGGTATGGCTGTCTTGCAGGTGACGGACTTGCTATTCCCGCCTCGATTGTGGCCGTTACGAACCAGATTGGGAATGAGCTTCATGAGCCGACCTTGGACATGCCGAGGTCCATATCCGTGGTGCAGGAGGAGGCGCCCTCACCTATGGTGCAGTCCGACGTACCTACGGATGGGGAGAGCGAGGTAGTGCCCCTGGTTGTGGCCGAGACTGAGGTCCTATCCTTGTCTCTAGCCGTGGCCAACAAGGACGCGCTACCTCCCACAGTCTTCACGGCAGAGAGCGACTTCGAGGAGGTGGTGGCTGAGCCCAACTTGGGCCTAGCTACCGCTGATTACTCTACCCCGACAAAAACTGCTGCAGCGACTACGGGTAAAGGCTATTCACCAGGCAGCCTGGGTTCGCGATCCTCATACAGAGTTGTTGTGAGGGGATCGCTGAGCTCAAATGGAGGCCGGACACAGCTGGGCGAGTTGGAGGATACGGGCTCTCAGCTGCCCGTGGTGGGGGCGACCCGGTCTACTCCACCTACCCCGGGGTCGCCTCCTCTTTCTCGCCCTCCCACCATGGACCCGGTGGAGGACGAGAAGAAGTTGAGGAGGAGCACGCGGTCTTCGGTTACGGATGAGCATACGCTCGCCAAAGCCAAACGCATGGCAGCAGGAGGAACTTGGAAAATACTGGTAACAATTTTTTTACCTCTTTTTCAGTTTCCCAAGTAGAGACCAAAACTAGCAACTTAGGCATATCGTTGGGTAGAGATGATAAGGAAATTTACTCTTCTGTTGTCTCTCTAAAAAACATTGAAATAGATAGGCTTTCTGTTGCTAGGAA
Source organism: Eragrostis curvula (assembly GCA_007726485.1). Classification (NCBI taxonomy): domain Eukaryota; kingdom Viridiplantae; phylum Streptophyta; class Magnoliopsida; order Poales; family Poaceae; genus Eragrostis; species Eragrostis curvula. The sequence goes on along the minus strand of RWGY01000911.1, from coordinate 53,021 downwards.
ATCAAAACCTAAGGTAGTCTCTAATGTTTATGGGGATGAGGAGGAGGACAACTTCGATGCAATTCTCAACCACGCTTGTGGTCCATTAAATGAGAATGCTCATGAGGAGGGGCTTGATCACATATGTAGTGATCTAAATGTAGCTCCTCGAAAGAAGAAGTCCAACTCAGGGAAAAAACAAAGGAAGCCTAAGCTTCCGAAAAAACCAAAAACTCCGTCAAAACTGTGTCTCCAATGAAAGGAATTTTTTGGAATAGCAGAGGTCTTGCTGACTTGGCTAAACACAGATATTTGGCGGAGATGGTATGTGAGGAGCAAATTAACATCATTGCCCTCATTGAGACAGGTCGGGATTCATTCCCAGATTCGACCTTAAATTTTTTTTGTGCAGGCCGTGATTTTATTTGGCATAACATGGCACCACATGGAAGATCTGGGGGGATGTTACTTGGAGTAGACCTCTCAATCTTTGATATTGAATCCATATCTGAAGGTGATTTTTATATTAAATTCACTATTCGAAATAAGGAGGATGGATTCAAATGGGTACTTTATGTGGTCTATGGACCGGCCCAACATGAAAACAAAGAGGCCTTCCTTGCTGAAATAGCAAACTCTTGCTCTCATGAGATACTACCATATTTAATAGGTGGTGATTTCAATATTATGAGACATCCTCAAGACAAGAGTAACGATAATTTCGATCCAAAATGGCCTAACCTTTTTATTCAGGTCATTGAGGCTTTAGATTTAAAAGAGATCGGAATGTCGGGTCACCAATACACATGGGTTGGCCATGGAGATGATCCAACACACGAAAAGCTGGACAGAATAATCGTAAGCACGGATTGGGAAGAAAAATTTCCTTTATGCACCGTGGAATTGAAAAATAGGGGGCAGTCGGACCACACTCCACTCATAATTAATACGGGTGTGTCTACACATTGCTCTAACCCGCCCTTATTTAAATTTGAAAGGGGCTGGTTCCTTAGAGAAGGTTTCTTTGATATGGTGGCGAATGTCTGACAGTCAACCAATCAGGGAAGCACCAAGCTTCAGAGGTGGCAGAACAAAATTAGAGCAGTTCGAAAACACCTCCGAGGGTGGGCGAAAAGTACAGCTGGTTATTACAAGAAGGAGAAAAAGAAATTACTTGCTTTAATCGACGAGCTCGATAAAAAAGCTGAAGCTTCTCCTCTAAATGACAATGAAGTTAATATGAAACTATACCTCAGGGAAAGATTAGCCACTTTACTGAGAGAAGAAGAGATTAAATGGTACGAACGTGCCAAGGTAACTACGTTATTGGAAGGTGATAACAACACCAAATTTTTCCATCTAGTGGCTAACGGCAGGCATCGCAAGCAACACATTTTCAAGTTAGAACAAGAAAATGGTGTTATTGTTGGCGATGAGGAATTGAAGTCCTATATAACAAGTTATTATAAAAGCTTGCTTGGACCTCTCCTATATAACAAGTTATTATAAAAGCTTGCTTGGACCTCCAGAGCTGACCAACATATCTCTCAGGGAAGATCATGTACACGATATTAACCAGGTAACATCGCTGGAAAATGAGATCCTCACGGCTCCCTTTACCGAGAAGGAGATTAAGGAGGCAGTGTTCCAAATGGAACATAATAAGTCTCCTGGGCCGAATGGATTTCCAGCTGAGTTTTATTAGGTTTTTCAGGAAGTCATTAAAGGGGACTTACTTGCTCTTTTTAAAGACTTTCACGAAGAAAAGCTTCCGCTTTACAGTTTAAATTTTGGTATAATTACCCTTTTACCAAAAACAAATGACGCGAAGCAAATTCAACAATATCGACCTATTTGTGTGTTGAATGTCAGCTTTAAAATTTTTACTAAAGTTGGCACAAACAGAATTAACGCAGTGGCAGGGTCGGTAGTCCAACCTTCTCAAACGGCATTTATTCCGGGAAGAAACATTATGGAAGGAGTGGTAGTCCTGCATGAGACTATTCATGAACTTCATACTAAAAAGCTGAATGGGGTCCTGTTTAAAATTAACTTTGAAAAGGCTTATGATAAAGTCAAATGGAGCTTTCTCCAGCAAGCCCTTCGCATGAAAGGGTTTTCTCAGAAATGGTGTCGATGGATAGAGAAATTCGTTGAAGGAGGTAGTGTCGGTATCAAAGTTAATGATGATATTGGCCGTTACTTCCAAACGAAGAAGGGTCTGCGTCAAGGAGACCCAATGTCCCCTATTTTGTTCAACATAGTCGCCGACATGCTGGCGGTGCTCATTAAAAGAGCAAAAGATGATGGACAAATTAGTGGCATTATACCCCATCTTATGGATGATGGTTTGTCTATTTTGCAATATGCTGACGATACCATTTTGTTTATGGACCATGATTTAGAAAAGCGAAGAACATGAAACTGTTACTTACTGCCTTTGAACAATTGTCGGGTCTAAAAATAAACTTCCACAAGAGTGAACTATTTTGTTATGGCGAGACTGCCGCATTTGAAGATGACTATATAGAGTTATTTGGTTGCAATGTGGGGGAATTCCCGTTCCGATATCTGGGTATCCCGATGCACCATAGAAAACTCTCCAATAATGATTGGAAAATGATAGAGGAAAGATTCGAAAGGAAATTAAACTGCTAGAAGGCCAAACACCTCTCTTATAGAGGACGTTTAATTCTATTGAACTCGGTTCTCAGCAGTCTTCCAATGTTCATGATGTCTTTTTTTGAAATCCCGAAAGGGGTCCTCACCAAACTGAACTTCTATAGGTCCACATTCTACTGGCAAGGTGGTAAAAATACTAACAAGTACCGCCTGACCAGATGGGATCTCTTATGTCGCCCTAAGAACCAACGAGGCCTAGGTATCATTGATCTTGAGATCCAGAATAAATGTTTATTAAGCAAGTGGTTATTCAAATTGCTTAATGAGGACGGCTTGTGGCAATCATTAATACGGAATAAATATTTAGGTTACAAGACTTTGTCACAGGTCGGGATCAAACAAGGTAACTCTCACTTTTGGAGGGGCATTCTAAAGGTCAAAGATGAGTTTTTATCATGTGTTTCTTATAATGTTAAAGATGGCTCCCAAGTTAGATTTTGGGAGGACACATGGTGTGGAACTAGGCTGTTCAGTGAGTTGTATCCTAATCTATATCATGTCTCATATAACCACAATGATACAATTGCTCGGGTTATGGATGATGCGCCATATAATTTATCTTTTAGGCGTACTTTGATTGGAATTAAACTCACAGAGTATAATGATCTTATAGCTAAAATCTCAACTTCTAAATTAATTGGCGAACGGGACACAGTGTCATGGAAACTTCTTAGATCTGGTCAATTTACGACTCGATCTTTGTATGCTTACCTAATGAACCAAGGCATTCCGTTTCATCATAAGCTAATTTGGAAGTTGAAGCTACCTTTAAAGATAAAAATTTTTCTTTGGTATCTGGTAAAAGGTGTCATTTTAACCTAAGACAACCTAGGCAAGTGTAACTGGTTAGGGAACCAAAAGTGTTGTTTCTGTAATCTTAATGAGACAATCCAACACCTGTTCTTTGACTGTCATCATGCCAAAACCATCTGGAGGGTAGTTCAAACAGCTACAGGGCTTAGCCCACCTAGCTCTTTAATTCATATTGCGGGAGATTGGCTTGCTCATATTAACTCAGACAAGCGTAAAATTATCCTAGTAGGTGTGGCTGCCATGTGCTGGGCGATATGGCAATGCAGGAATGAAATTTGTTTTGATAATGTTAAATATACATTGTACATGCAGGCACTTTTCAGGGGAGCTTATTGGCTGCGGTACTGGGCGCTGCTGCAGCCTGAGGAGGTCCGTGACCACGTTCGTGGGGTGAGCGCAGCATTAAAGGTCGCTGCATTGGAGCTTTATGCCTCTCACGGGTGAAAATTTAATAATAGACTCGGTCCTCCGTAGTTTGATTTGCTTTCGTTTAAACTCTTCTTGTCAATCTGTCGATTGACATCATTTTTGTAATAAGTGTCAAAAACAAAACAAATACCGGGCTGCGTGCTGTGCAGAGGCCAGGAACTAAAACAGTTTCCATTATCTAAAAAAAAAATTCAATCGTCTTAACTTTGGTAGATAATATAAGTCATTTTAAATAGAAGAAAAATGTGTATTACAATAAGTGACTTCACAATAAATCCAGTTTGTTCGGCAACCCTACTGCGAATCAATTGCTACACTGTTCGTCGTTATTTCTTCAGCATCCGCTACAGTGTTCGCAGTTATTTTTTCAGTATCCGCTATAATAAAGCAGCGGTTTGTAGGCATGCCGAACAAACCCATCATTTTAGTATGTTATCAATGAACCTTAAAAATTGTAAAAAATAGTTTTAATCAGATCTAAAAATATTATACTCCCCAAGTATTTATGTACACGAGTATCTAATTCCTTTAGCAGTAGATTGGAACGGAACCGGGGCATGCAATTGCAAGGCAAGGCACCGGTCTCGCGATGTCCCGTTTTCTCCCGCCATCCGGAACCTTCCAGAATCGTTGCTACCGGACGACACTAGAACCTGCGCCTTCTCTCTCATCTCTTATACTCGCCCCCGCCCTCGACGCTTCCTCTGAAGGTCCAAAAACAACCGATCCGAATTCGACGATCTCGATCGTTCCACCTCCCGGTCGCACGCCAATCAGCACCCGCCGCCGCCGCCGCCGCGATGGCCGACGAGGCGAAGGCGAAGGGGAACGCGGCGTTCGCCGCCGGCCGCTTCGAGGAGGCGGCGCAGCACTTCTCAGACGCCGTCGCGCTCGCGCCCGACAACCACGTCCTCTACTCCAACCGCTCGGCGGCGTACGCGTCGCTCCACCGGTACGCGGAGGCGCTCGCCGACGCCGAGAGGACCGTCGCGCTGAAGCCCGACTGGGCCAAGGGATACTCCCGCCTCGGCGCGGCGCACCTCGGCCTCGGCGACCACGCGAAGGCCGTCGAGGCGTACGAGAAGGGGCTCGCCCTCGAGCCCTCCAATGAGGCCCTCAAGTCCGGCCTCGCGCAGGCTCGCCAGGCCCAGGCCTCGCCGCGCCGCCCGCCCTCCGGCGCCGACGCCATCGGCAAGGTGTTCCAGGGCCCCGAGCTGTGGAGCAGGATCGCCTCCGACCCCACCACGCGCGGCTACCTCGACCAGTCCGACTTTATGCAGATGCTGCGCGAAGTGCAGAGGAATCCCAGCAGCCTCAACACCTACCTCTCCGACCCCCGCATGGTGCAGGTGCTCAGCCTTATGCTGAACATCAAGTTCCCGCAACAGAACAATGGGGCGTCTGAGCCGGCGACGCAGTCGACTCCGCCTCCACCGAAGCAGCAGCCGGAGGCGAAGGCGAGGGAGCCGGAGCCGGAGCCCGAGCCTGAGCCGATGGAGATACCAGAGGAGGAGAAGGAACGGAAGGAGAGGAAGGCGGCCGCGCAGAAGGAGAAGGAAGCGGGGAATGCCGCTTACAAGAAGAAGGATTTTGAGACGGCAATCCAGCACTACACAAAGGCCATGGAGCTCGACGACGAGGACATCTCGTACATCACCAACCGCGCTGCTGTTTACCTTGAGATGGGAAAGGTGAGCTCGTTGGCCTTTGGTACTATTAATTTTGGAGCAATTTACCTGAAGATTGTTGTGTTTAGTTGCATAAATATTCAGGTTAGTAAATATATTTGTGAAATTTCGTAATGTGACTGGCTACGGAGATCTCTATCATATAAAACAGTGTAAATAATACGATCTTGGTTAAAGTTCCACTGCCTGTTGGAATGATTGTCAGGGAACATGCTAGTTGTATTTGCATTGGTCGAGAACTTGATATTCGTAGTTTAAGGAAGTTTCGGGGTAAGGGTTGATCATGACACATCATTTTAAGGGTCACGCTAACTTATACATTAGTGTTCCCTCCAGATAGGGACCACTGGAAGTTCCATGGATTGGCAGTAATGATGTTCTTGTTATATGGTTCTTTCTTAGATGCATAATTTTACTTTCCAACAGGGTGGATTGATCCACTGCCGAGTTACACAATGTTAATGTTGACCTAGGGGAGACACACACAAGGAAGATAATCTAAATATAGCCATCCTTCCCCTGGGAACAAGGGATAATTGGTTGTATGTTGGTAGAGGGCTCATCATCCACATCAGATAGGCCAACATTGATGTTGCAATATTTGCTGACAATGTTAAGTGTTATAGTAAAACAAATGTATGTTGGCAGGGTAAATGCTGTTTGGACTATGAATGTCTTGATTATGATTATGATTTCATCAACCCTTTGATTGTGCTAATATGTTTTTCCTTACACAACTCTGGTACAGAATCTGACATTTTTCCCTTTGATTTATAGTATGATGAATGCATTAAGGATTGCGATAAGGCTGTTGAGAGGGGCAGGGAACTACATGCTGATTTCAAGATGATCGCGAGGGCATTGACAAGGAAAGGAACTGTTCTTGCGAAACTTGCCAAGTCGTCTAAAGACTATGATGTTGCCATTGAGACTTTCCAGAAGGCGTTAACTGAGCACCGAAACCCAGATACCCTGAAGAAGTTAAATGATGCTGAACGAGCTAAGAAGGAGCTGGAGCAACAGGAGTACTATGATCCAAAAATTGCTGATGAAGAGCGAGAGAAAGGTATTCGACAGGCACTCTGTTTATTGTCACTTCTTTGTTGTTTTTGTCGCGCATCTTGTATCTAAAAGGCTTGCAAAAATTGTGGAGGATGAACGATGCCTTATGTTTGGTGTAGGTAACGAGTACTTTAAGCAGCAGAAATATCCAGAAGCAGTGAAGCATTACACTGAAGCTCTCAGGAGAAACCCAAAGGATCCAAAGGTAATTCCTTAGAATTCTGCGTTCTCAGTTAATGAAGCTTCATATTAGTTTTAACATCTCTTGTGCAATTTATCATCTGAAAAAGTGAACTGGTATTACATGTCCAACCCCATGTACAGCTTTCAGTAATGCTAGTATAAAACTCTTCAACTCAGCGTTTTCTTAAGGTTTTTATTCTCATGGATTGTATTTCAGGTATACAGCAACAGGGCTGCCTGTTACACCAAGCTTGGGGCCATGCCCGAGGGTCTCAAAGATGCTGAGAAATGCATTGAGTTAGATCCTACATTCTCCAAGGGATACACGAGGAAAGGTGCCATCCAGTTTTTCATGAAAGAATATGACAAAGCACTGGAAACTTATCAAGCTGGCCTAAAGCACGATCCCAAAAACCCAGAGTTGCTTGATGGTGTAAGGAGGTAATGGCGCCAACAAAGGGAGCTCATCTTGTTTTGCACGAAAATGACACCTTAATTGTCGTTCTCGTCCTTTTTCAGGTGTGTTGAACAGATCAACAAGGCAAGCAGAGGTGAACTTAGCCAGGAGGAATTGAAAGAGAGACAGGTATAATTGTTTGGACGTCTGGAAAACTCACTTTATTTCTGGTATTTCTTGTCTGCGTTACATCCAGTCATCCACTACTCTTCTATGCAGGCCAGAGCAATGCAGGATCCTGAAATCCAGAACATTCTCAAAGACCCCATCATGCAGCAGGTAACATCAGACGTCTACATTTGTGTCGAAAGTTAAGTTGAGTGATGATCATTCTAGTAGCTTGGCGATGATCTAATGCCGCACGTGCCCTTCAGGTGTTGACCGATCTACAGGAGAACCCAAAGGCTGCCCAGGCGCACCTGAAGAACCCGGGAGTGATGGCAAAGATCCAGAAGCTCGTAAGCGCGGGGATAGTCCAGATGAGGTAGATGGCGGCTGGAATGGGGCGGATTGTTGGTCGCCTGTGCAGCGAACCATTATCAGAAATTGCTGTAATTCGTGCAAGAACGTTGGGCTACATTGTGTGAGGCTGTGAGCACAGTTCATCGCCTTGCCAGGGCTGTTAAAATGGTTCTGTTTGACTTGTGTAGTTAAATGTGATTTGCCGTACGTGTCTGAGCTGAATTCTGGAATACTCCGTGCCCACTGGGGCTGTTCCCGGTTTCGCTTGACCCACGGGAGTGGCAGTGCTTGTTGATTTCAGTGGCGCACAATCACAACCACATCGATACTGTTTCATCCTAGCAGGCCACGTTGATCCGCCTACGGAAGGGCTCCGGCAATCTCCGGTCCAGTCCAAAGATAGATGGAATCACGCTCTGTAGGATTTGATTTGCTTCGGGCACCGAGTTGTGTCGATAGTGTAGGCAACGAGTGCTTTAAGCAGCATAAATGTCCAGAAGCAGAGCAGCATCACACTGGCTTCAAAGAGATTTTGCCCCTTTCGCAATCCAGTAAATAAATAAAAAAAATCTCCCTTCAACATTTTGAGTCTCAAGAAATCCTTGCTGCTCACCTCAGACGACCGTGAGGCGTAGCGTAGCTGAGGTCCCAGAAGACAAAGCCGCATTTCAGCATCTTTTTCACTGGTATCCACAGAAATGGATAGGTTGATGTAGGAACAGATCGGCGACGATTTGGCAATGTTGAACACAATTCCCGCACGCTGTGGTTCGCTGATCCAGCACCGGCAGATTCCTCTGTTTCACCACTTTGAGCCCACCGGTGTTGCGGCAGGCCCCTCTCTGGCTAGTTACGTTAATATGGTAGCTCAACTGCGAGCATTGTGCAAATCGCTCTAAACAATCTTGCAAATTAAGCTTCTGTAAACTCATGTCCCAAGGCTAACCAGCATCTGTGCTCATACGCATTTGTTTTTATAACATAAGCATTGAGTCAGTGACGATACATGGTTATTGATCTTTAAGATAGTGACACGCAAAAGGAAGACCAAACAAGAGGGCAGAATGAGGTGCAAAATCTCAACAGGATGAAGCAAGAAAAACTTATAATCACTGTTTTCTCATTGCGAAAACTCGATAAGGCCATTATCAGGTCCAAATCAATGGCAAACAATGCCCCTCGCGGGGTCCGATACTACAATGCTACATACACCCTGATGTCCTATCCACCTGCTCTGCCATCGTCGTATAGATGTATCTACGAGGAAACAAAATTAAGCAGCAGCCTCCTCTGCCTTCGCCGCAGAGAGCTGGTTCTGGATGTGCTGCGGGACAACGTCGAACTTCGCGAGCTGCATGGTGTAGGACGCGCGCCCCTTGGTCATTCCCCGAAGAGAACTGACGTACTGGAACATCTCAGCAAGTGGCACAAAAGCATCGACCACCTGTATTTGACAGCATTGTTAGATAAATATTTCAGGCCACGTTTCAAATAGCACAAAGTGACAAGCATGAATCCGTTCCTGCTTTAGTCTTGTTCCTAGAGAAACAAATATTGTAAGTAGGACTATTGAATATTAGATGCTTGGCCATAGCAGAAATGAATTTAAAGTGAGCAGGCTTTATTTGGTATAGGTATCTCCAATTATTCGCTCAAAATTATATAGATTCAACTAGATATGATATCAGCCGAAGGTTACGGCTTACGGACCATGTGGTCTAGGAGGCTTTCTGCATATGGGCAGATCAACTAGGCACTCATTTTCCACTCCAAAAAGGAAAAAGCAACTAGATACTCATTTTCAGAACATGGCTGTAAGAGGGGAGAATGCAGTATTCCATACCTTAAGTCCACCTGGCTTGTCCCCGAAGCTATTAACTTGTCCTCTTCTTGAGTTCAAATCACCGATCACATCGCCCAAATGATCTTCAGGAGTTATCACTTCAACTCTCATTATAGGCTCCAGGAGTCTTGGACCAGCTTTCCTAAGTCCTTCACGGAAGGCACCTCTGGCTGCAATTTGGAATGCTAGGACACTTGAATCAACATCATGGTATGAGCCATCGACCAACACTGCTCGCAGGTCCACAACTGGGTAACCAGCAAGGACACCATTGGGTAAGCTTTCTTCAATACCCTTCATCACACCTGGCACATATTCTTTTGGCACTGACCCTCCCTTAATTTCACTCTTGAATTCATACCCACTTCCAGGCTCCAAAGGTTCAAAACGTACAATAATGTCTGCAAACTGACCAGATCCACCAGATTGCTTTTTGTGGACGTATTGTACTTCTGCAACTTTAGAAATACTTTCACGGTAGTTGACTTGTGGAGCTCCAACATTTGCCTCCACCTGTTCAGATCATTTGCATACAAGAGTTACAGTTAATGGGAAGGAGTAGAAAACCTTACATAAAACCAATTGAATACCAAATTAGCAAAATCTGCATATAGATGTATGGAAATATGCCATGAATGTGCTATTCAGAATACTGACCTTAAACTCTCTCTTTAATCTGTCTACAATGATATCAAGGTGCAACTCTCCCATTCCTTCAATAACAGTCTGGTTGGTTTCCTCGTCTCTAGAGAAGTGGAATGATGGATCTTCTTGAGCAAGCTTGATTAACCCAGTTGCCATCTTGTCAGCATCAGCTTTGGTCTTTGGTTCAATAGCAACCTTGATGACAGGATCAGGAAATTCCATGCGTTCAAGGACTACAGGCTTATCTGGGTCACATAGTGTTTCACCAGTAATTGTGTCTTTCAGACCAGCAAGAGCTACAATGTCACCAGTCGTAGCAACTGTTATATCCTCTTTACTGTTGGCATGCATCTCTAGAAGCCTTCCAATTCTTTCCTTCTTATCTTTATTTGCATTGAGAACATATGAACCAGCAACCAGCTTCCCAGAATATATGCGGACAAATGTTAGTGACCCCACAAATGGATCAGTCATGATCTTGAAAGCTAGTCCAGAGAATGGCTCATCATCACTTGGAAGCCTTTCAAGGACCACTTCAGGGTCTTCTGGGTCCGTACCCTTCATTGGAGGAAGATCAAGTGGACATGGCAAGTAATCGACAACAGCATCAAGCAATGGTTGGACTCCCTTGTTTTTGAAGGCTGAACCACATAAAACTGGGACAAAGCTAGCAGATATTGTTCCCTTTCTGATTAATTTCTTAACAGTTTCCTCATCTGGTTCAGTTCCTTCGAGATAGTTCTCCATAACTTCATCGTCCATCTCAATAATAGTTTCCAGCATCTGAACGCGATAATCTTGAGCCAGCTCTTCGAGATCGGCAGGTATGTCTTGGTATTCAAATTTTGCACCCAACTCTTCCCCTGACCATACAATAGCTTTCATTCTGACAAGATCAACAACTCCTTGGAAGTTATCTTCTGACCCAATCGGCAATTGGATCACCAAAGGTTTTGCACCCAAGTTAGCAACTATCATATCTCTAGTTCTGAAAAAGTTAGCACCAAGGCGATCCATTTTGTTTACGAAACATATTCTTGGAACCCCATACTTATCTGCTTGGCGCCACACAGTTTCAGATTGTGGCTCTACACCAGCAACACTGTCAAAGAGACATATAGCACCATCCAACACCCTGAGTGCACGTTCAACCTCGAGAGTGAAGTCAACGTGCCCAGGAGTATCAATAATGTTGATTCTATGTTTGTTCCAGAAGGCAGTTGTTGCAGCAGATGTAATGGTAATTCCTCTCTCCTGCTCCTGTTCCATCCAGTCCATCGTAGCTGTTCCCTCATGAACCTCACCAATTTTGTAGTTCCTTCCAGTGTAATAGAGTATGCGTTCTGTAGTTGTTGTCTTTCCGGCATCAATATGGGCCATAATACCAATATTGCGGTAATCCTTCAAAGGCACTTGGCTATCTGGAAAGAAACAAAGGTAAGTCAATTCAAATTCATTAAAGTTAACAGGCAGAACAAAGTGGTCTAAATATAATTTATTTGTAGCAAAGATTGGTGAGGTAGCAATAAGAAAATATAAAAAACGCAATCCAACCGACTTGCAATTTCAGAGCTTGATTTGGTTAGTTCGACGGATGCACATGGCATGAAAAGGTAGGATTTACATCTCATTAAAATGTGATCAGTTGCAAACGTTGAACTCTAGTATCAAATGGCATCGACAACGAAATACATTTAACCCCTCTAGACGTGCAGCAAATTGGCATCAAGCAAGCGCTAAAAGGGACAAACTCCATATCATTAGCACGGACGCTTAACTTTTATTCATGAATGGGAAACTAAATTACTCCAACAACACTTACAGAAATGTATTCCAGCAGCAAGCTATGAAGTCCACCATTGCTTTTACAAAATGGATGGTTCTTTAATCCTATCATTATCAATTTTAAGAAAGTACTTTGTTATACGTTTATCTAGCAAAGGACAGCCAATTAAGAACATTATTATTTGCTTAAAAAAATTAACAAGCATGATTCATTATTGTTCAAAAAATTAAGAAGCATAATACGCACTGCTGCAGGGATAAGTAGCAGAACCACAATCTCAATTAAATTACAATCCATTGCAACTCGACAAAAACATTATCTTGGTCATTTCCACAAACACTAGCAGTGCGTAGAATGCTCACGCGTCCGCTACTACTTGGAGCAACAGAAACGGCGAACGAAACTTTAAGAAGTCACGTCGTACGGGCTCACTCACCGTTGCCGGCCATGGCGACGACTGAGAGACGCGGCCTGCGTAGGCACGGGCGGAGGCCCGCGGCCGGGCTGGTCACCGCGGCGCGCCCGGCGGCGAAGCGGGAGCGGGAGGCGGACGACGCGAGGAAGGGACGGTGGCCGAGGAGGAGGCGCGAGGCTGACGCGGCGGAGACGACGACGGCCGGCCGGCGCGCGGACTGCGCGGCGGCGGCGGCCCGCACGGGCGCCTCGGCGGCCATGGAGACTGTCTCTGTGGGTTTCCTTCCCTTCTTGGCTCCTGCCGCGAGCTCTGTGTCTCCTCTCCAAGCCTGCCTTGCCCTGCCTGCGCCGCGAGGCTGTCGCGGGAGGCGGTGGTGTGGGCTTTATGCGCGGGAGCAGCTGCGGCCGCTGATGCTGAGCGGGCGCCTGCAGCCAGCAGATAACGTGTGAGCCGTGAGGCTGCGAGGAGGATGGCTCCCCGTCTCACGTTTTGGATTGGCGCTTCATTTCTGTTTTCCACTTGACATCAAGAAAACATAAATGTTTTCGACTTGCCTAGTCAGCATTTTCTTTTTTTTTCCAGAATATACCAAAAAAAATCAAGGCCCTTTTTTTTGCGAGACAACAAAAATTAAGAAAAATCAAGGCCTTGATGTTTCAGAATTCAGGGGCAAATGATTTAAGCTGTAGTATCCTTCAAGAAATGATTGAAGATGTAGCAGTCCATTTTAGAGAAAAACACACGAAGTTACTGATGAGGTTAAGAGAATGTAACCAGAGGTTTCGGTATATTCAGACAGTACCGTAACCCACCCTCTGATCATCGGTGCAAAATCATCGCAGCAGAGAAACGAAGCAAGATGAAAAAAAGTGCCAGCGAAGCAGCCACGTCTCTGCATTTCCGACCACTAGTGACCATGCATGCCCCAGTAGACGCTCCCATGCGCACTGTACAGTCTGTACTGTGGGTGGGGGATTCCCGCCCGCTGGAAATCCCAAGTTTCTAGCCGTTTTCGCATGCCGTTTTCCCTTGGCAGAGCAGCTGCCAATTCTTACTGCTGGCAACCAGATACTTGGCTTTCAACTTGTAAGCACTTTTTTCGGCTTGACGAGTTGGCGAGCTCTCTCCCTCGCCTCGCCTGGCATTCTGTCTGATGGCCTGAATCAAGCCACGCACTTGGCAAGCCTGCCCGAGGTTAGCAAGTTAGCATGGCAGATAAAAAGGACAAGCCATGTTTCTGTCACGCGAGACCCCAAGTTGGATGGCGCTGTCTGGATACCCCTTGCTTCAGAGACCTTTTGGGCAATTCATTTACGATTGCGTTGAATCTCATCAAGGCTTGTATAAACTCGCATTCAAAATGATGAGCTGTCAAAAAGGTAGATATCAACATAACAACTTTTAAAATAATTATTGCTTTTTTTCTACCACAGAGATTATAAATGCTCATCAATCTATTGACACTCAATTCTACAAAACTACAACTATTTGTGTTATCGTATCATAAAACTATAATTTATGCTGTGAACTTCAGAAAACTACAATAAACTTTAGCACATTGTTTCGTAAAACAACTTTTCAAATGAGGTCACACCAAAATTACAACTTGTGAAGCTGGCTGGCAGAGCCATACACAAAAGTTTATAGTTTTGTGAAACAGATGGACAAAATTACTGTAGTTTTCTGAAACGGACATTAAAAGTCATAATTTTCTGATAAAAGATACTAGAAGTAGTTGTAGTTTTCTTAAACTTTCAGCTGTAGTTTTGTGAAATTTATCTATGTCCTAACTTTTTTCAAGAAAAAACTACTTAATGATTACATGTGGTCTTTTCAGCCTAGGTTGTACTGTCGGCGTTGTGAAACCGATCGACGAGTAAAATTAGACTGCACGCTTAGTTGATTGTGTGAGAATGGATTGAGACGGTGGTTTAGACTGGTTCGGGCAAAAAATGCCCTACGTCCAGTATGTGGTTCTTGGTCGTGTTGTTCGTAGTAGGGGTTACAAATCAAGGTGAGAGAGGGAGAAACTTCCAAGTCTCTAAATGTGCGTGGGTCTGTTCGTTTTCGCGTGTGTCGTGAGAACGAGTGAAAATGAGTGAAAGTGTGTCTCTCCTCCTTCCGTGGTCCACCTCCTCTTTTTATATGGTCAAAGAGGGGTGATTTATAATGGAGGAAAGAAGAAAAAGAAAACTAAAAGGAGGTTGGTCGTGCGGGAACAAGAATGAGCGTCTCCTTCCCCGCGGCCTCCTCGCCCGGGCGAGGACGATGACGTCGCCTACTGTCCATTCGTGGCGGTTGTGTCCGAGTCCTGTTGATCGCTGTTTGAAGACTGTTCCGACCCTGTGCGGTACGGGACGGCATTGTCACTGCGTGTGCTGCTACTTGACCGCTGTCAAACGTTCCTGTAGAACGTGCGAAGACGGCGGCTTAGGTTGCGGGATGGATTAAAATGCGCTCACTTGCGCTTGAATTTAATGGAGCTCAACCGTCGGGCTGCTCCCGTGTCGCTCGACCCTTCTCCGCTTCGCTGAGGTCGAGCGACCGTGGTCGTTTGTCTTGACCCTCTCCCAACCTCGGGGATCAAGCGGATCACCCTTGAGTCGGACGAGGTGCTACGTGACGCCGGTTACGAGTGGGGGTCGGATGCGACCCCTTTCCTTCGTCCAAATTCGGCTCCGTAAGGCAGAGGATCTTTATGCTGTTGGCTAGGAGTCGGGGACGGTACGAGACACCCCCTTCATTGGTGTGATGTGTCGGACACACTTCGGGTTAGCCTAATTGTAAAGGTTTAAGGGTTAATCCCGGATATCTAAAAATAGGTATCCGACATGTACCAAGAAAACAAGGAGTTCCTTTTCTTCTCTTTTTAGTTGAAACAAGTGGTGTTGACTGTTGAGACAGATAAAGTGGATTGTTCTGTGTAGAAGATTTTTTTTTTAAAAAAAAGAGACTGCATTTTCTGGGCCCAGTACAAGATCGCCTCACTTTCTGGGCCCAGTACAAGATCGCCTCACTTGATGGGCCAGTACCAGATCGCCTCACTAGGTCAAGGTCCACTAGAGCAGCCCAAACATGTCTCAAAAAAAAAACTAGAGCAGCCCAAACGAATCGAGCCAGGTCCAGAGGAAGATTAGTGGCCCGTTTCAAGATGCCTAGTTCGGGGGTTAGACTACGAGCTCCCGCGAACTGCCCAATGGGCAATGGCCATGCGCACGGTTCAAGCAGGAAAAAAGGAAATTGCCAGTGTCCATTTGCGAGGGCGAGGAAACGTCATGCCTGACATTATCTTCAAACCGGCCACCGGATTAGCCACCTAAACCGGTATGCTGGGTCTCCAAGCTTTCTTTCATGGCCATCTCATGATTCAGCCGCCTTCCCAAGTGGGTTATCTGTATTGATATAGTTAAACTAAGCCAACGCAAGATTTTGTTGTCTCCTGCTAGTGCTACAGATGACTCTATCCCAGTGTCTGCCAACAATTGTGTCTTTGGGAAATGACTAAAGAGGGTGCCCAAATCGTCATCAGTTATGAGCTAATTCACCGGGGCCCTTCCTGGAGAGATTCAATTGGTGGTCAAGTCAACTAGTCCTTCACGGCAATGCTTGTACGACGAGTACGTATCATGTAGTACAGATCGATCGGCACAGTGTAGGTGCGTGCCTTTGATTGGAGGCACTCCTCTTTCAGTACTTGCTCTGGATGCTCAAGGGCAAGACCGTCTTAGAGCGTCTTAAATAGTAGAGTTAGCTAAGAGTTAGTAACTAACTCTTGTAAAAGATTGAGGAGGAGTGGGATCTAAGTTTAAGTTTCTTATTTTTCTTAGAGTATGCCCAAAGGTAAAGGCAACATGCTAACTCTTGCAGAGAATTTTTTGATGTAGATACCACACGACAGTGTCTCATTTATGCTAAGAGTTAACTCCTGAACAAGAGGTAGCAATATCCTCTCTCCTCACTGTTCACCATAAAAAAAATGATTTCTACTGCCTCTTAGGAGTCCGTTGGGACGTTTTTAGAGACTGCCTCTTAAAGAAGAGTTAGCTACATTCTCTCTCTTTTTTTCTTCAATAAACAATTCTAAAAGACAGCTAATAAGCAACCATTGGAGACGCTCTTAGAAACGCACGTCATGTTTGTTGCTTCATCTTCCTCCGATCGCTTGATTATGATTTTAAACTCATATAGGCCGAGTTGCTGCTAAGGACAGTATCACATATATAACGCATATAACAGCTATGTGTATCTTCGGATACAATGGCCGAGATAAACGTATTCCGTTGTTAACAAATTAATGAAAATAAAACACGTCGATCGAGAAACATAAATAAAACGTGGGCAAATAAAAGAATGACATGTCATAACATATCGACTACATATGATGATGTACATATGCCTCGTATCGTATACCAGCCTGGAATGGCCAAAATGCCCAAGAACGAAGAAGCTCTATCTAGCTAAACAAGAACAACATAAAAAAAAACCAGCAAAAGAAAATTGCATCAGCGCGACACGTCTAATTCACTCCTGCTGGGATAGTATGTCCTGCATGTACTTGTCCGTCCGGTCGAGCTCCTCGAGCATGGCGGCCACCTTCCGGTCGGCCTCCGTCACCGTCTCGGTGAGGTGCTCGCTCAGGAGCCTGGCGTACCCCATCTCCTCCTTTACCTGCATCCACTCCTTGCGCACCTTGGTCAGGTTCCTCTCCAGGTTGCGCTGCTCCTTGTCCTGGCCTCTGCAACCATGCGACCTGCGGCTGCTTGACGACGCTCCCTGGCCGGGGCCGTAGAAGCCGCCAAAGGGAGACGGCGATGATGGCTGCGAGAAGTTGAGCATCCCGTTGCGAGTCCACCGCTGCATTATGCCTCCGTCTGAACTTTATTCGGCGGTTTTATTTGTGCCAACTGCATTAATTAGGTAATGTCAGATGTTAAAAGCTTGAACAATGCTTGGTTAATTAATTCGAGAAATAGAAAATATGCATATGAGAAACAGTGCTTTTCTTGTGCTAAATATATGGTTCATGAAAAATGAGCCAAAGTTACAGGAAATTCCGCGTCACAGAGAGTTCTATGTTTCCAGTATTTCAGAACATCACAGCTTGTAGAGATGACTGGCACATCCTAACTTCTGTGTTGATGGTCAAAATGATGATCGTCTCCAGTAAATGGACATTAGTTTCTTCGACCTCAGTTTCTTAAATTTGACCCATGCCATGGAATCAGATGGGAAATTTCGAAACAAAAGGTCAGACTTATTTCCAAGGAACACTACCATAGGAGGCAGGCCGATCTAAACTTAATTTTCCATTAGAAACAAAAGCCAGATTTGCATCAAAAACAAGGAAAACAAAGTCAGATGGTCCACATTCGACAGTCGGCTTGTTCGGCAGGCTGTTTTGCAGTTGTTTTACTGTAGCGGATGCTGAAAAAATAACTGCGAACACTGTAGTTGCCGTTGAAAAAATAACTAGAACACTGTAGCTGCTGCTTCGCAGCTGGTGCAAAGTAGCGAGGCGAACAAGCTGAGTGAGGCTAAAAAATTGCGGGCATATGAGAGTTACTGAACTGATTACTTGTCAGAATACAGTGTACACTTGCGAAATGGAGAAAAAAAAAGAGCAGAGGAAGAAGAAAATGCAAACTTGAACAGCTCAAACTATGTGCTGTTTATGCTGCTCACCTGATAACCTCCGGCGCTCTCTCTACTTGATCTGGATGACTTGTGCGTATGGAATGGGTATGTGACACATCTAGGGGTGCGGCTATTTATAATCATGACACTTGGTGAAACCTCCTACCTAATCCAACTGGACTGCCTAGTAACATTTGGCAACGCGCAGAGAAAAACTTTCCTGGTCAATGATGGACGAGCTAGTACAACTAGGGTTAAAAATAAGTACTAAATTAATCCCGGGCGCGTGTTCGATTTTGCTAAATTTCCAAGTGTCTGACACGGGAAGGATTGAATACTCTGATGCGTAGCAAGAATCTTAGCCTGTAAATTACTTGGGGGGCATGTGGCGACTGGCGACCACAATAATTTGCTCTTATTAGACAAAAGCTATAGGTGTGAGCACAAGGAAGGCAAAGGGAATCAGATAACCTTAACTGAAGTCCTCATTTCTTAATTGGTGCTATTGGAGCCTTATTTTAAAGGACTGCCAGAAACATGAGTAACATCTTATATTTAGATGTATAATTTTTGTAGACTGTATAAAGGGAAGATGGAAAAACTGACGATGAAAAAAAGTATTTGTTTAGTATATTCATAATATTGCCTGTCATTCAGTAAGTAGTGTGTGATCCATCTGAAAAAAGAACCTTCCATATAGCAAAAGATAATCCTGGCTGTTTCGTTTTGCCTTTTGTTTTCACTGAATGTTTTACTTGGGGGTTGATGCTTCATTTCTGTTCAAAACATGTTGATGATACAATATTTTCTGTACGAAACACCCGGGATAGCATCCACACCCGTATATAAAGGAGTCCCAAGTTCATATCAGTTCTTCAGAAGTTTGCAACTGATTGATTGTATCACTTGTGGTTGTAACTACAGCAACTGTTCGTCAGTTATTTTTATCATACACTTACAGTTGCATATGAAGAAACCACATGTTGATTGAAGAATCGAACCTCAGCCAGACTACTACCAATGTAGGGGCATGGGAAATGCACTTAATTTGAAATTGTTGCATCATATTATGTTACAATGTTACATACATGTCTAGATATCATCCTTTTTTTTTGCCAAGGAGTTACTGGCAATCCTTTCATTACGTTCTAGCTCTGCATTCAGACGGTCTTGCTTAACTCTCTGCAGTCAGTTATTGGTCCCGCAGCCTTGCATAACCAATCTCTTCAATTTATTCCCTTTTTTTCTTCATCATGGTAACATTTCTCTGCATTTTTCCTTGGACCGCGAGCTTTGCTGGCAAGTCCACGTATATTTTTTTTTATTTTTCATATGCTTCATGCTCGATAAAAACTCTGAGCTTGGAAATCCAGTTCTCGTCCAAAGTTCGTGCCGCCCAACTGAAAGGATACAGCGCTGGAGATATGTTTATTCTTCTTTTAAGCTTGAAACATGGATTTATAGACGACCGTAAGACCGTTCCATGGATGCAAACGAAAATCTTTGCATAGTGGAATATCGATTGCCGTTTACCTGAACGTAAAGCAGACTATCAGTCGTCAGAGATCTTTATGCTCTTTATTTTTCCAAGAAGTACTTTGCATAGTGGAATATCGATTGCTGTTGACCTGAAAGTAAACGAAAATGCACCTACTTGGATGTCATTGCCTCTTTAAGCCCGATTACCTACAATTGGATGCCCCTTTAAGCCTTTGCTGACGAAAAGTGAACCTTCTCAATTGCGGGTGTGTTTGGGACAGCTTTTGAAACCGGCTTATGCTCATTTTGGACACTGTTCATCAACTGTAGATACAGTGTAGTTACTGTTCATACTGACAGAAAAATGAGGCAGCCGGATAAGCTGGTGTTCTGTGCTTTTTCCGGCTTATTACTGTAGCTACAGTGCTGAACAGTAGACGTGTCAGGATGAAGCCGAAGCTGAAGCCGTTTTCACCAAACACGCCCGCACCAAACACATTCCAGAACCAAGCGTATAATACTCATCCCCGCTTCAGATAAAAAGCTTAATCTACAGGTTAGGCGTCCCAAAATCCAAAAGTGCTCGAAGGATTCGCCGTCCAGGGATTAACTTAATGGAAGGGCGCGTGGCCGCCACGAGGAGATGCAATTTTTTGCTCGAGTCGGTACGAATCTTACGTGCAGATTTGGACTAATATAACCGGAGGCGTGTGGCGACCACGGGAACGCCCCGGAAGTCACCGGCAACAGCGTGGCGCGCAGGCGTATGCGGTCCGCGCGAGGTGGCTCCGTCAGTAAAAAGGAATCAAAGAGGAGTAGGAGTGGCATGAAATTCTGTAGCCCATGGCAGAAACCCTGCAGTTTGCAGGGCTCGCGAAATCAGAGAGTGATCTCGGCTTCTCGGGTAATCAAGCTACTCAGGCTTGTTTTAGATTGTTTTAATTTTTTTGGAAAAAAAAATCCTTGTAACCAAGCCTCTCTGACATATTTAGAAAAATGGGGAATAAGCTTCCTAGAAAATCAGCTGGCCTTATTTGAGATGGGAGATCAGTTGGACTACAACTCTCTCTCCCGCTTACAACTTTTTTTTTAGATAATGAGAAGATTGTATTAAATCCCGGTCTTGGCTCTCATGAAAGCTACAGCCGCAATGGCCTTGACTTTCAAGAAAGTTACAACCCAGTACAATCACCGACGAAAGTCGGCCATCATCAGAAGTACACAATCACTACACTGATTGGAAAAAAAAACAAAACAAACAAAACGACTCCTATCCGCAACCTTCATAGTCTTCCGGTGATTTGTTGGGTACGGTTGACTCTTTATGTCCATTCTTCCACCACTTCAGGTATCGGACAACACTGAGAATATGCCAATCCAACGATGAACACCATCTCTTGATTGAAGCAAAAATCACTCAAATAGCCACCGACGAAGAATTTACCATTAGCTGCAGGAGACCATGACCAGAGATGACCGGCAAGCGGGATAATCTCCAAGACGACGCCTCCAAGGAGGATGCAACATCAAAGATACCGCCGACGCCCATTCGAGATCGAATTTAGGTTTTCACCCGGAGATTCACGAACACGGAGATGGAATCAATAACAATGCCTCCAAGGAGGTGCACGGCGCCCGAGGGCGTCATCATTGTCGTGCCAGCCATTGCCGGCAAGGCTTTCGCCGTTTGATTCAATCCCACCAACCACACGCCATGGGAGGAGACGAGGACCCCCACGGCCGATCGTGCACCGATCTGACATCACCACGCCGACCACACGCAGCAGCAGAACTGAACCAAGATTTGGATCTAGTCAGCCGCCACAGCCACCAGAAACGGCAATCACGAAGCCACCAGTGAAACGGCAATCACCCGAACACGAGGATCTGCATGAATTGGGCCTGTTCGTTTCGCTGCAGCTGCAGAAAAATAAATGCGAACACTGTAGCTGCTGCTGAAAACACTGTAGCTGCTGCTGAGGAAATAACTGCGAACACTGCAGCCGCTGCAAAGCAGCGAGACGAACACGCTGAATACCGTGAGCAGCAGCCACGATCGGGGCCTCCACGTCGACCATCACCACTGGATGCAAGTGCTGCCACCAGGACAGCACGCCCGCGGAGGACATGCATTCTGATCTTCCCGCGGGCGACGCGCTGAGCGCCGCCAAGCACGACGCCGCCAGGGTAACTGTTGTTTGTTATAGGCAAATGCTTTACTTCACATATAGAGTCCTTGACGTGTAACTTGTTCAAAAAGTTGTAGGAATCTTGCCTCATTTAAATGTGTATTCCAAGTGATTTGAATTTGTTGACTTAGGTTGTACGTGGAAAGGCCCACTTTTATTTCAGCATCCAACTCTCGTCAGTAACAGGTGCGAACATATATATCACCTCGACCCATCTTCTCCAGAATTTATAGGGGAGAAAATATACCCACTCTAAAAAGAAGTAATTACATGGGTATATTTGGCTACCTAACAGCTGAAGGCATCTGCTGATCAATTGGAATATAGATGTACGCAGGGTTGGAAAAGCAGAAGCAAAGCAATCTGCGCCCTGGTGCATCATATCATATCGGCCTTTATCTAAAAAATATCTACTAATTAGTTGGGTTACTGTTTGTGAGCTTCTTATCGGTGCATCTGTGTGGAACATATATCAAGAAAAGCTCATTTCATAAAGTGCATGCCCATTATCTAAAAAACATAAAGTGCGTGTCAAATCGTGCATGCATCATGACATACCCGAATTTTTCACAAAACAATAACATGACTTACAGTTTGTGAACCTTCAAAGTAAATACGAATACCATCGTAACACAAACAAGAGTCAACAAAAAATAAAAATAACACAAACAATTGGAAAACGTAGACGACTCGTATGATTTTAATTAAAACAGCAGCAAATTATATCTGCTTCTTCTCATCAGAAACCATTAGCCTTACCTTACACTACAATCAATCACGCACAGCCACTTCACCCACCCCTTATTCCCCTGTCACTATCCAGGTAGTCACTACAGTTTGCCACTCAGGACATGCATGGTTTCACATTCTCCATATGATCGTAGTCCTACTGGGTGGTAGCAATCAGTATCAGCCTAGCTAGCCCCCCCTGTTTCATTTCGTTATTCCATTTCGGCGATCATCACGCCGACGAGACGTGGATGTGGAACACCGTCCCGAACAGCCGGAGCACGCCGTAGGTGACGAGCATGGCGAACCAGCCGCCGATGAGGACCCTGAGCCCGGACCGCAGCATGCTGGAGCCGCCCAGGTACGCGCCCGCGGCGCCGAACGTACCGAGGCCGGCGCTGGTCGCGGCGCACACCGCGGCGACCCTGGCGGCCCAGGACGGGATGAAGACGCCGGCTAGCAGCGGCAGGAGCGCGCCGACCGCGAACGCCAGCGCCGACGCGAGCGCGGCCTGCGTCGGGCTCGGCAGGCTCTCCCCCTCCTTCTTTCCGTCGCCGGCGGCGTCGGAGCCGGAGCCGCCGCGCCTGATCTGCGACACCTCGATGTCGTACTGCGCGTACACGGAGACGAACTCGCCGATGGCCATGCTGCAGGCGCCGGCCACGAGCCCCGCGAGGCCCGACACGAGCATGGCCTTGCGGGTGGCGCTCACTGCGCCCACGCCGATCATGAGGGACGCCACAGAGACGAGGCCGTCGTTGGCGCCGAGGACCGCCGCGCGGAGCCACTGCGCGCGGGCCATGTAGTCGACGCCATCCCCGCCGCTGCCGATCGGGTCCGCCCCCGCCGTCTCGATGTCGAGGACGACGACCGCCGCCTCAGCACCCGGCGTCGCCTTGCCGTTCGCCGCGGTGGCCGCCGCCGCCGCCTCCTCCGCCGCGTGAACCTGCGAGCTGAGGTGATGGTCCATGGATGGCAATGGATCCAAAGCAGGCAAGCGGAGGAAGGAGGAGTGTGCAGGAGGGGAGAGATCAGGAGATCAATGGGCACCGAACTGTGGCGGCCACACGCCTCGGGTTGGGGTATTTATAGCGGAATCCGCTAGGGTTCTCACGAATGGAGGGCTGCGATCGCGTGGCGTGTGGCGGGCACGCGCTCGACGCTGACGTGTAAAACGAGGGGCCTAGCGTACAACTGCGAAACACACCCACGGACGCGAGGTGACACTGACATGCGTCCCATCCCTCATTCCTTGCATTAGCATAAAGTGCAAATGCGCGATAATCAAGACTAGCTTGCACGCATCAAAATATCTCTCTCCCTCCAACGAAAGTGGAAAAACACAAAGGGATGTGCTTAGCAGTGGCCGGCCTAGTCAGGATGCATTACCACCCGGTTTATCGCTGATATAGTGGGGTTACCACTGATTAATCCAGTAGTGGTGGTAGAAGTCCACGTCGAGCACGGCACGGCAGTTTCGACTTTGGGGTATGGCGATCGTCAAAAAAGTTGTGTTTCCACCGATGGTGTACGAGCCCAGTGGGAGACATAGGAAGATTCGATGGCGACGCAAACATGTTACTTACTGAATCGAGGGGCTTGGTGCGTCGACAAAAGGATAAGCGGGGCGCGTGGCCACCACGGGTAGTGCGTTCCTCGTGGAGTAAACAACGGAGGAAAAAAGCGATCGATCGATCGTCATCAGCAGCCCACAAAGTGTGCGACGAACAATGCGCATTAGACATGGTTTTTCACGACTTTATGTGTTGTGTATATATGTACGTACCTAAAATACGTGGGTTGAAGGTGATGCATGTTGCTTGGCCCAACGCTTCACCAGGAGACGATGGAGCCAACAGTTTTGTTCGGTCAAGCGCACGGCACGTACGCTTAGAAACGGATCCAGTGGGGACGACTTCCTTCCGGTAACCGGAAGTTCAACAACTTCCGGTCGGCCTTAGACTGACCGCAGCAGTACCCGGTAACCCGCCCTGAACCTTAAATTTAGCGGATTGGACATCCGGTACCCGGTGCAGCAGTACACGCTAAAGGATCCGCCATCATCCAGGCTCCGCTCGCCGGCCGCCAAATCTGGGGGCTGCCCGGTCGTCCGCCAAATCGCAGCCGCCTCCCCGCGCGTCGCCGTCCTGGTCGCCGTCGCCGTCGCGCCTCCCCTGCAACCCCGTCGCGCATCCCCCGCGCCCCGTCGCCGTCGCGCCCGTCGCCGCCGCGCACGTCGCCGTCGCGTCTCCGCCTCCGCGTCCCCGTCGGCCTCCGTCGCCGCGCCTCCCCTGCGCCTCGACGCCCCTCGACGCCACGCGTCCCTTGAGCCTCGACGCCCCTCCACGCTGCGCTTCCCTTTCGCCTCGACGCCCCTCGACACCGCGCCTCCCTGTGCCTCGACGCCGCGTCTCGACAGGTAATGCTTTCTTGAATTCTTTCTGCTTTCTGAATTGCACGCAAGGCAGGTCAAATCGCACTACAAACATGTCCATCTTTCTGATGAGCTCGAGCTCCCTGAACTGTTCCGAGTTACTTATCTGATTTCGCACATTTACTTGTTTTGTACATAGAGATTTCAGAGGGAGTTATATCTGGCTGGTAGTCTCTGCTTTGTTCATGCTAGGTAAATCTCATTTTGTAGACATCGGTGCCGGAGAAACGTCACAGCAGAAATACATAATAAGAGTACATGTAAACTGAGATTCAGGGAGATTGTGTTATGACAGAGTGCCCTTTTCATATATGATCCTCTGGCTTCATGAAATGGCTTTCTTAGATGACTTAATAGCAATTCTGAAAAATCAATTGGCATGCTAGCTTGAGCTCCTTGATTCATAGCGTATGTTTCTACTGTCCCGAGACTGCAATTCTGAATGTATTGCGTTGGTGGGTAAAAGTTACTGGAACCGTGAATCCTGAAACTTGATTTTTCAGTGAATTAGGATATTCTCTTTCATCTTATGCATACTGCAATCTGAAATGCTGTTTATTTTCATAATTTCACAATCTGACAGTAGTAATGAACTTGTGAATCTGTGAATGTTTTGACTGCCAAATGGGATGTTGACTTGCCTTCTTGCCTGCTTGGACTCAAACTGCATTGTCCACCTGCCTGTTATTGCTGGACTGAAACTGCATTGTCCACTCATCTGTAATTCTGTTTTACTGTCCCACTTTGTTTGTCTGATCAGGAACAATCCCTACTATATGTTCAGCTATCCTAACTTCTAAAACCATACTATTTTCTGCCTGTATGCATGTTGCTCTATCTGTTCCAGTAATCATTTTGTGATCTGAAACCATACTATTTTCTGCCTGTATGCATGTCAATTTTTCAGATATTTCAGCTACTCATTTTCACCATTGTTTTCTTGGCCTGATAATTGCCAATGCATGGAGAACTGAATATTTTCTCTTGTATGACTATATTGCTGCCTTCCATGATGCATCGGCTTGCTCATCTGTAAGTGGAGAGGAAAGCTCGGCTTGATGCAATGCTTGCTCTAGAGAAGGTGAAGGCAAATGAGACTAGAGAGCACCGGCAGAGTATGTTGGAGCTGGAGAAGAAAAGGTTGGCTATAGAGGAGAAGCGTTTACAGATGAAGGCTGAAAAGGAAGAGAAGCTAGAGGACGAGCGCATAATGGCCATTAACTTGGACACATGTCAACCTTTGGCACGGGCTTACTATCAACAGCTATATGAATAAGTTAGAAATGTAGATGTTGGATCAATATTTAAATCCTCTGTAATTTATATCAAATGCTTGTTCCCTGTCAAGTACTTTATAGATGCTTGTGATCTATATGAATTTCTGTGTAACTGATAAGTATACAGATTGCTTGTCAGGCTGTTTCAGTGTGTAATTGATCAGGTCACTTGTATGGAATTTCTTTCAACTGTTTTCTGTACTCGTTGCGGCGGATGTTCCCCTCGCGACGACGCACGTGGAGAGCGCGGGGGCGTGGTCCGGCGGCGGACACGCGTGGAGACCGCGGGGGCGTGGTCCGGCGGGGAGGCCGGAGAGAAGGGCGAGGGAGAGCGCGAACTTGACACGGGAGGCGAGGCGGCAGCGGCCAGCGGATGGAGGAGAAGATACAGGTCACTGTTGCGGTGGAATAGAATTTGGAGGGTGGAATCTTTTACAGGAGATATGAAATATTCCTTTAGAGGATGGAAAATAGGGGAGACTGTTGCGGTCAGTCTTAGATGGAAACCTCCCGGTTTCCATAGAAGGAAAGCGCGCGGCATGCGCGGCGGTTTCTTCCTTCTTCTGAGCCCGCAGTTTCTTCCGCGTCCTTCTTCGCCGATGCGCCCCACCCCTTCTTCCCCGCTGCGCAACGCCCCCTTCTTCCCCCCGCCATCAGCAGCTCCCGCTCCTCTTCTTCCCCAGGAGACGTTGCGCGCCGCCACCCGTGGCAGAACAACCGCACCGAGCCGCCGCCGCGAGCCCGCGCTCGCGCGCTCCGCGTGGTGGCACCGTTGTACCTAGCGCGGCTTGCTGTCGGCCGCGCCGTGCTCCCCCCGCCGTGGCGTGCCTCCATGGCTCCCGCGTGCCTCCATTGCCGCGGCGCACCTCCGCGGCTCCCGCGCCCTGGCCGCGGCGCGCCGCCGCCGCGCACCACTGCGTGCCACCGCGGCCTGCCGCCGGCGAACTCCCGCGCCTCCGCCAGCGCCGCGTGCCCCTGCCACGTGTCCCGCCCCCGCCGCCACGCCTTCGCTGGTACCTTCTTCCCCAGCGCCTCGCCACTGCGCCATACGCGTGCCTGCCACTCGCCGGCGTGCTCCCATGTGAAGGCAGTAGCACATGAGCTCCTTTCTCTTTTCAATTAACAAGCGCTTAATTATTCTAGAATCATGAAATGGACGTCATTAAAGAATCACCCTAGGACGCAACCAGCGCGGACGGAGCTTGCACCCAGAATCCAGGTTCTGCAAGGCCGGTCACGTCACCGACGTCATCCGGTAGCTGCTCGACGAAATGCCACACCACGACGTGAAGCTGAACGTCGCGGGGAGAAGCTGGTGCATTTGTGTTGGTGGTTGCATAGAAGCTGATTGAAGAAATGAAGCAGAAGAAATACGGGCGAGGCGCAGCAGGTGCTCTGCCTTCGCAGCTTGGGAGGGATGTGGCTCAAGAGCCTTTGCGTTACTGGTATTTGAGTGCTTAAGGCGTCGTTCGCATTTGAGAGACCACGAGAACGAGCGGAGCTAAGTCAGAACTCTGAAGAAGCACGTAGAACAACTGCTCCCCATTTTCTTATATGGAGTTAAGAGAGAATGGGAAAAAACAAAGGAAAAAAGAAATGAGTGGAGTAGAGCACCGGTAAAGAACATCAGGGTTGTGTACTAGTATAGTGTGCTGACGCATGATGGTTGTCCCTATGGACCAAACTACACACGTACTCTTGCAATTAATCAACTGGAGTAACTATTTGCTGCTTCGATGCTGCCAAAAAAATTATAGCGGTATTTCTATTTCATGAACCATGCTCTTGTGTGGAGTCATATTATATTACTACATGTGGCTCAGAGTTCATCTGAGTGACCTTAATGTCATCATTAAAAAAATAATGGATCATCAAAAAGTCAAATTCTATAGCATAATGTTAACACTAAATTCTCCGGTGACATCAACCTTAAATTTTATGGCAAAATGTTAACACTAAATTCTACAACAATCTATCACACTAGATTCTCTAATGCCAACAACCCTAATTCTATGGCAAAACACTAACACTAAATTCTCCAACACTAAATTCATCTATAACCCGGAGGGATAAAATGGGAAAGTTCAAACCCTCCAGGCTAAACTAAAATTGATAAGACATGCGTCCCTAAATTTTATGGCATAATACTAACACTAAATTCTCCGGTGACATCAACCCTAAATTCTATAGCAAAATGCTAACACTAAATTCTACAATAATCTACTACACTAAACTCTACATTACCAACAACCCTAAATTCTATGGCAAAACACTAACACTAAATTCTCCAACATTAAATTCGTCTATAACCCGGAGGGATAAAATGGGAAAGTTCAAACCCTCCAGGCTAAACTAAAATTGATAACACATGCGTCCCTAAATTCTATGCCATAATGCTAACACTAAATTCTCCGATGACCTCAGGCCTAAATTCTATGGCAAAATACTAACACTAAATTCTACAACAAGCTACCACACTAAATTCTCCAATGACAACAATCCTAAATTCTATGGCAAAATGCTAACACTAAATTCTACAACAAGCTACCACACTAAATTCTCCGGTGATAGCAACCTTAACTTCTATGGCAAAATTTTAACACTAAATTCTGCAAAGACCGCAACACTAAATTCTCCAACTCGCTGCCATTAGATGATGAGTCACTAAAGGAACCATGGGGTTGATGAGCGCGAAAAATGCGTGATAAAAAAATAGATGAGTCAATAAGAGAGATGATGAGTCATACAAAAAAATTGATGAGTTTATTATGGAGTTGATGAGCTAAAAAAATTAATCATTAAGAAAAATTGTTGAGCTAATAAACGGGCGATGAGTCATAAGACAAAAATTGATGAGTCACCGTGGCAAAAAAAAATGAGTCATCAAGAAAAAAAAATAGTCAATATGAATGTATGATGAGTTATCTCAGAAAAATAATGAGTCATCAAGAAACAAAATGAGTTAACATGAGTGGGTGAGGAGTCATCTGACAAAAATAATGAGTCATCTCAGAAAAATAATGAGTCATCATGAGAAAAAAAATAAGTCAACATGAACTGCTGATGAGTCATCTCCTAAAAATAATGAGTCATCAAGAAGTCAAATGAGTCAACAAAAGAAAAACAAATGAGTCAACATGAACGTGTGATGAGTCATTTAGGAAAAACAATGAGTCAACAGGAACGTATGACGAGTCATCTCAGAAAATAAAATGAGTCATCAAGAAACAAAATGAGTTAACATGAGCGGGTGATGAGTCATCTGAGAAAAATAATGAGTCATCTCAGAAACATAACGAGTCATCAAAGAAAAAAATGAGTCAACATGAACGGATGATGAGTCATCTCCGAAAAATAATGAGTCATCAAGAAGTCAAATGAGTCAACAAAGGAAAAAAAATGAGTCAACATGAACGTATGATGAGTCATTTAGGGAAAAAAATGAGTCATCTGGGAAAAAATAAGTCAACATGAACATATGATGAGTCATCTCAGAAAAATAATGAGTCGTCAAGAAACAAAATAAGTTAACATGAACGAGTGATGAGTCATCTGAGAAAAATAATGTGTCATCAAGAAATTAAATGAGTCAACATGAACATATAACGAGTCATCTCCGAAAAATAATGAGTCATCAGGGGGGAAAATGAGTCAACATGAACGGGTGATGAGTCATCTCCCAAAAATAATGAGTCATTAAGAAGTCAAATGAGTCAATAAAGAAAAAAATGAGTCAACATGAATGTGCGATGAATTATCTAAGATAAATAATGAGTTAATAGAAAAAAATAAGTTAACATAAACGGGTCACGAGTAATCTTAAAAAAAATAATGAGTCGTTAAGAAGTCAAATGAGCAGCAAGGCGAAAAAAATGAGTCAACATAAACGTATGATGAGTCATGTAAAAAAAGTAATGAGTCATTAAGAAAAAAAAAATAGTCAACATGAACAGGTAAAGAGTTATCTCATAAAAATAGTGAGTCATCAAGAAGTGAAATGAGTCAATAAGAGGATTAGAAGTCAGCAAAATAAGTCATAAAAAATAATTAATGAGTCATTGTAGAGTTAAATAAACAACAAATAAGTCATAGAAAAAAATTGATGAGTCACCATAAGACTAGTGAGTCATCAATTTTTCACTTTCAATTTTTTATTATTAAAATATAGGCAAGTGGGATCTAATTTTAAAGATCTCATCGCGAGGAATACAGTGATATGATTGGTTTTTAAATTGGATTCACCGTTTGCGTTGTACAGATTTTTAAAGTTACGTGAATCTTTCTCAATCTGGTGGGCCCGCCGTTTGTACGTCCAACAAACAACCATGCCTGAATTTCCCCCACCCGGTGTGAACAAGACCAATTTTTGCCTGTTATGGGAGTGACAGGAAGTTGTTTAATTCTGGTGGCCGGAATATAGATGTGGTCGCGCGGCGAGACCCTGATTTGTGACCTTTTTCAGTTCCGGTACACGGTGACCGAAGCAGCCCAACTTGTATGTACATGTGTATTTGTTGTAATAATGCAGTACTAGTTTCCCCAGATCCGCCGGCGCGACGACGACGAAGAACAACGCACATGGTGTGATCGCCGGTGATGACGCCGAGGCGGAGCTCTGACTTGCGCGCGCGCACCCAGTTGGTTGCGCGCCGCGGTTGGTTCGGTTAAGGATGTGTCGCCTATCGCGTCACCCGACTCCAACGGCGGCAGTTAGTCATGACGCCGATGAGTTTGATGATGCGCGCTCGATTGAGGCCACGAAAGGTGCGTGGCATCGCAGCTCCAAGCCTCCAAGCGAGTAGTACCTACCAGAAACGATCGGCGCTCCCGCGCGCCGCCGCCCTCGGTCCCGTGGTCTGGCGAGATGATGATAACGCAGCATGAGGAACCGAGAGGAACACGGCCGCCGCAGTACCGAAGGCCCGTTGGGCTGCTTGTTTGCACTGCACGGAGTAGCATTTGGGCCCATCCAGCAGAGGACTCGGAGCAGGCGTGGAACTCCGTACACGAAGTATAGCTTCCAGAAAAGATTATATCCGGAACAACAGTTTACATGAGTGAAAGGGGTCTTGGCCTAGTGGTTAAGGCATCCGAGTAGCACCTTTGAGGTCCTGGGTTCGACTCCCGGTGGGAGCGAATTTTCTAGGATTTAACGGCATTTGTGCTTTCAGCGGTAGGCGACGTGGCCGTCGACAGCGAGGCGCCAGTGGTGACTTCGGGAATCTGGAGAATTTGCCGGCTCAGTCTTCGAAGATGCTTATAGGGGTAGGGTTTGCGTATGTGCGTTCATAGGGGTGAGTGTGCGTGCGTTGTGAGTGTCTGAGTTGTACTGTGTAATTTCTAAAAAAAAAAAAACAGTTTACATGAAGCCTGGCCTCGTTGACGAAAAAAAAAACTTATAAACTACTCCCTCCGTCTTTAAATATAAGGTTTTTTAACATTTAAACACAAACTAACAAACTAGCAAATGTGTTAAAAGACTACCATACCTTTAATTTTCTAACTCAACTCATTTCTCCACCCACACTCTCACCAATGTTGTGGTTACAAGCCCACAATAGTAGAAGAGGTCCTCCAAAGGTCTACCACATGTGAGGGACCTATGGAAAGGACTAGGAAGGGATGGATACACAAGTATAATGAGAGAGAGAGAGAGTGAGAGTGAGTGTAATGAGCCAGCCTGCCTTGTGACCTCTTGGATCCTTGTATTTAAGGAAAACAATCATTCGAGCACTAAACGTTAAACTTTCTCTGTTGTAAACGTGTGACAGGGGTGTTACACCTATATAATGGGGCCTCACTTTGCTTGAAATCCGAGGGTAGAGGGGTGATCAAGAGTGCAATCAAGAGTGTATTAGAGGGTGGGTATATTAGTTCTAGGCGGGTACATTGGCTACAGAGACTCGTAAACCGTCTTTTAGTATCAATGCCATTGATGCTAAAAAAGGTTTACGAGTGTAATTAGTTTTAAATAGGGACAGTTTAGTAATTGTCCTTTGGCTAACTCGTCGTGTTCCGCCTGCTTGGGCCCTTCAACCCAAAAACACATCGCGAGATCCAAAATGGTTGCAGGATCGGAGCACCGCTTTCAATCTTTCTTATACACTGTCCCTCTCCTTGTTCTTCGGTGAGTCCACCCGCCTCCACCCAGGTCGCCGGCGTTACCTCGGTATAGGCAAGCTCGTATGCAGCCGAATCTCCTCACCATCATTTTCCCGTGAAACCACCACTCTCCAGTCGGCCTGCCGCCATCGCCGTGCTACCCGTGCTCTCGCACGTTGTCTACCCAAAGAGGTCACCGGAAAAGAAAAGGCTGAGGGGATCACCGGATAGAAGCGCTCGCATCTGAGAGGCAGTGCAGTCCGGGAAATCATCGTCGCTCACCCATGACGTGAAAGTACTAAACTATCCTTTGTATAACTTGAAAAAGAGAAGAAAATTAGTTCCTGGCCCACATCTAATTATAGTACTGACCGATCCACAACTTAAAATTTCTTTTAATAGGTTCCTCTCCGCTTTTGACCGTTAGATCTATCAAATGAACGGTTATCATTATTTCCAAGCCCCATAGAATTCTGCTTATTAGTTTATTATTAAGATAGATGCATGCATGTTCCACGGCGGCTACATAACCAAATTATAGTTGCTTCTTGAAACAACGATCGATAATGTTGTGAGCCTTCAAAATCGATAAGAATAAACACAATCAAGAATCAACAAAAAAAACATGAACACAAACAATTGGAAAATGTAGACGAGTCGTAAGTTTTAATTAAAACAGCAGCAAATTATATCTGTTTCTTCTCATCAGAAACCTTAGCCTTACCTTACACTACAATCTATCACGTACAGCCACTTCACACCCCCTCTTATTCCCCTGTCACTATCCAGGTAGTCATCACTATAGTTTGCTACTCAGGACATGCATGGTTTCACATTCTCCATGTGATCGTACTACAAGGTGCTAGCAGCCAGTCTATATCAACCTAGCTAGCCGGCCCTAGCCCCCTGTTTCGTTATTCCATTTCGTCGGCGATCATCAAGCCGACGAGGCGTGAATGTGGAACACCGGAGCACGCCGTAGGTGACGAGCATGGCGAACCAGCCGCCGATGAGGACCCTGAGCCCGGACCTCACCATGCTGGAGCCGCCCAGGTACGCGCCCGCGGCGCCGAACACGGCGAGGCCGGCGCTGGTCGCGGCGCACACCGCGGCGACCCTGGCGGCCCAGGACGGGATGAAGACGCCGGCCAGCAGCGGCAAGAGCGCGCCGACCGCGAACGCCAGCGCCGACGCGAGCGCGGCCTGCGTCGGGCTCGGCAGGCTCTCCTCCTTGTCGTCGACGGCGGCGTCGGAGCCGGAGCCGGAGTCGGTGCGGCGCCTGATGTGCGAGACCTCGATGTTGTACTGCGCGTAGACGGATACGAACTCGCCGATGGCCATGCTGCAGGCGCCGGCCACGAGCCCCGCCAGGCCGGACACCAGCATGGCCTTGCGTGTCGCGCTCACGCGCCCACGCCGATCATGAGCGACGCCACGGAGACCAGGCCGTCGTTGGCGCCCAGGACAGCCGCGCGGAGCCACTGCGCGCGGGCCATGTAGTCGACGCTGCCGCCGCCAACCGGGTCGGCCCGCGTCGTCTCGACGTCGAGGACGACGACCGCCGCCGCCTCGCCACCCGTCGCATTGCCGCTCGCCGCGGTGTCATCCGCGGCGTGAACGTGCGAGCTGAGGTGATGGTCCATGGATGCAACTAGCGAGCACAAGAAGCTGAGTGTGCAGGATGGGAGATCAGGCGATCGATGGGCACCGAACTATTATGGCGGTCACACGCCTCGGGTTGGGGTATCAGGGAATCCGCTAGGGTTCTCGGGAATGGAGGGGTGCGATCGCGTGGCGTGTGGCGGGCACGCGCTCCACGCTAACGTGTAAAACGAGGGGCCTAGCGTACAACTGCGGAACACACCCACGGACGCGAGGTGACACTGACGTGCCCCACAATTTGCACTCCTTGCATCCCTTAGCATAAAGTGCAAATGCGCGATAATCAAGACTTGCACGCATCAAAATATCTCTCCAACAAAGGTGGAAAAATACAAAGGATGTGCTGCTTAGCAGTGGCCTAGTCAGGAAAAATGCATTACCACCCAGTTTATCGCTGATAGATCTAGTGGGGTTAGCACTGATTGTCAAACACGGCAGGACAGTTTGGACTTTCGGGTATGGCGATCGTCAAAAAGCGGCAGCAAGTTCTGTTTCCACCGATGGTGTACGAGCCCTGTGGGAGACATAGGATGACACGATGGCGACGAAAACATGTTACTTAGGCTACTCCTAATAGAAGTTTCATTTTCAATAAATGAGGTGTCATATAGGTAAAGATGATGAGTAGGCATGAAATTTATTAAGAAAGAGAAGAAAATAGTTTCATCTAGATGAAACTAGTGTTGCACTATTTTCAAAACTTTGAAACCCATTAAAGCCATTGAGTTTCATTTCATAAGCTCTTCACCCAATCATAATGCAAGAATTAAATACCAAGATTTGCCTATAAAACAACAAATATTGAACTTACCACATTAGAGAAAGTTATTTCTTTGATGATTTCAAATCATTTTAGGTGATCTGACATGTTGGAAACAACAAAATAAAATTGACCATTGAAATTAGGATTATTGAATGGAGACGCTTGGTGCCTCGACAAAGGATAAGCGGGCGCGTGGCCACCACGTGGGTAGTGTGTTCTTCGTGGAGTAAACAACGGAGGAAAAAGCGAACGATGTGCACGTCGAACAATTAATGCTCACTAGACATGTTTTTTCACGACTGTAGCTATGTCCGTATACAAGTATGTACCTTTTTTCTCTAGAACGCGCTTTGCGTATATTTCATTAAGAGAGAAGAAGGAACATGTACAACGTCGACGCGAGGCTTAGCGCCCCGGGCACAAAGGTTCAAGGCCACCTCGTACATGGCGATGGCGGTGCCGGCCTAAGGCTGCCCGCACCGGCATCCTTCACGCATTCCTGCAGGAACTTTTACCGGACGGAGGAGCTGCATCGGGTTCCTGTAAGCGTCACGGTAAAGAAAAGGAAACTGGCTGTTCCGCCATTCCCAGAGACGCCGCTAAATCTTCGTGGACCCTTCCTTTTGTAGCACGCGCGTCCGAGAGCAGGAGAGAGAGTGAGCAGTGGCAGGCCCCACCGATTCAACAAACTAAAAAAAGTTTTAACTCACAAACCAAAAACCCAAATCAAATTCCGATTCCACCATTAAATTCGTCTCAATAAATCCTTCGAAACAAGATGTCACATAGATATATTTAGATAAAATTACAAGTATGCCCTATTGATGGTAGTTGAAGAAGGTTGAATAAAATATTGGGTAGTTGATATAGAGGATGGATATAGAGGAATGATGGGTGCGGAGGAAGTTGATATAGAGTAAGGAATCTCGATGACTAGGACAGAATATTCCTTTTAGAGGAAGGATATAGAGGAATACCAGTGCGAGCAGTCTAAGGCAATACCTGGGCCGCAATTTCTTGGGGAACTCCTCGTACGCGAAGGATAGACCTATACCTCGTACACGACGTATAGGCCTGCACTACAGGAAACCTGGAGTTTGCCGAGTGCCAGAGGCACTCGGCAAAGCAGCTTTTACACTCGGCAAAGAGTTTGCCGAGCGTTGCACTCGGCAAACACCAGACGGCAAACAGCTCTCGGCAAAGCCGGGTTTGCCGAGTGCTTTTTGTCGGGCACTCGGCAAAGATTTTGCCGAGGGTCCAAAAGGCACTCGGCAAAATAAAGTAACGAGACGGAGTGAAACGGCCGTCAAAAGAGTTTGCCGAGTGCCAGAGGCCAGGCACTCGGCAAACAAAAAACTTTGCCGAGTGCCCGAAGCCAGGCACTCGGCAAACTTTCCTTGTTTGCCGAGTGCCAGGCCTCTGGCACTCGGCAAAGTTTTTTGTTTGCCGAGTGCCTGGCCTCTGGCACTCGGCAAACAATGGTAAGTTT
Source organism: Eragrostis curvula (assembly GCA_007726485.1). NCBI lineage: Eukaryota > Viridiplantae > Streptophyta > Magnoliopsida > Poales > Poaceae > Eragrostis > Eragrostis curvula. The sequence goes on along the minus strand of RWGY01000911.1, from coordinate 16,819 downwards.
GACGAGTGCCAGGCACATGGCACTCGGCAAACAATGGCATATGTGCCGAGTGCCTCAGTTTTGGCACTCGGCAAAAATCTGAGGCACTCGGGAAAAAAAATCGACAGATTGCAATAAAATGTTTAAAATCACTGCAACCTGGACCAAAATCACATCAAATCATACATATATGCTCATCATCATCATAGACACATACACATCACCACCATCATCATCACAGGCATTTAAATCATCACAACACATAGAAATCTCCACAAATACATAGAAATGGTCCAAATAGTGATAAACCAAGTCGTCGACAACCACAAGCACAAGGTCATCAAACGTAAGCAAGCACAACTAGTTGGTTCATGACATAGGACTAGAAATACAACTACAATCTACATCGGAGGGCGATGATGATAAGGATGAAACGGAGAATAAGCATTGGGAGGGGAAACCGGCTGATTGTTCGATCCCGCTGATATGTTCTGCAAAGAGGAGATATTACATTATTAACACAAGATTCTAGATAGACGTGCCGACAGGAAGTGGAATGAAACTACAAGGATTTAGATAATGAAAACTAGCCCCATCTACGCATGAAAACTCGGTCTCGAACAGGAATAGACAATGAAAACTAGCCCCATCTACGCATCCTCGGGCTGTCCAAGAAACGTGGACAATTCGAAACAGATACGGTCATAGATATGCAACCATCGGGCATATCTCCAACTGTATCTATTTCGAACGGGAGACGCCTAACTAGGTTACGCGTTACCTACAAACAGAAATGGAAAATGGGCGGGGGGATCTTTTATCTCACCTTGCTATCCCGCAAAGTGATGAGTGGACGACGGTGGAAAAGCCTCTCCTATCCTGCAAAGAACGAAACGTAAAGCCGTCAATTCAAAATTTCGGCAGCACCTCCCCTATACGGTGAGGTTCCCAAAACCTGCAAAAAAACAACGGCGCGATGGCCGGCAAGCACAATCCAATTCAAATCAACAGCACGATGGCCGGATACCACATCGAATTGATGACAACATGTTCATATTTCAATTTTTGCGTTCAACATTTGCATACAACGCAAGGACAACGGCACGATGGCCGACACTCACATCCAACAAATCGACGGCACGATGGCCGGATACCACATCCAATTGATTCCATTTCATTCCATATTTTCATATTTTCCATTTCATTCCATAGCACGGTCACTTGGTCATGAACAAATAAACGGAAGTATTTCATCCAATTTTTACTTCAACATTAGCATACGCCGTATTTTTCGCATAAAAGCACAATTTTCGCATAAAGGCACAATTTTCGCATAAAAGCAATGAAATCAATTTTCGCATAAAAGCACAATTTTCGCATTCAATTTGATCTAACATTTGCATACTAGGTGATTCAAATTTGCATATATTTGCATATAAATCAATCCAAATTTGCATTCAATTCAATGTCCAATTTGCATTATTAATAAATCCAGAAAAAAAAAGAAAAAATAAGAAAAGAAAAAAGAGAAGAAACTTACCTTGCAGCTCGGTGAGGGAGCTTGGGCGTCGGGGGCCGGTGCAGGTCGACGGGGAGGAGGCGCGGGCAGGGGAGGCGCGGGCAGGGGAGGCCGGGTCCACGGGGGTCGTCGGAGTCGCGCCCCTCGGCGGCGCGGAGCGGGGAGGCGCCGAGCGGGGAGGCGCGAGGAGCAGGACGGCGGGCTGGGCGGGGAGGAGGAGCGGGCCGGGCAGGGGCGCCGCGGCGCGTCCTGCGCTGACCGCCGGAGCGCGGGGAGGAGGCGCGGGGGACGCCGGAGGGGGAGGCGGGGAGGCGGCGGTCGCCGGAGTCGCGCCCCTCGGCGGCCGGGCCTCCGCGGCGTGGCGCGAGCAGGCGGGGTGGCGCGGGCCGGGGCGCGGGGAGGCGGGGATGCGGCGGGGTGGCGCGGGGAGGCGGGGAGGCGGCGGGGTGGCGCGGGGAGGCGGGGAGGCGGCGGGGAGGCGCGAGGTAGGAGAAGAGGATAAGGAAGAGGGAGAAAGAACCGTGCCGCGCGCCTAAGTCCAGGTAAAAACGTTTGCCGAGTGCTAGATCCAAAAGCACTCGGCAAACGCTTAACACTCGGTATACATTAGTTTGGGGCCGGCCCTCGGCAAACATTTTCACCAGGAATTGAAAAAAAAATTATAAATTCGAAATAAATTCAAAAAAATGCCAAATTTTGCCATGATACATTTCATATGATTCTTTACCTATAAAAAATATGTTTAAGGTGAAACCAAATTATGTCCGCCGTTTTGGTTCGAAATCAAAACGATCACTTCATAAGTTTATGGATCTTCTTCGAGGATGCTCCTGTTTCTAAACAACGTACGTCACAACTTTAGCGAAACTTTTTCTATGATTTATCATGGTCTCCACGTATGATTTCATGATACCAGCGCGAGTCTCGTAATTTTTGGACTTTGTTTGAATTTTATAAAATTAAAATACTATTCAACCATATCTTTTCGCTTATATTTTATGTACAATATGAACGAATTATCAGTTCATTTCATGGTTGACACCTTACATTGGACTCAAGAACATGAATATCAACTTTCGTATGAACATTTTTTTTATTTGAATCACCTAAAGTTCAAATTTGAATTATTTTCAATATATACTTTATATGTCATAAACACCTTAAATATACCAAACGGATTGAACAAATCACCAAACTTTCGCATGAAGCAACATTGATACATACATCCACCACATAAATGGAAAATGTGGAAAAAAATGAAAAAAAAAATTATTTTGCCGAGGGCCCACGTTAGGCACTCGGCACACAAATAGTTTGCCGAGTGCCACTAACGGAGGCACTCGGCAAACTCCCTTGGCACCGTGTGCCAGGAGTTTGCCGAGTGCCTCCAGTTCTGGCACTCGGCAAACCCCCTGTTTGCCGAGGGCTAGGGTCTCGGCACTCGTCAAACTCCTTTGGTACCGTGTGCCAGGAGTTTGCCGAGTGCCGAGCCCCTGGCACTCGGCAAACAGGGGGTTTGCCGAGTGCCCGATGGATTGCACTCGGCAAACCCCTGAACACACGGCAAAGGCGCGGTTTCCCGTAGTGCTGGTTGCAACAATCTTCATCCTAGGCTGAGCAGTTCACATGAAGCCTGGCCTCGTTGACGGAAAACTTGTAAAGTGGAACTCGAGTCGGGCCACTCTATCAACAACATTCACGATGGGCCAGAGACTACATGTAGCCTCGACGTAGGCATTCCTTTATCTCGTGAATTTCAATCTTTTCAGTGTTTTTGCATGCAGGGATATCCCCCCCCCCCCCCCACCCCCCCCCCCCCCCCCACCCCCCTTTTTTATGTGTTCAAATAAATATTTGGCTCTATCTGGACCTTTATTTACATATTTGCATAGGTATTTCAGAAATTTACTTTTGTTACAATATTCTACATTCATATGTGCTTGGTGTTTTTTCAATTAAAAGTAAGTTATGTGATACAGCCCATCTATTTGAGGATTATGTTCTTTACGAATATAGATATTGTTATTTTGTCTCATGTATATTGTTAAGCCGTTGTCATCAAATGTTGTTTGGTTATGGAACCCTTTGGGATCTATTTGAGGATCTGGGATTTTGATGATGAAGCAGCAGGGCGGGGAAGGAAAAGCGGATCCTGGAGAGCATAGTGACCAGAGACGTCGAGTGTAAAAGATGCCAAAGCCTAACGATTAAGGTACCAGAAAAACACTCGGCAAATGGCCCGACACTCGGTAGTGTACAATAGAACTTGGATCATTTAGAAGGTCTAGGAAACGACAAAGGTTAAGGGAGGAAACGAGAAAATAATAATCAAGTAAAAGAAATTGGTTAGCTCAGCCCCTAATACATTAATACATGCATGTTCCACGGAGGCTACAGAATCAAATCTTAGTTGCTTCTTGGAACAACGATAGATAATGTTGTTTGACCTTGATCATACATGTGATTCATGTACGAATAAACATTAGTTAAACAATGATTTCATAAAGTTCTGTAAGATCAACACAGGTAGGTAGGGTCATTCATGTGAAACAATTTATGGCTAAGCCACGCGCACTTTGCTAGTTGAGATAGGCTGTAACCATGCATCACAGGGCAATTCGGTCGAGGAACTCCGACTTGAACGCGTCCATATGCGCCCGCTCGAGCAGCGCCACCGTGACCTGTACCCCGTCGCCATGGCGGGCGCGAACCAGCGCCACCTGCCCGTCCTTGTTCATCCTCACCGGCTCCGTCCGTCGAGGTCGCCCCCACCCGAAGTCCGCAACCTCGTACGCCCTGAAGCTCGAGGAACCCGAGACGTTGAAGAACCGGTCCCTGGGGATCCCGCCGACGATTTTCATGATGTCCCAGCCGCCAACCGGGTCCTCCGCCACCTCACGTATCGCGCCCTGGACCGCCGACGCCGCGGCGGCCAGCGCGTGCTCGGAGTGGATCAGCTCCCGCGCCGGCAGCCTCGCGAGGCATCCGGCGAGGCACGCGCCGAAGTAGTCCGCCCCGGCCGGAGGGTCGAGGCGGCTGCGGACGTCCGCGAAGAAGAAGAGGAACACGTCGTCCTCGTCGTCGTCCGAAGGGAATATTAATGGCCTGCAGCGGACGGAGCACGTCCAGATCAGCGCGATGGCGGCGACGAAGGTGGATGGAGCGCGGAGCAAGGGCGGCGCGCCTCGTGCTTCGCTGAGGCGGACGATGCTCTGCTTCAGCCGTTCGATGTGTCCCGCGTCCAACGTGAACAAAACCGGATGCACATTTCGTAACCGAGGAGATAATGTAGTGTATATAAGGTTCATTTGTTTTTGCCAAAACTTTTTGGTGGATCGTGTCAGGTTGATTCTTACCACAGGCAAACTCGGCGCGTACTTCCACAAGACGCTCCGGGCCAGCTCCTCGCCGCCAGGCAGGCTGACACGCGAGCGGTCAAAGACCGGCGGCGCCGCCGGCGCCGTTCGAGTGTCCCCTCTGCACGCCGCCGCCCACGCCTCCACGAATATCCACAGCGAGCGCCCGTCGGCGACGCCGTGGTGCACGGTGACCCCGACAGCCAATCCGCCTAGTACTTCCTCGAGGCGCGTGGCCTGCACGGCCGGCAGCCCGGCAGCACGCTCATCTCGACCTCCGGAACGAGCCGCTCGGACGTGCGCACGTCGTGCTCCTCCTCGTCGCCGCCGGCGAGGCGGCGCGCGTCGGCGTCGGACTCCGCGACGACGAACCTGACGCCGTCGGAGGCGGACCAGCTGATGGCGACGTCGCCGGTGTCCGCAAGGTGGACCAGTTTCCCGGCGAGCGGGCCGTAGGCGGCCAGGGTGGCCGCCAGGGAGGATTTGAGGGAGTGGAGAGCGGTGTCGAAGGGCGGCAGCTGGTCCCCGTCGAAGAACAGGAGGTGCTGAAGCAGAGGACGCGCCACCCACTGGGCTTCCATGGCGTTGAGCTTGATAGGATCCGGCGGCAGCGCAGCATCTGCCGGCACAGCGACGTAGCTCACGTCGACGATTCTCACCGGTGACATCGGAGTTGATCAGAAACAGAAGAAGTGCTGGAAAGTTGGGATATCGAGTGCTTTGGGCGTGGCCATGGTTGGCACGGAAGGGAGATAAGCGATCGCAGTGTCCAATCGACGAGGAACTGAAGGTCATTAATTAAAACGGGACACTGTCACGGGGTCTTTTCTTTTTTTGAAAAAAAGCTTGTGTTTCATTGATTTTTTTGAATCCGAACAAATGTAAACTTGTGATCTTTGTACTACAGCAGCACAAAGATAATCTTTGTACTTTACTCGGGGAAAACATTTTTCAGCAGCACACCATCCAAACCTCAAGGCACGCAAAGTCACAGCACCGACCGCTGCTCGGGCGACGAGAACTTGAAGAGCATGTGGTGCTTGTACACGCCGCCGGGCCTGACGATGACTGACGGGAAGTTGGGGTGGTTCACGGCATCGGGGAATCCCTGCGTCTCCAGGCACAGAGCGCCGTGCTGCCGGTACACCGCCCCAGCCTTGCCCTTCTCGTTCCTGAGCCAGTTGCCGGTGTAGAGCTGCACGCCGGGCTGGTCCGCCCACAGCTCGAACGCGCGCCCGGACACCGGCTCACGCACGTACGCCACCGGCCGGAACCCGTCCCCCTCCACCGCGTAGTTGACGTCGAACCCAGCGGCGCCGCCGGCGGAGACGAGCCCGACGCGGGAGCCCAGTGGCGTGAGCCGCCGCAGGTCGTACGGCGTGCCGGCCACGCCGGCGACCTCGCCCGTAGGGATCATGGACTCGTCGTCCACGGGCGTGTACCGCGACGCGCGCACCCGGACCTGGTGGCCCAGCACGTCGCCGCTGCCGTGGCCGGCCAGGTTCCAGTACGCGTGGTTCGCCAGGTTCACCGGCGTCGCCTTGGCCTTGCCCAGCGCCGTCGCGTTCATGCGGATGCGCAGGTCGTAGGAGCCCGAGAGCTGGTACGTCGCGTACACGTCCAGGGCGCCGGGGAATCCTGCCACCATGTTCGAACGTGGAGGCAAGTGCGTGCGAAGTCAGCTCTTTCGCACGACAATTGGTGACACGTTGATAGATGACAACTGGTAACACAACTGATATACTACATTTTGGGAGAATCATGTGCTGCTTCTGCTTACCTTCCTCCCCGTCGAAGCTGTGATAGTAGAACGTGATGTATGGGGAGTCACCACTGGGGACGTACTCCTTCACCGTCCAGATGACCTTGCTGAACCCCCTGAGGCCACCTGATTAAACAAACGCAGCAAGACCATGTTACTCAACGGCGAATCGGTCCGGACAGCTCATACATGAGCTTGAACAAACAAGGATGTAGGCTCGCAATTGAGCGTACCGTGAAGTGTGTTATTGCCGTCGTTGGTGTAGAGATGGTAGGTTATTCCGTCGAGCACGAAGCGGCCCTTGGCGATCCTGTTTGCTACACGTCCGACCAGAGCTCCGAAGTAGGAAGAACCGTTCTGTTTGTGCAGAGTACAGAACACAGCTTCAAACGAGATCCAGCCGCATGACTCGTATCCAATAATACCTTCTGCTTTTTTAGCAGAGACAGTAAAGCTGCTTTGCACGTTTTCTGTGTTGACACTTTCATGAGGAACTTTTTAGCTTTCTTTCCATTTTTCTTTTAAGCTTAACAAAGATTGAACTTTGTTGGAGAGGTGTTCTTACAGAAACTGTAATTGAGCGTACCATGGAAGGGAGGAAAACAAGTATTGTGGTTGATTTCAACATTAACGGACTGACCTATGTTCAACATCGGAGGAAATGCATCGGAGATCGATATTCAAAAAACTGAGATCGATATTTGTGATCTTACCACAAAACCGGCAACAGTGTCATACCCCAGGACGACATCAGCACTGTTCCCTTCAGCAAGAAAATGACCAGATTTGTAAACCAACATTGGGCAATCCCAAAACATTTTTTTTTTAGAATCCCAAAACATTATGCAAAGGGATTCTACAAAAGCAGGGAAGACATACCATTGGAGTCAGGAACGATCACAGACATGAGGGTGGCTCCCCAGTTGGTGACCTTGATGGAGAAGTCTCCCTTCTTGTTCTTGAGCTCATACACCCCGACCGTCTTCCTCCCTGCATCAGCGCTGCTGGCCATTGCAAGGCACAGCAGCAGAGCAACAGGGAGCAATGCAGCTCTAGCCATTGCGCAACCCTGTTGGCGCAGACTCGGGCGCAAAGAGGAGAGGTGATATGGCTCTGCTTCAACGAGGGTCACATAGTATGTATATATGGGAGGAGGTATGGTAAAGCTGATATTTCTCGTTTTATGTTCTTCAGGTCAACAGAAGATGCCTTGAGATCTGGGTTATTCGTTTGGTCGTACACTATCTCATTATTCATCGCACATGGCGTCTCTGGTTCAGAGATCAGATATCATGCCGATGTGCACACATGCGAGATGTATGTGTAGTATGGTTCGGCCTCTAGTTGATCAGATTTTTTTTATGCCATTGAGCTATCCGCTGATGACATGTGTACTGTTTGCTGGATGGCTGCCATTTGCTGTCCACATGATTTTACCCCCGTGGCAAAAAATTGTTACACGATGCATCTAATTTTGTGAATACAGTCTGATAATCCACAGCTTTTCAGATCCAACAGCAAGAGCGGACAAAAATCTCTTCAATTCCCAAGCATTACTTCGACCACTTTTGTCTAAATGAACACTTGGTTCCGAGCAGTTACATAATTTACACACGCACACACTAGAGCGCTGCGTTCATCACAGGCTCCCACCTACGCGTATCGATTTCACTTTCCATGTACACAGCAAAGTATATACAGCGGAGTCACACGCAACCCTTCCAAGAGTTCAAGAATGACGGGCGATTCCCTCGCTGAAACAAATTGAAGCAACCTTCCCTTCAACTAAAAGTATCAGTTTCATCAGTTATATATACATAAGCACTTCAACAAAAGATCACTTTGCTCACCATTTAGCCTGTTTGGTCGATGTTAAGAGAAACGCAGAAAGAATGATGCTTATGGTTTTTCCGGTGGTTCTTGATGTTTTGCGCTACTACGGGATAGCAGTCTCTCTCTTATCTCTTTGAAGGATTGGAGCTCCTCAAGTGCATCAGATGTCCTACGAGACATGACAGAACTTGTTGAGGCTACTTCACTGGACTCCGCCCTTGATGCCTGAGATGAATAGCTAGGATCTCGCAGTGGGCGCGCAGTTCTCAGCAGGTGGACCAGAGAACCAACTTGTGCATCTTGAGATTTACGGGATGATGAACCTGCCTGATCACCCATTTCCTTTCCATCATTGCTCCTATACAATCAACCGAAACAAAATTAGATTCCTAAGGTCAATACTGAAAATCAATCAATGCCTATGCTCAACAAGCAAAATGGATGAAGTTGTTCTTTGGTGAACAGAGAAACTTTGAAATTTCAAGAATCCAAGATACTGCCATACTATTTATCGCACAACTGAAACTGAATCAGTGTAACGGGAATGAAGAGTGTTTACATTCTGCTAAGTGTGCACTAAAACACTAAAATAGAGCAATGGGTCTTGCTCTGCAGTCTGCACACTAATACTTGCTTGAAAATTTGGCACTGCGTATCCATGATAAAAAAAAAACAGCAACAATATATGTGAATATGCTATAAATGTACATTTTATATCATCACACATGCAATATGGCATGAGAACAGACCACAAATTGATGAAGCGAGCAGCTTCCTACAATTAAGTAAAAAAAGGATAAAATAGATCATTATCAATTCTAAAGCAGACTAATAGATAAATTCATCAAATATGCTGCCGAAAAAAATCCAAGAACAAACTTGCAAAATGAATCTTAAGTATTTTAAGAGTCATAGTAAAGAATCTTCCTTTCAGCTAGATGCTCAAAATAATTTCCATTTGATTTTCTGCCATTCTTGATTAGTAATTTCCAACACTCTAGTCAGTACTATTATGACATAAATTGGCTTCATAGAACATAAACCAGACGCAGTTTGCTCAAGCCAAGGTTTTTAAATACGTATAGTATATCCTTATGTGCAGCAATTCTACAAGACCAACAGTGTGTCCACATAGGAAAGATGCATACTCCAGCAATTTATGCCAAGTAAGAAGAGAGATTTAACATTATACAACAGCTAAGTCAATGGGTTACTGGCTAATGGGATCCAGCTCAGTTGTGTAGTTTCTACGGACAAAGAATATGTTGTAGAAACTTCTGTCTTTGATGCACGAATGAGCTACCAAATGATAATAATTGATCTATATTCAGGGAAGTTTTCCTGTATAATTGAGCACACAAAAGACATGCACTGATCATATTAGTCACTAGGGTTGCATCCGCAAAAATCACAAAGCATAGCAAAGTGATCTACAAAAGGTAAGGCAATGTTATTTCAAACATACCCAAGTTGTGAGACGGGGGTATCAACATCATCCACAACAAAAGGATAATCTGCATCATCCAGATCATCTTGCCGAGGGGAATCACATGAGGAGAGTGCAGAGAATCTCCCAGATTCTTCTTTACTGTCCTTGCCCTGCATATTCCGCCCAGATAATGTCAAGCTAAACAGAAGATAATCAAAATGAGAAATGTTGGCTCTCATAACTAGAACTATCTCAGTTGATAAATAAGATTTCAGTAGCTAGTACAGTCTGCATATGGTAAAACTCAAAGCTACGAGAGAAAAATTAAAATACAGGTGCCAACAAATAGTACAGAGCATAAACTTAATCCAAGTTCATCCCAAAAAGGAAGTTTTACACTATCATCAAAAGTGGTTTTGGGTACAGTGAAAAATCACCATGTCATTGACCGCTTCTACATACATAAACTAAAACTAAGAAATGCATTTATACATGAACATGGCATTGGCAAGAACCAGAGGAACTCCTTCGCAACTAAAAACAGACTATTTTCAACATGTAAACTAATCCTTTTGGTCATACGTACAAAATAAGGAGCTAAATTGAATATGATCTTACAGCAGTAATTTTATTGCTTCAACAAGGTACTACTTGGTATGTCATCATGCGTCATGAGAACTACATCAAACATGGTAACTAAGTGAAAAAACTCGACTAAGGGGGAGATACATCCACCCTAGCTTTGAAATAAGTAGAAGATGAAAATCGAACCCTGGTTGGCCCGGTGACATCCACCCCCACTAGCCAATTCATCTCAAGGGGATTCTCAACATGGTAACATAGTGAAGTTTGGTAAACATAACTCAGCAACAAATGCGCAGCAATAGTTCAGGTTTAAAACAGAACTGGTGTATGTGTATAGCCATAGTTTTGGTATGTCTACTTGGAGCAACTCTTTCTATAGTTTGTGGCCAACATTTTTAGACGAACGATAGAGGGGTTCCATCCATAATGTTCGTAGGTTTCCCCTCTTGGTTCTGTTTTTTTGTATTCAGTAAATGAAGCTTGGCACTTCATCTTGAAGCTAATATTACTTTGGCTATAGCTTAGCACTTCATCGTAAAGAACTGGTACATGACTATGACAATATGAAGCTAATATTACTTAGGCTATAGCTGCTACTGCATCTCTACTCTGGTTTAGATTTTCAAACATATAATTAGGTAATTCTACTTCAGAAATGCTAGGCCAGTTTGGTATCTAACACTTTCAATGCTCTCCGTGTCAGAACGATCCGATCTTAAACTCTGAAGCACTGAAGACTATATGTAAGCATCAGCAAATGTGTGCATATGTAGAAGCAGAGCCAGGAATCACCTTGTGTCTTGGTGATGAGCTCGCATATGGATCTACCATCCGAAGTCCTTCGATCCTCCCAATCAACCGCCCGCACTCCGAGGGTGACTCTTGGGCACCGGCCGCCCCCAGGTCTCCTACTCTCCTTGGGGACGGCGGTGGCAGCATGAACCCTCTACTGGGATCCAGCGTGTTCTGGCGATGCACAGGACTCCTCCTCTCGCCCCCTTGGGGTATGCACATTGGAGCAGACTCTCCCCTCATCAGACGTTGCTGGTACCCACCCTGAAAGTTGGGGGGCGAGGGCGTCGGCGAAGCATAAATCACTTGTGGCGAGAACTTGGCCTGTGGCACTGCTGCAGGGTGCGGCCATAATGCAGGAGGAGCCCAGCTGTGTGGACGCTGCTGCTGATAGGAAGGCGGGAAAGCAGAACCCGCTGCTTCGGTGAGAGAAGCTGGAAAAAAGCGCATGGGCTCAGCGGCTGGGCTGCCCACGTAGTCAGTGATCAGCATGGACGGCGAGAGGGAAGTGATCTCCAAGTTGAAGGCGGAGAGGCTGGGGAGGTACTGGACGGAGACGACGAGACGTCCCAGCTGTGTCTCGACGGGGACAAAGCGGTAGGAGCGCATGGCGGCCTCCTCGTCACGGGTGAAGGGCACCGCGAAGGAGCCGACGCGGTGGACCATCTCGTAGTTGTACGACTGGTTCGCGCTGAGTAGGCGGAAGACGCGGTACGCCGGGAGGAAGCGGAGCACGGCGTACACGGACCTGAGCAGCGTGAAGCAGTGCTTGTACGCACGGTTGACGGCGAGCTCCTCGCCCTCGGCGTCCGGCCAGGGCTCGCACGCCACCGTCCACCTCTCCACCACAGCTCCTCCCTCGCCGGCGCCGGCGGGGGCCAAATGGATGTCCACCACGAGCGGCTCCCCGGGGGCCAGCGCGTCCAGGCGCTCGGCCGCCTCGGGCGGCGGCGGCGGGTCGTGGAGCGGGAGGTGGAACCCACTGTCCCACCGCCGGAAGGACGCCGCGCCCGCGCCGCCGGCGAGCGGGCGCGGCGCGCGCACGGCGAGGACGGCGTGGAGCACCTTGAGGTGGAACTGCTCCACCATCAGCTCCGCGCCCGCGCGGCCGCCAGCGGAGTCGGACATCCCGGAGGACATTGCCGCCGGCGCCGAGCTCGGACCGCCTCCTCCTCGCTCAAGCTCTGCCCCAAGCTGCTGCTGCTGCTGCGCGGCATGGCTGGTCGCGGCAGTGAGACTGCATAAATCCGATCTGCTTGCGATCGGAGGACTGGTGGGTATCGAATCGGGGGATCTGATGGGAACTGGTGGGGGACGGGGAGGTTGGAGTTGGGGATTTGGGTGTGGAGACGGATGGAGAAGGGGTGAGCAGTTGTTGTTTATCTACGCGGAGGATTAAAAGGATCGCTGCTGGCTCAGTTCTGGGCTTGGGTTAATGCGTCGCTGTTGGTGTCGTCAGATTATTATGGCGGCGAGGACGAACTGCATCCTTTTCGTGGTGATTTACAGAAATTTTCGAAGCTACCAACCATAGTAAACGAAAAAAAATCCTTTTTTTATGAATTTTTAGAGAGGGTTTTGTCTTTGATTGGTAGCGTGGATCATTTGATGTCGGGAATATGAGTAACGGTTAAATTAATTTAAGCGGAAAGTGCAAAATGTAAGTGTTTCATTGGAAATTGGGAGAAAAGATGAGTTGGCTTGCGATTAGAGACCTGTGCTTGTCTCTTCAGTAGCGTGAGACGGATGTGCCGTGCCTTCTTTTTTGACGTCTATGATAACATGCTGTTGGGTTTTATGCTTTCCGCGGCAACAAAGAGTTGTTGCAGATAAAATTAGGTTCCTTTGTGCGATGCTTCAGTTTCTGTATGTGCTTTTGATTTTCTTTCTCGCTTGAGCAAACTTTTGTTTTCTAATGAAGGATTATCCACCGTTGTTAGCTTTGCTTTCGGCCTTTGCTTGAGGCAAAGAGGTTATCTCGTCTTCGTAGTTTTTTTCTTTTTTAACAAATCACGTTCGCAATTATTATTGCCGCTTAATCATCGCATCCTTATCAATCAACTACCTGAAACTTCCCAGAAATCTTTTCTTTATTGTTCCTTCCAAGCTAGAACTGCGTATATTCTAGTATGTAGTTTTTTCTCGCATTGTCAGGACGACTTAAACTGCTTTTTCGTCGTAAACAAATCGTTCACTTGTACTCCCTCCGTTTTTAATTATACGACGCCGTTGACTTTTTTGTTGAGCTTTGACCAACAATATATATGAAAATAATTAGTTGCTTAACTTGAAATGTATATTGTTGGATCTCTCATCAAAAGCACTTTAAGATTAACTTATACATATAGCTATTTGCATAAATATTTATGAATAAAACAAATAGTCAAAGTAACGAAAAAAATCAAGACGTCATATAATTAAAAACAGAGAGAGTACCTGTGAGAAACAACGACCGGGCCAGGGGAATAAAATGCAGTGCACTTGCGCATAACATTACCAGAGGATCATCAGATGTCCACCACCCTTATGATACCCACAAGTTCAGACCATATCTCCGTCTCTGTCATCCAAACATTATACAATTCGTTGCCGAGCACTCTGAAACATTACTTGTTGGGACAGCATTCCAGTGAAGTCATGTTCTATGCTTTTACCACCTCTTCCTTATCTAATCTGGGAAGATAACCAGTTCGCAGCAGCTCACGTGTGGTTGTATCAATTGCGAGGACGCCGCCTGACATGGATCGCCGTTGCTCTCGCCTGACATGGATCACCAGATTATTAAATTGAAATTTCCCCAAAATATAATGAAAATTTTATTTAATAAAAAAGAAAAGGCCTGTGAAACGAATGGGCCTTCACGGGCTGTCAGTCTGGGCTTATCCATCAACTGGGAATTCGGATACAGCCCGGCAACCTGTAATGACTAATGCGTCGTCCATTTCACAATGGGCCGCAACGGCCTTGGTGCGTTCCTGTTCTACTACGAATATCGAAATTCCCCTTAAAAAAAGGTAATATCCAAATTTGTTATGGCGATTTAGGCAGTGATCTGCAGTCTATATGTTGTTTTCTCTAGACCAGAGTCTTTTCACATGCAAGAAGACAAGCAGCAATTGCGTATTCTGAACACACGGCTCTATTCTTCACACAATCATATGCTTCACAGCTTCACACAAAACACATATTAGCCCACTTAGAAAAACAATAAACATTGGCAAAAGATCTATCCATCTATATATACCACACACCCTTCTGATTACTCAGGGAACAATTGATCATACAGAAATAAAAAGGGGCCTACAGATGTTCGTGATTTCTATAGCAGACAAGGAAATGACAAGAGTCGGGAAGAAAATGGAGGGAAAGGGCAAAACAGCTTCACTCAGCGGCATGTTCTGAGTAGGTCACTCAGTCCAGGGAAGAACGCCCATATCTCCAGCTATTGTACGATCTCCGGGTGAACTGCTGCGGAGCAAAGCTTAGCCCAAACATCTCCCTCAGGGCCTTTCCTGGCTCTAGTAGCCCGATCAATCTGGCAACGAGGGACGCACTTTCTCTGACATGCTCCAGGTCCTTTGTTTCAGTCCAAAGGCGACGAGCGACCTGCAGCCTGCGTCTCTTGGAGGACAGTGCAACTCCCCACTTGGTGTACATGCTCTCCCTTTCCTGAATCGTGAGCCGCTTCTGCATCTGCCTGCAGAGCATTTCCCTCTCACGTTGCAACTTCTTTGCGCTGCATATCGAATATTTTCATCAAGCGGCATTCACTCATAAAGCAAATCTGTGAGAAATTTAATGAAAGAGGAGGTACCTTGAAATCAGGGAAGTATTCTGGCTGCCTGTAGCCACATTACTTCCCATTCTTCCATTGGAGTATGTATCTTTAAGAAATGATAGCCTCCTGAGTTCCACTTCCATGTAAATGGCATCAGCTGGATCCCCTTTAAATAGCAAGAAAAAGTAAGTCCTGTGGACCAAGGAAACATTGCATGCATGCCATAGGTCAATGATCTCTTGCTGCTTTTTCTCGAATTCCAGCGGCCAGCGAGAAGGTGATTGCAAAGCATCCATAATTGGATCCAGTCCCACGCTCCTTATGGTCCCTTCTGTCAAATCTCCATTATCACCCTGACAGGATTAATAGCAAAAACAAACTGTAATTGGAATTCTGCATACAGTATCTTAATGAGTTAAAACCAATTTATAGTAAGCAAGCCTCCTGTGAGCTAATATAAAACTGTAACACAAACTGTGTACTGATTTTTTATTTTTTAGTTTGGGGTAAGTTGGAACAGTAAACTGAATGGTCCCAGCGGGAGCACGATAAAATTTCCACACCTGAACACCACGTTGCTTCTGATACTGAACCTGAGCCATTTCTTTTAGCTCTGCAACAAATTCACCTATACCAGTAAACTCTGAGTCACCAGCAACAGAGCCGTTTGCCTTCACTCCATCCCTCGTGGTAGTAATTTCGGAAAGCATTGACCCTGCCCTTGATAAAGTTTCACTCTCTGCATCATAGTTGAGTGCAGAAACCCTTCTTTGACAACCTTCAGGTCTCCCTGGGAAGTCCATGAATCTTCTACTCGGAGGGGTGCCATCATCCTTTTCCAAGTCTTCGAACAAAGTAGAACCCATCAAAGATCTACAGCTCATGCTCCTGCCAAGTACTTTGAACTTGACGAGTTACGTGTTGACGATCCCAGATCTTTGACAAGATTAGCAAATGGTTTTTTGACATTCTCCAAATGTTGCTCCAGGGTAATAGGGGATACGTCATGGGGTCCAGAATTCACAGATGGATTTGAATCATTATTTCCATGCATACGAGAACCTACATTTGAATCTTGTAAACTATTGCTCCCCACAGCTGATGAGCCTAAACATTCATTCCCCTCTGTTTCATTGGTCTCTATACACCGTACTTCTTTGCAAAGATCCTCTGAATCTTCATTGGATATTTGAGACGCATCATCTCTGCTGTTAGTTGGAGGCATCCCACTGAATGGAGGACTACTGACTGAGTATCTAGGAGGGGTAGGAAACTCCACATTATTTTCAGAAGTCTGCCTATGATCCCTTTGTGCTGCCCGGCATCCTTGTAACCTAAAATTTTGGCCACTGTTGACAACTCCTGACGACTCGGTTGTCGATAGCTCGTCTTCACATGGCTGAGGAACATCGAAAGTAAAGTTTCTTCCAGAAGCCTACATATACAGAGATAAAGAACATTTAAAAACAAACACCGCAGTTGTCATGGTAGTGAACTAGAAAGCAATGAAATGCATGTACCATGGGGTGCTTCGAAACATTGTTGTCTCCAACAACCTGGAGTAAATCCTGCAGCCTAGATTGAGCAAGATCACGCTGCAACTTCAATTCCTTCATTTCTTTCTCCATCTGCAAAGAACATATGAAACTTTACATCATGTTTTGACATCGAAGACAACTGGCATGGTAAATATCATGATTTGGAATCGTAAGCCAGCTAGCATGATAAAGATGCATGCGTAGAATAGCATTTCGCTATGTCCACTAGGCTTCTTAGCATACAAAAA
>RWGY01000092.1:107028-169591 GCA_007726485.1 Eragrostis curvula | reverse complement strand
CGGGTTTTGGCGCGGTTTTCTTTGGCTCTTTCTTTTTCAGAGTACAGGCCTTCTTTGGAATTTCTTCCTTGTCGGGGGTCACCTTGCATTCTTCACCCTTGATCGTCAAACAACCATTGATCAATTGGCGTGGGGCGTACGGTGGCTTCTCGATGAAATGGTAGCAGAAGGTGTCTCCCCAATGATCAACCATGGTGCCTACAAGTTTCCTTCCTTGTGGCACGGCAGGAGGTTTGATAAGCTTTGTTTTTGCTTTTCCCGCGGTCGATGCGTCTGGCTTTGAAACTTTTCGCGAAACGAAAGCCATGGCTCTTTCGGACGTTTTTATCTTTTCCTCTCAATTAAAATTTCTTTTTATTTTCGCAAAAAGGATAAGATTAAACGGTCACGCATGTGATGGGTTCGTGAAAAATATGAACATAGATAGCAATCAATGATAACAGGAAATCCTTAATCTAACGCATCCCCGGCAACGGCGCCGGAAATGCTTGTTGGCATTACGTATGCATAATAAAATATTTCTATTCCACAAGCGCACGGTTCACCATTGTAGCACTTCACCATGGAGTATTCCAGGGTTATCGTATTTATAATTATCCACAGGGAAGCATAGTAAGAATTTCATAAGCAGACTATCCAATTCAATCATATGGATCACGTCAAACGATAAGAGTTTGATAAGCGGCACTCACGAAGTAAATCCAAAATAAAATAGACTAGTAATTAAATTGGGAGAGCAGCGAGTGAAGTATTAAGATTTCTGAATTATATCCGTCCTAAGTGTTTATGTTCAGCACCCTAATAGTCTACATATATCTATTTGAGATCATACAACAGTTCCATTCCTGTATATTGGGGCACACGCCTCTCCTTAGCAGCCAACCCGAGAATTAGGCCCGACTACTAAGGAGAATTCGTGCTATAATTAAGATCCTACTATCCCGACCTTGAACGTGGCGGATTGCAAAGGCCTGAACACGCCTGTCACACGTGTGGCTACCGTCCTCCGTAAGACCGGGTGCAAACTTGTGTCTAACATGATTCTTTGAACCATACAAACAATCATCTTAGATAGCCTATCCCTAGCTAACAGGACAGACCAACCATGTATAATAAATCTAAGTAAATTGTGTAGGCATCCACCAGCAATCAATTCATAAGGATTGCTATGAGTGTAGCTATTTTCCGAATGTG
Source organism: Eragrostis curvula (assembly GCA_007726485.1). NCBI lineage: Eukaryota > Viridiplantae > Streptophyta > Magnoliopsida > Poales > Poaceae > Eragrostis > Eragrostis curvula. The sequence goes on along the minus strand of RWGY01000092.1, from coordinate 168,397 downwards.
ACTTGTATGGCTCTGGTAGGTAAATAAATCCTCACAAAAGGGAAGTGCGAGACATAAAGTGTTTTGATTGCATCAAGATTTTCAAAATTAAACCATCTCTGGATTCTTACTACAGAAAATTTACCAACTTTATTAGGGACAGCCATATCATACGAGTCAATACCCAGACTTAGTAAACTGTGTGCAACCCACGTAAGTAAAGCAAGATTAAAGATTTGATCATGCCGATTAACAAATTGCTTTAACAAGTGCATGAAGTAGAAGTTGCATAAATGATACATACAGGTAACTAGCAGAGCAACCATTCATCATTTCCATATTGGGTAAGTCACCAAGCTAACCATTTTTATTCGGAAAGCAAGGGAAATATTTTTGTTCTTTTTTTTTAGAAAAATTAAAATGACGCGGTACGACGGTAAAACTGATACAACCAACCAATCAGGCAAGGCAAGGCAAGGGACGGGGGCAGACGACAGATGACAACACTCTCGACAGAATACAGCACAAACCGGTAAAACATATCAAGCGCGGGCATTCCCCCAAGCTTGGGCCTTTGCAAGGCTTAAGCTTTGGGTCATGTGTAGTGGTACTGGTTTGGCCAGAAGTCCCAATCATTTGGGTGTGGTTGCTGCGATTCTGGAGGGGGTGGTGGCGGCTGCGGCGGCTCGGGCTCTACTAAGTTTAGGTCCATTCCGCGAGCTATGCCATGACAGATGGAGTTGGTGTCTTCCGACATCCGACGTGTATAGTCTATGACATTACCCTAATAATCTACACGTCCTCGAAGGTCTACTAGCGCTTCACGATTCTCGTTTACTGTGCCAGAAATGTGGGAAAGACTCTCCGTGAGGTTTGAGCATTACTTGTTATTTTACTGCTTGTGTAGCTATGGTCCTACTTGCTTATTGATATTGATGTCTGTTATTTAGGCGTTAATATCTGAATCCTTGTTTACCCTTGTTTACCTGTCACCTTGATAACCCTAGAATAGTTCCATCATTTCTATGATGGCACTTTTTCCTTGCTACTAGAATGCTTAGGACCCCTGCAATGATTCTACATTGCTACACCTTACTCACATATATGTTTTACAACTGTGTTAAATGAGTTTGGTGGTGTGTGTGATATATTGGGATTGGGGGTAGCACAACTGTGTTAGGTGATGATGTTGACGGTGACAGTGATGATGGGATGGGTTGGATTGCGGGCAAGGCCACTAGTGAATTGTGGATTGTGTGATAGACTCCTAGTGTGGGATCTGGTGCTTGCCCGGCCATATAAGGACCGGTTCTGACGCCCGTAAACAAAATGATTCTCGTACAACCACGGAACCCCTATGGGAAGGACCTACCCTACCTTCTTGGTGCTCTTGCAAATGCCATCTGGAGGCCAGTCGAGGCAACGGAAGCTCAGAAAAAGACGCGGGAAACGTACCCGTGATCCGGCTCGCGGAACCCGCTATAGGTTATGGGAGTGCCGCATGTCCTGGTATTTGTTACAGGATCCTGTTATTTGTTATAGGAGCACGACGTACCCTATTACAGGTGTATAGTGCTAGTGTGTGACCTTCATGTCACAAGCCCTTGGGTGTGATTTCATGGTGAAATTGTGAGACTACTCGGAACAGCCTGGGTAGGAGAACCTTCATCCGGCCACGCAGACACATCAAGAGGGCTTCGCCAAGGAGGCAGCAGACGGCAAGGCGTCAGGAGGGCTTCGCAACGGGACCTTCGGACGTCGTAGCGCTCTGAGAGCTTTGCAGCGGCAAGACATTCAAACACAACTCGTTGGAGGGCTTCGCTGAGTCCAACCGGGACCTTTGATCCCCCAACATTTGGCGCTAACCGTGGGCCGAACCCACGACCAGAAGAAAAGAAGAGCATTTGAGATAGAAGCATCTAAACTACCCTTATTATGGCAGACAGCATCAAGGTCACAAACTATCCACACAGACGTCTTCGAAATCAAAACAAGCAAATATCTTACTGAGCGCCAGATATCCTAGTCAAACAATGAAGACACAGCGCACCGGCATCGAGGTGTAAAGAAAGAAGCGAAGCCGCCGGAACCAAGGAAGCTGAAGAACAGGAGGGAATCACGAAGCCTCAAGGCTAACGATAAAGAAGAAGCGAAGGCCCTCAAGTTAAGACATCAGAATTTTACTAGGAGCAATATTGTCCAACTCAGCGGATTTACAATGAACTAAAAAGCAAACAAGGCACGGCAGAGCCATACAAGCGAAGATTCAAATCAAAGAAACAACAAGTACAACATCAGACTATTTCTTAGTTTTACTACGAGTACGAGTTGCAACTCCAAAGCATGGCGAAGGCCTAGCACGATGATCTGCAGGACCTTCGTCCTCACTAATGGTGATCACACCAGGAGGAACCACTGCAAGCGGAACAGGCTTCACAGGAACTTCAACCAATGAATGCTTCTCAGCAATCTTGTCAAGCTCTGCGAAGTGGTCGACAAGCTCCTGAGGAAGATTATCCCCACGCTTCAAACCATTGCGTGTGAGAACCTTCACAACACCGTGAGGAAGACGATCCCACAAAGATTCTATATCTGCCAAAAGAAAGACAAACGAAGCAGATCGGACAACTAGAAACACTCCTTGTATATATAGGACATGAAGGAACATTCCAGAAGGAAGCAGGGAATAATATCTTTCATAAAAGAATGAAGCCTTGTCGCAATCCAAGACAAAACGATAAAAATTCGCCTCCAAAAAGGCAGAAATTAAGCTTCGCCCAGAAGAGGGCAGAAAAGGAAAAAATGATAGTAATTTTCGCAAAATCGCGAAGTTATTATCTATCAAAGGCACAAAAGCCAACGCAAAAATAGTACTATTCGCTGAGAAATCGCAAAGCAACTATCAATACCCTTCGCCAAAAGTCGCGAAGCTATTGTCTATCCAAGGCACAAAAGCAAACGCAAAAATAGTACTCTTCGCTCAGAAATTGCGAAGCAACTACCTATAGCTTTCGCCAATAAATCGCGAAGCTATTATCTATCAAAGGCATGAAAGCCAACACAAAAGAAAATATAGTATCATTCGTTCAGAAATTGCGAAGCAACTATCAATACCCTTCGCCAAAAGGTTACGAGGATATCGTTCATCAAGGATGCAAAAAACAATACAAAAATATATACAGATAGTGTTTTCTCGCTCAGAAGCCGCGAAAACAACTATCTATGGCTTTCGCTAGGAAACCACAAAGTCATTCTCTATAACAGGCTAAAAAGACAATTCGGGAAAAATTAGTAGCCACCGCTCAGAGATTGCGAAGCTACAATCAAGGGGCTAAGTAAGCCAGTTTTTTTAAGCATATACATGAAACGAAAGGGCGATAACCCCCTACAGGTGGTTACAAAACTTCGGCTTAATAGTAAGCGAAGGGAAAATCCGAAAGGGATGACAGCCTTCGCTAAAAGAAAACGCGAAGCCTCTAACTCGTCAAGAAGCCAAAAGACAATCAGAAGAAAGAGCATCATCTGCTAACTAAAAACAGGCATAGCACCTGTCACGGAAAAAGGATATTACAAGGATAGCCTTCGCAGACATAAAGTTACACTAGAAGCTGACATCTTACATACATGAAAACATACCAAAAGACAAGATAGAAGACGTATATGACAAGCTCTGAGTCAATAACACGAAGGCGCCGGCAACGCAAGAAAAATGCATGGGGCTACGAAAATCCGAAAACTTAAAGAAGAGTTCGAAGTCATCGTAGAAAGAAACACAGAAAAAAGATATTTTGATGCGAAAATAGACTGCGAAGGTATTTAGCGAAGCATCTGTTCCGCAACAAAAAAGGGTATCCCAAAAGATACAACCAAGGCCATCAAAGACATATCTACGCCTACACACCAAGGCATTACAAAGATTATCAAGAAGATCCTTCGGGGAGGTTAGGAGCAAGGGTTTTGACCCTATTCCACCAAAGATCGCTGATCAAACTAAGACACTTAGCTTCAACAATGCCAAAGTCATGAACAGGATCAGAAGCCTTCGCTGAAAAGCCTGGTTGGGCGATAACTTCAGTAGCATTGCTACCACCGCAAAGAAAGCTGTGAAGGACATCTCGGATCATGAGTACCACGGCGTCATATGAGTAATTCTGACAAACGCCGACAAGGCCCCTCACATTGACATATAACCACTCTTTCACACTTTTCAGAGAAGCATCCTGCGAAAGATTGTCATAATTCGCCCCAACAGCTTGAAGCAATTCCTTCAAAAGTTCACAGAAGCGAAGAGAATCAGCATAGCTAGCATCAGAAAGTAGTGCCTTCGACTGGGTAAGTTTAGACAGACGCGACGAAAGAAAGCTGTGGAGAAGTTTCTCTTTCTCCAACAGCAACTTCTTATCGCGAATGGTCTTCTCAATGAGGGACAAATACTGGTCTTGCCCCGATGCGGTGCTTCGAAGAGCTGCGGTCTCGTGTTCTAATTTTGAAACAGCAGACGAAGAAACCTTCAACACCTCCTCTTTCAGGGCAAGAGAGGCTTTGAGGGCTGATATTTTAGAAGGATCACCAACTAAATGTTGGCTTCGGCGAGCACAAGCATGAGTAAGGGTGATGGACTGCAGTAATAAAAGGGGAGGACATTAGAACAGGTAAAGCGTGAAGCATCATATGCAATAAAAGACGAAGGACATTCAATCAAACCTTGATTTGGAGAGCAATCAAAGACCGAAAAAAGCCTTCGCTCGAAATATTTGAAAGACCAAGTTCCACTTTAGTAAGACGAAGCCTCTGAGCAACAGAACAGAGAGAATCCACATTTTGGAGATCCGCATTCAAAGAAGACAATATAGATTGGACGTCTATTTTGCCAATCCCAGAGTCCGAAGGTCCTAAGAAAAAAGAGCAAACGAAGGTAAATACAAGAGGAATCCTATTTTCAAAAATAGAAAAAATATATATAAAATCAAGAGGAAAAGAAGACATACCACGAGAACAAGCAGCCAGGGTAAGAGACTGTGAAGCCTGCGGCGCATCGTTCGAAGGCAAAGAAGGAATAGCAGCTTCGCTTGAGTTAGGCAAGATATCTGCCGACACAAGCTTATTGAATTTGCGCTTGCCAAGCAAACCAAGAAATGAGGCCCTCTTGGGGAGAGCAAAACTGCTTTTCACGCTAGAACAAGAGGCCAAAGGAGCTGCGAAGGGGGGTCCGCAAGGAGCGTTAGAGCTAACAACCTTCTCGCCATCAACGCCGACAGGCACGTTTGGAACTTTAAGTGAATCACTTTGTGGATTCATCGAAGGATCAACATGAAAAATGTCACGACAAGCGTCAGAACTAATAGCCTTCTCAGCATCAACCGAAGGAGCAGAACTCAGAGCAGCAGCAGGAGACGGTTCTTCGAAGATCGTAGAATATGATGGCGTCCCGAGGCAACCTCTGGGAGGAGAAGGAATCTCAGCATTCTTCGGAGCAGAATTAATCTCGGGTGTATTACCGCAAACAGTCGAGGAACCCATCTCAATGGTGGAAGAAGCCGAAGTGCTGAAATAAGGAGGGCCAGTTGCAACAGGTACAAGAGAGGCTTTGTCAAAAGAAGAAATGTCTTCGGGACAAGGGTATTCAGACTGGAAGATACCCAAGCTCTGATACACCCTGTTAATCCTAAGACCAATCCCCCTTCGGGATCGCTCAACCCACTCCTTCTGAGAAAAGTCACTAAGAAAGGACCTCACTCGATCCTGGGCTGACCAGAGGGTGAAGTCTGCAAAAAAGAAGTAAAGTTCTAGCGAAGCAAAACATTATCAAGAAAGAACAAATAAACGAAATCTGCGAAAGTAAAAAGAGGCCATACGAGGTCCCGGATTCGAAGAGAAAGATGGCACTTTTAAGCCAAGCACAGTTTTTGACAAGAAAGAAGTAGGCCGCCAGCCATCTCAGGAAAGCGGAAGATCATCAGCCGCGAAGCACTCTTCTAAGATATCCCGAAGAGTCATCCTTTGGCTAACCCTCAAGAAAGCTTCAAGAGACCGAAAAACAGTCCGATTCCTAAGGGGCTCGAAGCTATTAACGATGCGTATGTCAACAGTCTTGCCAGTATGAAATTCGAAGGGTGAAGCGCGGTAATAAAACCAATCTTTCACCCATTCGCAAAAGGGAGGGGGGTCAAAGCTAGGAAGTGGGGTTACAAACCCCTCCCTAGCCACGAAATCAACAACGTCGAAGCATGGACTAACCTGACGATGATGGTCGTAAAGAGGGGTGTGCCGGGCCTGATATACGTGATAAAAGGCATGAGCGTCAGGGTTAACACCTTCGCTCATGCAAGCCCAGGCAAACGCGGAAATAGTTGCAACTGCAACTGGAGTAAGATGGTGAAGTTGAAGGTGAAACATAGAAAGGACACGGGAAATAAGCCTCGAAGGCAGAAAGGATAAACCAGCATCCAAGAAAGACGAGAAGACTACGACTTCCTTAGGCCTAGGGTTCAAAAAATTATCAGGAACCTGATCTGGTCCTTCGAGGGGGAGCCGAAATAAATCAGTATCAAGAAGCCCAGACTCAGAGTAATGCTTCAAATTACCCTTATCACGAGTGGTATGAATACCCCTCGTAAAAGCGTAATTTGCTCGAAGGGAATGAAAACCCCTAGGCAAAGCTACAGACTTCTGCCGAGCCATTGGAGTGAAGAAAGAAATACCTTCGGAAGAAGTGACGTCAGCAAAGCAGACACGGCAGTGAAAACGGAAAGTAAATAATAGGAATGAAAGCGACTCGTATTTAAAGACACGTATTTTAAAGTTGGATTGGACCTTCACGAGTACTAACTGGACAATGGCTTTTCCCAACACACTTTCATACCCTCTAGCTCGACTTACCTCTGATCATGTCCCTATTGTGGTGCAAATGGAGACAACCATTCCTAAGTCTCCAATCTTTCGCTTTGAAAATTACTGGGCCTCTTTTTCGGATTTTATGTCTACTGTGGAACACTATTGGAGCCTGCCAGTATTTCGCAATGATATGGCTTGTTTGCTATCGGCCAAGTTTAAAACTCTGAGAAGAGGATTGAAAGCATGGAGTAGGGAGCTATCTAAGTTGAATAAAATCATTAATAATTGCAGTTGGTCACTGGCTTTCATTGACGGATTAGAAGATCAAAGGCCTGTCGACAATTGAGAAAAATCTTAGAAGGATTATTAAGAACCATCTCTTAAACCTCTTAGAAGCTAAGAGGATCTATTGGAAGCAGCGATCCACCATCCGATGGGTTAAATTCGGTGACGAAAACACTCAACTCTTCCATGCAATGGCCACACAGAAATATAGAAGGAATTATATCTCTCAATTAAAATTGCCAGATGGTACATTGGTGAATGATCATGAGCACAAGGCTGCAGTCTTGTGGAATTCGTTTAAAGAAAGACTAGGCCAATCTGAATGTAACACCATGTTATTTGATCTTGCAGCTATAATTCAGCCTGTGGTGTTGCCAGTTCTGGATGCTGATTTTACTAAAGAAGAGATTGATGCTATTATAAAGCACATGCCAAGCGATAAGGCTCCTGGGCCCGATGGGTTTAATGGCTTCTTCATAAAGAATTGCTGGTCTCTCTTGAAGGAAGATTTCTATCAACTATGTGCAGCCTTCCAGCAAGGTACACTGAATTTGCAGAGCATAAATGGATCTTTTATTACATTGATCCCGAAAATCTCAACCCCAGAGACAGTACATGATTATAGACCTATATCTCTTCTTGGCTGCCCCATCAAGATAATCACTAAGTTGCTTGCTAATCAGTTACAATCAATAATTACACTATTGGTCCATCAAAACCAGTATGGGTTCATCAAGCAACGCACTATACAAGATTGTATCTCATGGGCATTTCAGTACCTCCATTTGTGTCACAAGTCCAAGAGAGAAATTGTGATACTCAAATTAGATTTTGAGAAGGCCTTTGATAAGGTGGAGCATCATGTTATCTTGAAAATGCTGCAGGCTAAAGGGCTCTCTAATAAATGGGTTTCTTGGGTACAAGCTATCTTATCATCTGGCACATCAAAGGTTTTACTCAATGGGGTTCCAGGGAAAACTATACACTGCAAGAGGGGGGTTAGACAAGGGGACCCACTATCCCCTCTTCTTTTTGTTCTCGCGGCTGATCTCCTTCAATCTCTCGTCAATGATGCTTATCAAAAAGGATTGATCTCCCTGCCCTTATCTAGCTCATATGGACAGGACTATCCTATAGTCCAGTATGCCGATGACACACTAATCATTATGCCTGCCGAGAGTAGACAATTGTTCTTTCTCAAGTGCTTGCTGCAAACTTTTGCCTCTTCGACAGGTCTGAAAGTCAACTTTCAAAAGTCTTTTTTGGTCCCGATTAATATTTCTGAGGAGAAAGCAGAATTGCTTGCTGGTATGTTGGGTTGTCAGGTTGCATCCATGCCATTCACCTATCTCGGATTCCCCTTGGGCACTACAAAACCAACGGTGGATGAATATATGCCTATTTTGACTCGCATTGAGCGCAGACTCATGGGTATCACTCCCTTCACCACATATCATGGCAGGTTGCTATTGAATAATGCAGTTCTGACTGCATTACCAACATACTGGATGTGTATCATGAGATTCCCCGATACTGTGATATATCAGATATACAGTTATCGACGCCATTGTTTGTGGAGTGGCTCTGCTATCCACAAGAAAAGCAAGTGCCTTGCTGCATGGGATAAATGTATGAAGCCTAAAGAACAAGGGGGTCTAGGCATCATTAATCTTGAGAAACAGAACAAAGCTCTTCTACTCAAGCATTTGCACAAGTTCTTTAATAAGGTGGATGTTCCATGGGTGAATTTGATTTGGCAGGCACACTACACAGCTCAGATTGTCCCACATGCCAGGAGTCCTCGTGGTTCTTTTTGGTGGAGGGCTTTGTGTAGGTTTTTCGATCAGTATAGGGAATATGCAAAAGTGCAGGTTGGTAGAGGCGATACCACAATGTTTTGGAGAGATATTTGGAACTTTGGGTCTCTACAGGAACTCTATCCGCACCTGTTCTCCTTTGCCAAGGAGCCAAACTGTTCGGTCAGTCGATTCTTGAGCTTGTTGCCTGATTATGAACAGTTGTTTCATCTCCCTCTATCTATAGAAGCTTCACAACAACTTGCTGAATTGGTGGACACTCTGCATAATTGGGATAGGCAGGAAGATGCCAATGATCGATGGGAGTATATATGGGGATCAGGTATCTATTCTTCCAAGCAGACCTATAAGCTACTCATTGGAACTGAAACAGCCCCTGCACCTTTTCAATGGCTATGGAAGTCATGTTCCCAAGGAAAACATAAGGTTTTTTTCTGGCTTCTATTGAATGATCGCCTCAATACCAGGAACCTAATGCGGATAAAACATTTTCATATTCCAACAACTGACTGTGTACTTTGTGCTCCTAGTACTGAGGAAACAATGGAGCATCTGTTCTTCCAGTGTCAGTTTTCACAGATGTGTTGGACATCGCTTCATATTGTTTGGGACTTATCATTGCCGGTAATTCAGATGGTGCAAGAGCAAAACAATATATTCATTTTGATTGTTTCATGGAAGTTATTATGATAGCAGCCTGAGTAATCTGGACTCAGAGGAACAATATTATCTTCAATGGAGGGGTCCTATCATTCCCGTTGTGGAAGAAGCAGTTCAAGGAAACTTTCAGGCTCACCATGCATAGAGCTAGCTCAAGCAAGAAACAGGCAATGGAGGCTTGGTTGTCCAGTTTGTAAATATGTACATAGTGTCTGTTTTTTCCTACTAACCAAAATTGTACAGTTAACAAACTAACTTTAATAAAAGCACAGTAGGGGAATCTCCTCCTGTTTTCGTTCAAAAAAAAAGAAGTTAAAAAAAAAAGCAGGGATGTAAGTACAAAGTGAAGAAAGATTAAAAAATCCTGTGAGGAAAATAAAAAATGGAAAAATAACATCGCAGCCAAAGCTAACTGTTTCAAGGAATACCTTCGTTCTTCCTTTCAACAGTTGAGGGCTAATGTTGGGAAGATGGCTGCGACTATGCACAGCGAAGGACCAGGCGATGCCAGAAGATGCAAGCATGGTAACGGACGAAGCGGAAAGGGAAGCGCGAAGGCTCCCTAAATACAGCGAAGGCATTAAGGGAGGCGACGAAGGGGCTTCGCCAGACGGTTGCGCTAGGACTGTTGCGGAGCTGTAATAGAATCGATTGATGGCATAACTGTAATAACGATCTTTCCTCCCCCTATAAATATGGAGGGAGGGGATCTTGTAATGACATCTGTTTTTCGGGCCGCATGCCAGAGACACCTCATTTACTCCGTCCATATTTCTCTGTTATCTCTAACCCCTTCGCCCAGCATCGCGGGCGATTGAGGGCTTCAGAGTTATATATAACGAAAGACCCAAAGAACAGCCTGGGCAGGAGAACCTTCATCCGGCAACGCGGACACATCAAGAGGGCTTCGCCAAGGAGGCAGCAGATGGCAAGGCGTCAAGAGGGCTTCACAAGGGGACCTTCGGACGTCGTAGCACTCTGAGAGCTTCGCAGCGGCAAGACATTCAAACACAACTCGTTGGAGGGCTTCGCTGAGTCCAACCGGGATCTTCGATCCCCCAACAAGCCAGTGCATGCTTGCTTTGTAATTATATTTTGTGTTGAAACAATTTTCTTCCTTGAATCTAGCATTAGTTTGGTCATGCTGATTTCTCTAGAACTGTACATTAATGTGTTAACCCTAACCATTTTTCGGCTTGGAATCGGTAGCAGGAGCTGCAGCAACTGACACTTCGTACATAGCTGGGAGTACTGGCGGCAGCAAAGGGATTGGAACTGTTTCGAGTAAAATTTGGAACAGCTCCCATATCTGAAACTATGATCGATTTACATGTAGACCGCTTGATAATCATAAGCTGAAATGAACTGCTTCGAGTAAGATTTTTGCACTACAGCAAGTTTTTATCCCCATTCTCCACTCTCGAACTCAGTTAACCATCACCCATTTCAGGTACTCTGAAAAAAATTAAGTTTAATATTCACAAACAGAAATGGCGTCTGAAAAAAATTGTATGTTAGTTTGTGGATATGTTAGTTGTCCGAAATGACGCCATCTCATTCTCCTCAGTTTGTGATGTTGTGTTGTCTGTTTGGGCTGTTCTGTTGTTGCTGAGCAAACAGCCAAGGGCATTTTGTCAAGAATCTAAGAAGTTGGTAATTCCCGAGTAGATACATGTAACTTTGAATGGTATTTTCCAAAGAGGGAACTTTTGGTGGTATTTTCTGTAACTGAGGAACTTTCGATGGTACACAACCAATTTTCCCTAAATTCTTCATGTTGTGCTGATGTAGCAGCTTCCTGTGATCATGTCAAGACTTTGCAGACTTTTTTTTTTTTTTTGATTCTCAAGCTCGCTTCAGCTCTATACATTGACAGATGACCCAGCAAAGTCGCGGGCCACTAAGTTCGTTACAAAAACAGGGAGGGGATCCAGCCAAACATCGGCATGATCCGGGTCCCTACTAAGACCATAACGAGCCAGTTCATGAGCACACTGATTACTAGTTCTAGGGACATGCATAAACACGACACTATTGAAATTCAGAGATACTAAAGTCTTGGCTTCTCTGAGCCACACCCGTGCAGGAGATTGATCAAATTCCGCAGATGTCATCGCCTTCACCAGGTTGCTGCAGTCCGTCTCAACCTGAACTGAAACCATGCCATGATCCGAGCACACTTTCAGAGCCTGCAAGCATGCCATTGTTTCAGCACCAAATGCATCATGCACAGCCCTCATCTTCCCAGCACCTGCCAACACCGCGCCTCCCGAACTATCCCGCACAACAAATCCCCACGCACCAGAATTGCCATGACTGCAGAATGCCCCATCGACATTAACTTTGAGAGTTTCAGGTGGAGGAGGTGTCCATGCCCCGTGTTGTCTGAATTTTGCAGGAACATGAACGGTACTCTGAATCTTTACATCTACAGTCATGACAGTAGCTTTGCGGACCACATCCTCACAAGTGGGTATTTTCTCACCTGCATTAGCTTTGTTCCTAGCATCCCACCAAGCCCATAGGAGAGTAATGGTGCGCAGCCTCTCCTCATCCTTCATCTGTAACACTGCTTGCACTACCTGTTGGCTCGAAGACAATGCGTTCAGATCAATTCTCGTGGCCTCCAAACCTGCTGCCACCCAACATCGTTTAAACAATTTGCATTTTTGGAAACAATGACCTCCATCTTCATTTAGCCTCAAGCACACTGGGCATCGAGTGTCTACGTCCATGCCTCGTCTTGCAATATTCAGTCTGAGTGGCAAACCGTTGCGAGCCAATCTGAACAGAAAATGTTTAAACTTCGGCGGGATTTTTAGTGTCCAGAGTCGGTTCCAGTTCACTTGCTGACCACTTTGATTCGTTGAGGATTCTCCCGGTTGCTTCTTGCCTCCCTTTCACTCTTATCATGCAAAACATGATAGGCTGATTTAACTGAAAATATGCCCTTTTCATCAAAATGCCACGCAGGGAAATCTTCTATATCTTGATTGATGGGGATTGATAGGATGTATGGAACATCTTCTTCCCTTTCACTTTAGTAATCACTGTTTGTCCTCTTGGTGTTATCGGCTTCCTGGACACTTTATTAGGAACCCAAGGATCTAACCAGATATTAACCTTTTCACCATTGCCAATCCTCCATATCAGTCCCTCTCTGAGAGCGGCAATTCCGCGAACAATGCTGCGCCAAGAATAAGAAATACCAGGCCCTTCTGAAACTTTTAGCAAGTCTCCATCAGGGAAGTATTTAGCTCGCAGTACTTGTGCACACAACGAATCAGGGAACTCTAACAGTCTCCAACCTTGCCGGGCCAACATGGCCGGGTTAAACATATGTGGATCACGAAAACCAAGACCTCCAGCTTCCTTCCTTCTGCACAATATCTCCCAAGCAATCCAGTGCATCTTATTTTCTTTATCCTGTTGTGCCCACCAGTAGCGACAAATCATGGTACTAATCTCATCACACAAAGTTTTTGTGAGGTCAAAGCAACTCATTGCATAGCTAGGGATGGCCTGTGCTATTGCCTTGATAAGGATCTCCTGCCCAGCCTTAGACAAGAGCTTTTCTTTCCAACCCTGAATTCTTTTCCACACTCTGTCTTTGAGGTAGGCAAAAGTTTTAGACTTTGACTTTCCCATATACACCGGTAGACCGAGATACTTATCATTCCGAGCCTCAGTACTGATCTCAAGAACTGACATAAGATGTTCTTTCGAATTTTTGCTGAACATTACTGCTGACTTCTCTTTATTTACCATCTGCCCCGAACAATCTTCGTACAAAGATAGCACATTTTGCAGACACTGTGCACTCCTTTCATTAATTTTCAGGAGAAGCAACGAATCGTCTGCAAACAAAAGATGATTGATACTTGGGGCTGCTTGGCAAACTCTCACCCCCTCAAGATCGCCTCTAGCCTCTGCAGCATTCAGCAAGCATGAGAAACCCTCAGCACAAATTAGAAATAAATAGGGGGATATAGGATCCCCCTGTCGCAATCCCCTTGTCGGCACAATACTCTCAGTGAGTTCTCCATTGACTTTGATATGATAAGAAACCGAGCATATGCACTTCATGATTGTATCCACCCACACACTGTGGAAACTCATTTTCAGCAACATTTTCCTTAGAAACTCCCATTCCACCCTATCATAGGCCTTACTCATATCTAGCTTGACAGCAGCATATCCCTCCCCGCCCCCTCTCTTGTTTTGCAAGAAGTGAGTTAATTCATAGGCCACCAAGACATTATCAGTAATAAGTCGTCCAGGAACAAATGCACTTTGATTAGGAGATATAACATCAGGCAGAATCACTTTCAATCTATTCGACAAAGCCTTTGAAGCAATCTTATACACCACATTGCATAAGCTTATTGGACGAAGATCCTTTATTCTTTCAGGATTGTCTACTTTTCGAATAAGGACAACCGTCGTTAAATTCCAGTCTTGTGGCATGTCTCCCACATTTAGAAAATTCTTCACCTCCTTTGTAATCTCCTCCCCCACAATGTGCCAATAGCGCTTATAGAAAAGTGCCGGCATGCCATCAGGCCCAGGTGCCTTCAAATCACCAATGCTATCGAGGGCAGCCTTAATCTCCTCGTCCGTGTACTCACCCAACAGGAGCTGATTCATTTCTTCAGTGACCCTTGCAGGGACATGTTGTAGCAGCTCGTCTACACGTTGCCCTGCATGGGATTCAAACAATGCCCGGTAGTACTCAGTGATTAGTGTGTGTATCCCAACCACATCTGTCACTTCACTTCCATCATCCTTTCTCAGCTTACGAATCCGGTTCCGCTTCTTCCTCTCGGATGCATATTGATGAAAGAACTTGGTGTTGTGGTCTCCCTTTTCTAGCCAGTGGACATGCGCACGCTGGCGCCAGTAGAGTTCCTTTTGTTCCTCAACTTTTTCTAGTTTATACCTCAGTATTTGTTCTCTGGGTACATTATGCTGAGAGAGATTGGACCTGCGACAGTCCTCGAGGGCCTTTTTTGCTCGCTTGATTCTCTTCTCCAAGTCACCCAAAATATTTGTACTCCAATCCCATAATTCCGCCGCCACCTCCTTGACTGCATCCACCACTGTCCTGCCTCTTACATTTGTTGACAGCTTCCATGCATTTTCAATTATTGCTTCGCAATTGTCCTCTTTCGTCCATCCTGCCTCAAAACGAAATGATGGCGGCCCTCTCCGGGGTCCATAATCCACCTCCTCGTCTGTACAAATTATGATGGGCCTATGATCTGAATGCCTATGATCGCCGTTAGTCACACGAAAAGCTGGGAAACGTGCACACCATTCAGAATTTGCAACCGCCCTATCAAGACGTTCCCGGATATAATTTTCACATTTGTGATTATTATTTCTCCACGTAAAAGGATCACCAATAAAGCCCAGGTCTGCTAACGAGCATTCCTGTAGTACATCACGAAAGCGATCCATACAAGCTTGTGATTTTGGTTGGCCCCCTTCCTTTTCGCTACTCTGAAGCACTTCGTTGAAATCTCCCGCGCACAACCAAGGCTGCCGAGCTGCAGCATTCAGTGTGCGCATTGCCCTCCACGTCAAGTCCCTCACCATAAACACCAGTGAACCACCAGACATACCCATCCTTCTCCTCCACGTCTCCATCAATGTACAGTCGAGTCACTGTACGAAGATGTAATTTTACCTCCTTTTTCCAGAACACTGCGAGTCCACCACTTTTCCCATCACAGTTTCTAACCACCATGTTTGTCATCCCGAGCTTCCACCGAAAACCTTGAATCCTGTTTCTATCCATTTTTGTTTCTGACAAAAACAGAATGTCGGGGTCCTCCGCCTTCTGAAGATTCAGAATGCCACGAACTGCCGGGCCGTTCCCCAACCCCCGGCAGTTCCACACAATTATCTTCATTGCTCTTCACAGGCTGACCCGGCAGCCCCACTTCTGTGTCACTAGTCATCTTGTTCTTCTTCACCTCGCTCATCTCCACATCCTCATCACCCGAGAAAGCCCTCTTCTTTGTTTCCATGGTAGGAATTTCGTCAGCAGCGACACTGGTGCGGTTTGGGTCACGTGGTTGCCTTCTGAAACCCCTGCCCTTCTTCTCCCCTTTTTCTCCTGCTTTACCCACTGTGTTCTTCGCCAGCACATCGATAGAAGGAGACAGAACAATTTGCATGGCGCTGTTCACGTTCCCTGTCGCCATTTTGGGGTTGCCTTTGTCCACCGCTTCCTTCTCCTTCCAAACAAACAAAGCCTGTTTTGGCGTTTCATACTTACTTCCATCATTGACATTAGCCGCAGCAGAGAGTTTTTGCGGGCTGGTTGCATTACTAGGAGTAGCTTTCTTTATTGCAGCATCGTTACCTCCAGAACCACTCCTCCAGCTTGGCGCATCACTACGAGAGCTCACATATCCCCACCTTCCACTAGAATTATCTGAGATACCTCTCGAGCCATTGTTTGATCTCCAGCCTGCCCCCGAGGCCCCAGCACCCCTCCGACTCCCATCATCAAACTTTCTCCTTAGTGGCATGTAGCGAAGAGACCTGTCATACTGCTTCTGCTCACCCTTGGCGAGCTTGATCGAACAACCACGGTTAGTGTGACCTAAAATGCCACAAATGAAACAGAAATCCGGCAAATATTCATACTCCAAAGGACACCAACGATTTTTCTCCTGGCCCTCCTTCCCCACCAGAATTGTTACACCTCGCATTAAGGGCACACGCACATCTAGCTTGACCTTGATTCTTAGATAGGAACCCACTGCCTTGCCACCTATTCCTACATCAGCCTCAATAAACTCCCCTATCTCATTCCCAATCACCTCACCCGTCACCTTGTTCATCATACCCAAAGGCAAGTTCAAGATGTGAACCCAGGCTGGAGTGTAATTGAACTCCAACTCATCTAGAGTTTTGGACTCGTCAATGTCAGCCATTAACAGGATCTCATCAGACAACATCCAGGGCCCCTCTTCCAACGCCTTCTTCTTCCCTGATGCTTGGTGGAAGGTGAACAAGAACCTGTTATCCCCAAGTTCCTCGCAATCCAAAGATTTGAGAGGACACCAGATGTGCCCAACCACCTGAATGAGTGAATCAGGCTTAGCACGCTTCTCCGACATCAGCTTCGCAACCGCCTGTGGCGGCGCCACATCCTCCTCCGCCGCCTCATCCACCGTCGCCATAATCCGGACACCCTTCCTCTCTGCCGCCGACAGTTGGAGGTTCCTCAACATCCCTTCCACCCTCTCCATGGTCACCTCCTCGATCTACTCCCACCAGACGTAGCAAGTATTAACCGACGACGGCTCCGCACCAAGATGGTGAAACCTAGGGCTAGCAGAATTTGGCTCGGCCGTGAAACGGAGAATATGACGTGGACACAAGTGCGGATGGGACTTGTACTCTAAACCCGATCCCGATGTGAGATCAGGCCTGGCAAGGAGGAAGAAAGATCAGCAGATCGGAGAAAACTACGCCGTCGCCGTCACCTGCCTCGAGCCGCCTAGAAACCCTAGGCATGGACATGGGGAGTTGTTCCGCAGGGTTACACACATTGAGCCGTCGTTGCGTAATCCACAGCAGAGTGCTGGCTGTACGCCATCGTTTACATTTGCGTCGCGTCGTTTGCTTAGGCTTAGTGGAAATGGCTTACCACGGCCGCGACATGGTCGGCGTAAACCTGATCCAAATGACTGAATGTATGGACATGGGGAGTTGTTCCGCAGGGTTACGCACATTGAGCCGTCGTTGCGTAATCCACAGCGGAGTGCTGGCTGTACGCCATCATTTACATTTGCGTCGCCTCATTTGCTTTAGGCCTCGTGGACATGGCATACAACGGCCACAACATGTTCGGCGTAAACCTGATCTGAATGACTGAACGTTTGGGCATGGGGAGTTGTTCCACAGGTTTACACAAGTTCAGCCGTAGTGCGTAATCCACAGCGGAGTGCTGTTTATACGCCGTCGTTTACATTTGACTGGGAATGATGGATTACCAAACGGTCGCGCTTGGTTACTACTGATGGTTTACTACGCAGCACCGTGGAGTGAAGTATGTGTCGCGCGTAGGTTTAATAAGCATATGAATGCGTAATCTACCGTCTTGTGGTGTCCTCACACCTACGTTTACATTTTCGCGGCGTTGTTTACTAACATGTCTTTGTGGGTTGTGGCTTACATCGGTTGCTTAACGAATTTCGTAAACCTGATGTCGACGACTGTATAACGGAATGTTGGATTACTCGCCCATCCGTCCGGTTTACTGGCACCAAGCCCTTGGTTTGCTTCAGTCCAATGGTTTACACGCATTGTGGATTAACTTTAATCAGGTTCACCTAAGGTGGCGTGCATTTTGTAAACCACGCCTCCCTAGCTTAATGAAAGGGTGGATTACTGCTCCATCGCGCTGGTTTACTACTGACGACCATATATTGCCCATGCGCAATGTTGTGCGTAAACCTAATCTCGACGACAGTTTCATTGGGCAAGGGGTTCATGGATTACAGATCCTTCCCGCTGGGTTACTACTGGCAATGCTTTTTACTTGGTGACTCTATGGTTTACTACGCACGACGAGCTTTCGTTGTGTAATCCACAGCGCAGTGCTGTCTATACGCCATCGTTTACATGTGCGTCCCGTCGTTTGCTTAGGCTTAGTGGAAATGGATTACCACGGCCGCGACATGGTCGGCGTAAACCTGATCCGAATGACTGAATGTATGGACATGGGGAGTTGTTCCAAAGGGTTACGCACATTGAGCCGTCGTTGCATAATCCACAGCGGAGTGCTGGCTGTACGCCATCGTTTACATTTGCGTCGCCTCATTTGCTTTAGGCCGCGTGACATGGCATACAACGCCCACGAGATGTTCGGTGTAAACCTGATCTGAATGACGGAACGTTTGGGCATAGGGAGTTGTTCCACAGGTTTACGCAAGTTCAGCCGTAGTGTGTAATCCACAGCGGAGTGCTGTTTATACGCCGTCGTTTACATTTGACTGGGAATGATGGATTACCGAACGGTCGCGTTTGATTACTACTGATGACAACCCGTCCAATGGTTTACTACGCAGCACCGTGGAGTGAAGTATGTGTCGCGCGTAGGTTTAATAAGCATATGAATGCGTAATCCACCGTCTTGTGGTGTCCTCACACCTACGTTTACATTTTCGCAGCGTTGGTTACTAACATGTCTTTGTGGGTTGTGGCTTACATCGGTTGCTTAATGAATTTCGTAAACCTGATGTCGACGACTGTATAACAGAATGTTGGATTACTCGCCCATCCGTCCAGTTTACTGGCACCAAGCCCTTGGTTTGCTTCAGTCCAATGGTTTACATGCATTGTGGATTAACTTTAATCAGGTTCACCTAAGGTGGCGTGCATTTTGTAAACCACGCCTCCCTAGCTAAATGAAAAGATGGATTACTGCTCCATCGCGCTGGTTTACTACTGATGACCATATATTGCCCATGCGCAATGTTGTGCGTAAACCTAATCTCGACGACAGTTTCATTGGGCAAGGGGTTCATGGATTACAGATCCTTCCCGCTGGGTTACTACTGGCAACGCTTTTTACTTGGTGACTCTATGGTTTACTACGCTGCACCGTGGACTGGAGTATGTCCCGTAGGGTTACGCACGACGAGCTTTCGTTGCGTAATCCACAGCGCAGTGCTGTCTATACGCCATCGTTTACATTTGCGTACCGTCGTTTGCTTAGGCTTAGTGGAGATGGCTTACCACGGCCGGGAAATGGTCGGCATAAACCTGATCCGAATGACTGAATGTATGGACATGGGGAGTTGTTCCGCAGAGTTACGCACATTGAGCCGTCGTTGCGTAATCCAGAGCGGAGTGCTCGCTGTACGCCATCGTTTACATTTGCGTCGCCTCATTTGCTTTAGGCCTTGTGGACATGGCATACAACGGCCACGACATGTTCGGCGTAAACCTGATCTGAATGATTGAACGTTTGGGCATGGGGAGTTGTTTCACATGTTTACACAAGTTCAGCCGTAGTGCGTAATCCACAGCGGAGTGCTGTTTATACGCCGTCGTTTACATTTGACTAGGAATGATGGATTACCGAACGGTCGTGCTTGGTTACTACTGATGACAACCCGTCCAATAGTTTACTACGCAGCACCGTGGAGTGAAGTATGTGTCGCGTGTAGGTTTAATAAGCATATGAATGCGTAATCCACCGTCTTGTGCTGTCCTCACACCTACGTTTACATTTTCGCGGCGTTGTTTACTAACATGTCTTTGTGGGTTGTGGCTTACATTGGTTGCTTAACGAATTTTGTAAACCTAATGTTGACGACTGTATAACAAAACGTTGGATTACTCGCCCATCCGTCCGGTTTACTGGCACCAAGCCCTTGATTTGCTTCAGTGCAATGGTTTACACGCATTGTGGATTAACTTTAATCAGGTTCACCTAAGGTGGCGTGGATTTTGTAAACCACGCCTCCCTAGCTTAATGAAAGGATGGATTACTGCTCCATCACGCTGGTTTACTACTGACGACCATATATTGCCCATGCGCAATGTTGTGCGTAAACCTGATCTCGACGACAGTTTCATTGGGCAAGGGGTTCATGGATTACAGATCCTTCCCGCTGGGTTACTACTGGCAACGCTTTTTGCTTGGTGACTCTATGGTTTACTATGCAGCACTGTGGATTGGAGTATGTCCCGTAGGGTTACGCACGACGAGCTTTCGTTGCGTAATCCACAACGGAGTGCTGTCTATACGCCATCGTTTACATTTGCGTCGCATCGTTCGCTTAGGCTTAGTAGAAATGGCTTACCACGGCCGCAACATGGTCGGCGTAAACCTGATCCGAATGACTGAATGTATGGACATGGGGAGTTGTTCCGCAGGGTTACGCACATTGAGCCGTTGTTGCGTAATCCACAGCGGAGTGCTGGCTGTACGCCATCGTTTACATTTGCGTCGCCTCATTTGCTTAGGCCTCGTGGACATGGCATACAACGGCCACGACATGTTCAGCGTAAACTTGATCTGAATGACTGAACGTTGTTGTTCCACAGGTTTACGCAAGTTAGCCGTAGTGCTTAATCCACAGCGGAGTGCTATTTATACGCCATCGTTTACATTTGACTGGGAATGATGGATTACCGAACCATCGCGCTTGGTTACTACCGATGACAACCCGTCCAATGGTTCACTACGCAGCACCGTGGAGTGAAGTATGTGTCGCACGTAGGTTACTAACATGTCTTTGTGGGTTGTGGCTTACATCGGTTGCTTAACGAATTTCGTAAACCTGATGTTGACGACTGTATAACGGAACGTTGGATTACTCGCCCATCCGTCCGGTTTACTCGCACCAAGCCCTTGGTTTGCTTCAGTCCAATGGTTTACACGCATTGTGGATTAACTTTAATCAGGTTCACCTAAGGTGGCGTGCATTTTGTAAACCACGCCTCCCTAGCTTAATGAAAGGATGGATTACTGTTCCATCACGCTGGTTTACTACTGACGACCATATATTGCCCATGCGCAATGTTGTGCGTAAACCTAATCTCGACGACAGTTTCATTGGGCAAGGGGTTCATGGATTACAGATCCTTCCCGCTGGGTTACTACTGGCAACGCTTTTTACTTGGTGACTCTATGGTTTACTACGCAGCACCGTGGAGTGAAGTATGTGTCGCGCGTAGGTTTAATAAGCATATGAATGCGTAATCCACCATCTTGTGGTGTCCTCACACCTACGTTTACATTTTCGCGGCGTTGTTTACTAGCATGTCTTTGTGGTTTGTGGCTTACATCGGTTGCTTAATGAATTTCGTAAACCTGATGTCGACGACTGTATAACGGAATGTTGGATTACTTGCCCATCCGTCCGGTTTACTGGCACCAAGCCCTTGGTTTGCTTCAGTCCAATGGTTTACACGCATTGTGGATTAATTTTAATCAGGTTCACCTAAGGTGGCGTGCATTTTGTAAACCACGCCTCCCTAGCTTAATGAAAGGGTGGATTACTGCTCCATCGCGCTGGTTTACTACTGACGACCATATATTGCCCATGCGCAATGCTTGTTGGCGTCTCTTACGGTCACGCAGAAAATACGCGACCGCGGGAGACGCCGGGGGTTATGGTTTGAGTCACTTGCACTATTAACCAAATAATCCACGTCTAGTAATAAGTACTAGATATGTATTATAAGGTTTATCATGTTAATTGAATATCCGCAAGCGGACGGATAACCCGTTGTAGCATTTCACCCGAGAGTATTCCAAGGGTATCGTATTTATATTTTCCCAAGGGAAGACATGGTTGACAAGAGTACTTATGTTCATGGTGTTACAAATGATAGATGATATAACCACATTCCAAAACAGGGGTAAGGTTCAATAGTTGAGGATAGTGTGACACACACAAAGGTATCCCACTCTCTCTAATAAAAGGGCGAGAGACTATTCTAAGCAATGCTAAGTTAGACTAGTGAGCTACTACTCCTAAAGTACAACATTCATAGAGCGTGCAAGGCCTCTACCTATCATCTAAGATCATGCAAGCGCAAGCAAGCGTCTTATGTCTAGGCAACTTCGGGAGGTCCGGCATACGCAGGGTCTGCCCCGCGACTCCGGCGCATTTACATACTCCTATGCCGTGCCCGAACGTGGAGGGTTCCTTTGGATGGACAGAGCTGTCACTTCCTACCACCTACCTCTACAAACCGTGGGACACGCACATACTCAAGGGTGGAGAGTCAACCCCAGCACCATGCCGGCGTCACTAACCACAACTCTAGATCCCTCGAGGCACCCCCAACCCTTTGGGATCGACGGGGTGAAAAATCTAGAGCACCTTTGCAGGACAGAGAGCCCGATGCCAAAACATAAGAACAACTAGCCTAACTAGCATGAATTAAACAAAAGGATCAAAGCAAGCACTAAGTTATGCATAAGCGTTCGTCGCTCAAGAACGAGCGACGAACGACGATCAATTAAGTACGTGCAAGAATAATCGATAATCAAGCATGAACGAACAAGGAACGCTCGATGTATGTTTACTAGCGATCATCGATGAACGATGAACGAACGATGAACAAACATGAACGAGCGATGAACAAACATGAACGAACGATGAACATTCATGCAGGATCATGATCAAACTACTAAGCACATAACAACTATACGAAAGAATGTATTCCATTAGACGAAGAACAAGTCTTACAAAGAGAGGATATAAGAGCTATACCCAATTCTCCACAAGACCTTGGGAGCAATGAGGCAGCCCACTACTCAGCCTAGCACTACCTAGAAGAGTCTCTAGCTCCAGCGTGAGGAGAGGAGGGAATGATCCTTGTGTTGTGGTGTGTCCTCCAGGAGGGGGGGGGGGGTACCCCTTTATTTATAGTCTTGGAGGTCGGTTTCTGGAGGCGGTTCCTGAGGTCGGTGGCATTTAATGCAGGGGGAACCGACCTCCAGAGGTCGGTTGCAAACCGCCATAAAAAGATGGGCCCAGGGGGCCACCCTGCCAGGTCGGCCGACCTGGCCAAGGGGGGTCGGCCGACCTGTGCCTGGCCCCACCTGGGCTGGGCTTTGGCAGGTGGCTCCCCCTCTGGGTCTTCTTCTCTGGTCCAGGTGCATTAGGCCTTGGTTGTGTTGGACTTTGACGATATTTGGCCTTTTGTCTTGGAGTTGTATTCCCGCGGCGAACGTCGAGTTTGTAAAAGTGTTGTTTCGTCGCCTTGGGGCATGGTTTCACCTGGATTTCTCCCTTATTCCACATGCACACTAAAATCTAGAGGTACATGTGGAAATAGATTATTTCTAAATAAAATGCGTGTAAGAAATGTCCAATCCTTCTTATTTATTGAGCTAGTTGACGGTTGAAATTGGTCCGTAGCGACCGTCAACAACTCCCCCAAGCTTACCCCTTGCTCGTCCCGAGCAAGAAGTATGACTTTAGGTTGTTGATCAGGAGTTGCTACAATGCCTACTTCTCAAAGGTACCAAGTTTATAACAGAGATACTCATCCTTGAGTTGAATAAGTTGGCCATGGTAACTCACCCTTTTCCCTTAATCCTTATGGGGCTTTTTCTTTATACTTTACCTTGGGCGGTTGAGAGAGAGAATGGTGTATGGAGCATTTATTTTCTCATCCCTTGTCTTGCTTTTATTCTCCGGAGGTTTTCAAAAAGATTTTCAAGAATAAAATCAAGTTCCTTTAGTGATACTCTCGAGTCGCTCAAGTGGTGTTTTTATCCCTTAAGGCATGTGTGTTGCCTCATCCTATATCTAATAAGCCTTTGTGGAGCTCAAGGTAGGATATGTAAAGAGGCATACTTGCATTCATATTTTGCAAAACCAAAAGAGTGGATCCACGGAGATAGCAAGCCATACAATCGTAGATCAAGATGTGCAAGTGTGTATATGTGGATGGTGGTGTATGTGACTACTCCTCTTTTTGTTCACCTCTCTTTATTTTGTATTTTGGGCATGGCTATCTTTTCTTCTTTCTTTTTCCATGCTCAAAATGAGAGCAGATTTTGTCTCTTTCTTTTCATCATGCTCATCTTTTATTTTCTTACTTTCTTTTGCATAGCCATGCCTACTTTTGATATTTCAAGAGAGGTGATATATGATGAGGAGCGTATTTATTTTGGTGGATGGCATGACATGGTTGCTAACTTCCGGAGTAGAAGTATAGCATATGAGGTGGAATGTGTACGTGATCTTGATCATGAGAGTATGGAGAGCATCTCACTAGGGTCGCACAATTTTGATAAAGCTCAACGAAATGGCAAGCAGCGTATGTGTAAGGTTTTACATGAAGTACTACATATGGCTTTGGTAGGAAATTAACATCACTGAGGAACTTATAAATTTTTATGATTTTCGAAAACAAAAGCTCCGGAGTTTTCAAGCTTAACTTGGAACAAGATTGAGTAGCTCTTTTTACCATATCATCTCTCACAACAACTTAGGTTCAGCGCAAACGTATGCAACCCACAAGTTTCAGGTTCTAAGCGAGTTTTATTTAGCTAACAAACTCAAAACTAGGAGAGTACTAAGTTATGAACTAGGCACAAGAGAGAGATAAAGCAGAGCAACTATTCATCATCTCAACATAGGAAGACTAGGAACATTTTTACAGCGCATAAAGAGATTACACTACTTATTTTTGTTCTTTTTAGTTTTGTCATTTTTATTTTGTTTTTCATATGAGGAGCAAGAACAAGCAAAAACAAAGAGAGAAAAAAAATAAAAGGATACAAGATGCGATACATGATACCTTAGTGGGGAGTATGGCGCCTCCCCCAAGCTTGTTCTTGCTCATGGGTTTGGTGGATTGAACCCCATGTGGCGAAAGTAAGCCGAAAGATCGGCTTGTCCCCGCTCCATCGTGTTGGTGAGGTTGGTGAGCTGGGTGTCGGTGCGCTCTTGCCACTGATGGGTTTGCAGGATGTGTTGGTTGAGCGTGTAGTCGATGTTTCCTGCCGTGGTCTCGAGCCTTCCCATTTGCTCGGAGAGGTTGTTCATCGCTTGCTCAAGGTGGAAACCTTGAGTCGCACCAGAGTCGGACATCCTTGGGTCATGCCCCGAGGTTTGCCACGCCGAGCCCCCGGCCATGTGCGGTGGCGGGGCTGAGTACGCACCGGGAAAATACCCGGTGTGATCACACCCCGGGCCGCCATGAGCCATGGGCTGCGGTGTGGGTGCCTCGAAACTTGATGGCTGCTCCGACCTGCGCGTCCTCCTGCGAGAAGAAATACTCCTGCGCGCACTCTCCATTTCTTGGAGCTCAATGGTTAGATTTTTGCAAGTATACAAGCGAAGATCCGGGTTAGGTAACCGAAACTCGTTTGTATACCCGACAAAATAAAATATGAGGGAATCATTTGGACCATGCTTAAGTGTATGACTACGAATAAGATAATCCTCGTTTATGAGTATGCGGGGTGTAGAAATATATTCAACATTAGCATCATGCAAGGCACCCACTCCCGTAGCAATACGTGTAATTAATGAGGTGCATTCAATTGGTCCCATCATCCCAAAATTTTCTAACCAATGATGAATCAAGTATTGGACAGGAGAAACCTTAATCTTTTCAACCATAGCATAAAGAATTTTCATATCATCTTCGCGCACAATTCTAATATCACTTCTAGGAAAAAGAGTGATGCCAATCCACATGTGCAAGAAACGCAAAGTAGGGTGATGGATGTGATTAGTTCTAGGCTGCACACATGTTGAAAAACCCGTAATCCTTTCCCAAAATGCAAGCTTTGAAAATTCAGGAAGGGCATTATCAACATCAACATTGCAGCGAGAATTAAAGCCGAGAAGTATGCTAAGATCTTTCCATTTCAAACGATATTCTTCCCGGAAAAACCGAAAAGTAATACCCTCATCTACCTCTCGTAGGATGCATAAAAACTGAAGTGTAAGCAAGCGGGAACCCGGCTCATCTACACTAGCAAAATATTTCCACCCTATGGTCTTAAAAACTCGAGCAAATTCAGCATCCATACCAATCTTTTGCAGCAGCCCCGTGTCAAATGCTCGCGTAGGAGCAAAGATACGGTTTTGAAGAAGCGCGTAGGCGTTCGTCTCGTACTCGCCCACCAAGTCGAGGTCGGTGTCGACGAGGAGACGATGCTCGATGTTGCCCTCTTGCTCTCCTTCCTCGGCTTCATGTGGTGGACTTGGCGGTGGCTCGACTGTGGGGCGCGTGCGAGTGCTTCGGCGTGAAGAGCTTGGACTTGATTTTGAACTTAGGGACCTCTTCAACGCTCCGTACAGCTTCTTGGCACCGGTCATGGCTGCACACAAGGAGAGCAAGAACACAAGAACAATAGCTCCGAACGGGTTATGTTAGAAAAAATCCAATCGGCGAAACCGTCGGTTGTTCTTGTGAGCAAGAAAATCGCAACTCGGGAAAAGCAAAAACAAAACACAAACTGAGAAAACAGAAAGGAGAGAAAATCCTTTTGTAGAACTTTGAGGCAAGCACAAAGTGAGAGTAATGAGGGAGCTTTGAGAGCAAGAGAATGAAGTGAATAAGGAGTGAAATGAGAGTGTGTGAGGGGGAGAGAGCTCCTGGCCGGTCACTCCAATTTATAGCACGAAATGTAGCCGTTTTTGAACGTTGGAGGGGGCAGGTGACCGTTGGGAAAAAATAGGGGGGCAGCAACGGCTACCCCAGGTCGGCCGACCTGTCCTGGTGGGGTCGGCCGACCCCCTGCTGGGCCCACTTGTCCCCCCTCTTGACCCACAGCCTCCAACGGTCATATAGTTCATGACCTTGGATGCTATGTCCAGTGAATCCTCGAAAACGTTGCTCAGAAAGATTTCCAAATAGAATCATGCCTCAAAATTCAAATGGTTTTCGGAAAATTTTGAAACTAGAAGAGAAAAATGTTGGAAAATTTCCAATACGTGGAAAAACTTATTGTAGTGGTACAGAGGTAATCCAAAACCTTGCACAAAAGAGTGGAAAAGTTTTGAAGAACCAAGTATTTTTTTGGAAAATTGATTTTTGTATGCATGGCGAGATGAAAGCGAATATGCTGGCAAAAAAAAATTCAAACGATTGAAATAAAAAAAATTTCTTGTGGTGAAATAAAATATGCAAGGTGATTTTGAAGTTTTTAAATGCAAGTGGTGGGTTTGAAAAGGAAAATCCAAAAGGAATCAAAAGAAATGATAATGCCGATTAACCTGTCGGCCAGGGCTTCGCCGTTTTAAGTCTGGCGAGCAAGGACTTCTCCATTGGTTTCATTCTTGAGGTGCCGGCCCTGTCCTTGGAGATGAGGATGGCTGCACCTTCTTTACTTGCCACACTTGTTTGATCTTGGGCTGTGTAGGTGGCTTTTGAGGGGCTGATTTCTTGACCCATAATCCTGGTCGTGGTGTTGCAGGCTTCTTGGGTTGGTACCATGATGGGTTCTCACGTTTGTCAAGTTGCTTCCAAAAAGCAATGAGATTGTCCGTCTTTCTTGGAGTCACTTCGATTTCTTTGATGTTTGAGGGATTTGGCCCATACTTGATCTTGATCATTGAGCATTGTTCTTTTCGGGGTTGAAACTCGAATTTTTCCTCCTTCTCATTGATGTAGAAACGGATTTCTCCGGCCCCAACATCGATTTGAGCCTTCGCGGTGCTGAGGAAGGGACGTCCCAAGATGAGGGGCGTCTCCTTATCAATGTCCATCTCCAGCACCACGAAGTCCACCGGAATGAAGTTGCCCCGGATCTTTACCGGAATGTCTTCGGCTATCCCCACGGGGTAGCGAACAGATGAATCTGCTAATTGCAACCTCATTGGTGTAGGAGTCAGCTCTGTGTAGCTCAATCGATCAAAGACTTCCTTGGGCATAACGCTGACGCTTGCCCCTAGATCACATAAGGCATGCTCGAAGTGATGTGCCCCGATAGAGCATGATATGGTGGGGCAGCCAGGATCCTTTTTCTTTTCTGGAAGCCGGTTGAGTATAGCTGCGCTACACTCCTCGGTGAGTTTGACCATCTCTGTGTTGGGTAGTGGTCGTTTGTTGTTGAGGATGTCTTTGAGGTAACGTGCATATGTGGGCACTTGTACCATGTCCATCAAAGGCACGTTGACATGAATTTTTCTGATGACCTCAACAAAACGGTCAAACTGTTCATCCACCTTTGGCTTCTTGTTTCGGTGTGGGAACGGCATGAAGTTGGTGTCTTGGAATTCTATTGCCTCCCCACCGGCTGCCTTTGGTTCGTCATGTTCCTTCTCTTGGGTGTTAGAAGGGCCTTCTTCTTCTTGTTCAATTCTGTTCTTCTTACCTGCATGGTTAGGATATGGCGGATCCCGAGTGGACTTTCCTCCCCTCGTGGTAACCACATTAACATTTTCTAAGGAAGCCTCGGGTTGCCCCGGGATCTTCCCAGAATTGGAGGCAGGAATAAGAGCAGCAAGCTGAGCAATTTGAGTTTCTATCATTTTATTAAAGCTCAGTTGATTTTTGAAACCAGAGGAAAAACCTTCTAACTGTGAATTTATATTTTCTAGAACTTTATCATTGGCAGCAAACTTTTTATTGATTGATTCGTTAATTTTAGCTTGGCCAAAAACTAAGTCTTTCAAGGAAGGCTGATTATTGTTAAAGCCAGAAAAATTGTTACCTCCTTGATAGGATGGTCGGTTTTGATTATATCCTTGGCCTCCATTTGGACGTTACCCGTTGTTGTTGTTCATGTAGAACGCATCTTCTTGGGTGTGGGGGCAATCCTTCCCCATATGGCCTGTGTCCCCGCATTCCTCACACGTCATGCGTGAGTCCAATGCACGAACACTGCCATTCGAGTTGTGTTCATCCAAGCGCTTCATGAGGAGGTCAAGTTTGGCGGATAACATGTCCACCTCTTTGACAGGGTGAATGCCTTTTGAGCGTGTTTGGAGTCGATCGTCACTCCACCCTTGATTTGAAACCATCTTCTCTATGAGCTCTTTTGCTTGAGCCACGGTCATGGAGAAGAAAGCTCCACCAGCAGCGGCATCCATATGTCCACGGGCTGTTGATGTCAACCCGTTGTAGAAGTGTTGAAGAACGAGCCATTCTTCCATCCCATGGTGTGGGCAGGCAGATATGTATTCTTGGAACCTCTCCCACGTCTCGGGTATAGATTCATTTGTTGCTTGCTGGAAGCTTGAGATTCTCCACGAAGGGCATTGGTTTTGCCCATCGGGAAAAACTTAGCGAGGAACTCTGTACAACATTTGTTCCAAGTGTCAATGCTTGCACGGTTGTTGTAGAACCATTGTTTCGCCTTCCCAAGGAGGGAGAGGGGAAACAGGCGGAGTTTGATGGCATCTCCGGTTGTGGCTGATGTGTTGCATATCTCTAGGAACTGTTGAAGGTGAGTGTTGGCGTCCTCGTGGGCCTTCCCACAAAAGGGTATGGCCTGCACCATAGTGATAAGGCTGGACGTGATGTCGAGTCCTTCGTCACCCACATCGACAGTGGGTCCAACGGGCACGTTGGCGACAGAGGGCGCGGAGTACTCACGAAGGGTCCTGTTAGCCATGTTTGTTGAAGTTGATGGTGCGGAAGATGCGGGTTCGCTTGTCGTGAGTTCTTGAGGGGAGACGATGACGCGAGGTCGAGTCTTCCTCACAAGTGACTCGGGATTGTCAACGAAGTTTTGCGGCAAGTCGAATCCACACATACACTATCCTGTTTTCACATCAAAGAGAAAACATATCAAGGTTAGCCTGCATGGGCAATGGTTAGATCATATCAAGGGTAATCATGAACAATCATCGTATTCTTATTAACCAATGTCTTCCCCGGCAACGGCGCCAGAAATGCTTGTTGGCGTCTCTTATGGTCACGCAGAAAATACGCGACCGCGGGAGACGCCGGGGGTTAAGGTTTGAGTCACTTGCACTATTAACCAAATAATCCACGTCTAGTAACAAGTACTAGATATGTATTATAAGGTTTATCATGTTAATTGAATATCCGCAAGCGGACGGATAACCCGTTGTAGCATTTCACCCGAGAGTATTCCAAGGGTATCGTATTTATATTTTCCCAAGGGAAGACATGGTTGACAAGAGTACTTATGTTCATGGTGTTACAAATGATAGATGATATAACCACATTCCAAAACAGGGGTAAGGTTCAATAGTTGAGGATAGTGTGACACACACAAAGGTATCCCACTCTCTCTAATAAAAGGGCGAGAGACAATTCTAAGCAATGCTAAGTTAGACTAGTGAGCTACTACTCCTAAAGTACAACATTCATAGAGCGTGCAAGGCCTCTACCTATCATCTAAGATCATGCAAGCGCAAGCAAGCGTCTTATGTCTAGGCAACTTCGGGAGGTCCGGCATACGCAGGGTCTGCCCCGCGACTCCGGCGTATTTACATACTCCTATGCCGTGCCCGAACGTGGAGGGTTCCTTTGGATGGACAAGGCTGTCACTTCCTGCCACCTACCTCTACAAACCGTGGGACATGCACATACTCAAGGGTGGAGAGTCAACCCCAGCACCATGCCGGCGTCACTAACCACAACTCTAGATCCCTCGAGGCACCCCCAACCCTTCGGATCGACGGGGTGATAAATCTAGAGCATCTTTGCAGGACAGAGAGCCCGATGCCAAAACATAAGAACAACTAGCCTAACTAGCATGAATTAAACAAAAGGATCAAAGCAAGCACTAAGTTATGCATAAGCGTTCGTCGCTCAAGAACGAGCGACGAATGACGATCAATTAAGTACGTGCAAGAATAATCGATAATCAAGCATGAACGAACAAGGAACGCTCGATGTATGTTTACTAGCGATCATCGATGAACGATGAACAAACATGAACGAGCGATGAACAAACATGAACGAACGATGAACATTCATGCAGGATCATGATCAAACTACTAAGCACATAACAACTATACGAAAGAATGTATTCCATTAGACGAAGAACAAGTCTTACAAAGAGAGGATACAAGAGCTATACCCAATTCTCCACAAGACCTTGGGAGCAATGAGGCAGCCCACTACTCAGCCTAGCACTACCTAGAAGAGTCTCTAGCTCTAGCGTGAGGAGAGGAGGGAATGATCCTTGTGTTGTGGTGTGTCCTCCAGGAGGGGGGGTACCCCTTTATTTATAGTCTTGAAGGTCGGTTTCTGGAGGCGGTTCCTGAGGTCGGTGGCATTTAATGCAGGGGGAACCAACCTCCAGAGGTCGGTTACAAACCGCCATAAAAAGATGGGCCCAGGGGGCCACCCAGCCAGGTCGGCCGACCTGGCCAAGGGGGGTCGGCCGACCTGTGCCTGGCCCCACCTGGGCTGGGCTTTGGCAGGTGGCTCCCCCTCTGGGTCTTCTTCTCTGGTCCAGGTGCATTAGGCCTTGGTTGTGTTGGACTTTGACGATATTTGGCCTTTTGTCTTGGAGTTGTATTCCCGCGGCGAACGTCGAGTTTGTAAAAGTGTTGTTTCGTCGCCTTGGGGCATGGTTTCACCTGGATTTCTCCCTTATTCCACCTGCACACTAAAATCTAGAGGTACATGTGGAAATAGATTATTTCTAAATAAAATGCGTGTAAGAAATGTCCAATCCTTCTTATTTATTGAGCTAGTTGACGGTTGAAATTGGTCCGTAGCGACCGTCAACAATGTTGTGCGTAAACCTAATCTCGACGACAGTTTCATTGGGCAAGGGGTTCATGGATTACAGATCCTTCCCGCTGGGTTACTACTGGCAACGCTTTTTGCTTGGTGACTCTATGGTTTACTACGCAGCACCGTGGACTGGAGTATGTCCCGTAGGGTTACGCACGACGAGCTTTCGTTGCGTAATCCACAACGGAGTGCTGTCTATACGCCATCGTTTACATTTGCGTCGCGTCGTTTGCTTAGGCTTAGTGGAAATGGATTACCACGGCCACGACATGGTCGGCGTAAACCTAATCCGAATGACTGAATGTATGGACATGGGGAGTTGTTCCGAAGGGTTACGCACATTGAGCCGTCGTTGCGTAATCCACAGCGGAGTGCTGGCTGTACGCCATCGTTTACCTTTGCGTCACCTCATTTGCTTTAGGCCGCGTGGACATGGCATACAACGGCCACGACATGTTCGGTGTAAACCTGATCTGAATGACGGAACGTTTGGGCATGGGGAGTTGTTCCACAGGTTTACGCAAGTTCAGCCGTAGTGCGTAATCCACAGCGGAGTGCTGTTTATACGCCGTCGTTTACATTTGACAGGGAATGATGGATTACCAAACGGTCGCGCTTGATTACTACTGATGACAACCCGTCCAATGGTTTACTACGCAGCACCGTGGAGTGAAGTATGTGTCGCGCGTAGGTTTAATAAGCATATGAATGCGTAATCCACCGTCTTGTGCTGTCCTCACACCTACGTTTACATTTTCGTGGCGTTGTTTACTAACATGTCTTTGTGGGTTGTGGCTTACATCGGTTGCTTAACGAATTTCGTAAACCTGATGTCGACGACTGTATAACGGAACGTTGGATTACTCGCCCATCCGTCCGGTTTACTGGCACCAAGCCCTTGGTTTGCTTCAGTCCAATGGTTTACACGCATTGTGGATTAACTTTAATCAGGTTCACCTAAGGTGGCGTGCATTTTGTAAACCACGCCTCCCTAGCTTAATGAAAGGATGGATTACTGCTCCATCGCGCTGGTTTACTACTGATGACCATATATTGCCCATGCGCAATGTTGTGCATAAACCTAATCTTGACGACAGTTTCATTGGGCAAGGGGTTCATGGATTACAGATCCTTCCCGCTGGGTTACTACTGGCAACGCTTTTTTACTTGGTGACTCTATGGTTTACTACGCAGCACCGTGGAGTGAAGTATGTGTCGCGCGTAGGTTTAATAAGCATATGAATGCGTAATCCTCCGTCTTGTGGTGTCCTCACACCTACGTTTACATTTTCGCGGCGTTGTTTACTAACATGTCTTTGTGGGTTGTGGCTTACATCGGTTGCTTAACGAATTTCGTAAACCTGATGTCGACGACTGTATAACGGAATATTGGATTACTCGCCCATCCGTCCGGTTTACTGGCACCAAGCCCTTGGTTTGCTTCAGTCCAATGGTTTACACGCATTGTGGATTAACTTTAATCAGGTTCACCTAAGGTGGCGTGCATTTTACAAACCACGCCTCCCTAGCTTAATGAAAGGGTGGATTACTGCTCCATCGCGCTGGTTTACTACTGACGACCATATATTGCCCATGCGCAATGTTGTGCGTAAACCTAATCTCGACGACAGTTTCATTGGGCAAGGGGTTCATGGATTACAGATCCTTCCCGCTGGGTTACTACTGGCAACGCTTTTTACTTCGTGACTCTATGGTTTACTACGCAGCACCGTGGACTGGAGTATGTCCCATAGGGTTACGCACGACGATCTTCCGTTGCGTAATCCACAGCGCAGTGCTGTCTATACGCCATCGTTTACATGTGCGTCCCGTCGTTTGCTTAGGCTTAGTGGAAATGGCTTACCACAGCCGCGACATGGTCGGGATAAACCTGATCCGAATGACTGAATGTATGGACATGGGGAGTTGTTCCGCAGGGTTACGCACATTGAGCCGTCGTTGCGTAATCCGCAGCGGAGTGCTGGCTGTACGCCATCGTTTACATTTGCGTCGCGTCGTTTGCTTAGGCTTAGTGGAAATGGCTTACCACGGCCGCGACATGGTCGGGATAAACTTGATCCGAATGACTGAATGTATGGACATGGGGAGTTGTTCCGCAGGGTTACGCACATTGAGCCGTCGTTGCGTAATCCACAGCGGAGTGCTGGCTATACGCCATCGTTTACATTTGCGTCGCGTCGTTTGCTTAGGCTTAGTGGAAATGGCTTACCACGGCCGCGACATGGTCGGCGTAAACCTGATCCAAATGACTGAATGTATGGACATGGGGAGTTGTTCCACAGGGTTACGCACATTGAGCCGTCGTTGCGTAATCCACAGCGGAGTGCTGGCTGTACGCCATCGTTTACATTTGCGTCGCCTCATTTGCTTTAGGCCTCGTGGACATGGCATACAACGGCCACGACATGTTCGGCGTAAACCTGATCTGAATGACTGAACGTTTGGGCATGGGAAGTTGTTCCACAGGTTTACACAAGTTCAGCCGTAGTGCGTAATCCACAGCGGAGTGCTGTTTATACGCCGTCGTTTACATTTGAGTGGGAATGATGGATTACCGAACGGTTGCGCTTGGTTACTACTGATGACAACCCGTCCAATGGTTTACTACGCAGCATCGTGGAGTGAAGTATGTGTCGCGTGTAGGTTTAATAAGCATATGAATGCGTAATCCACTGTCTTGTGGTGTCCTCACACCTACGTTTACATTTTCGCGGCGTTGTTTACTAACATGTCTTTGTGGGTTGTGGCTTACATCGGTTGCTTAATGAATTTCGTAAACCTGATGTCGACGACTGTATAACGGAACGTTGGATTACTCGCCCATCCGTCCGGTTTACTGGCACCAAGCCCTTGGTTTGCTTCAGTCCAATGGTTTACACGCATTGTGGATTAACTTTAATCAGGTTCACCTAAGGTGGCGTGCATTTTGTAAACCACGCCTCCCTAGCTTAATGAAAGGATGGATTACTGCTCCATCGCGCTGGTTTACTACTGACGACCATATATTGCACATGCGCAATGTTGTGCGTAAACCTGATCTCGACGACAGTTTCATTGGGCAAGGGTTTCATGGATTACAGATCCTTCCCGCTGGGTTACTACTAGCAACGCTTTTTGCTTGGTGACTCTATGGTTTACTACGCAGCACCGTGGACTGGAGTATGTCCCGTAGGGTTACGCACGACGAGCTTTCGTTGCGTAATCCACAACAGAATGCTGTCTATACGCCATCATTTACATTTGCGTCGTGTCGTTTGCTTAGGCTTAGTGGAAATGGCTTACCATGGCCGCGACATGGTCGGCATAAACCTGATCCGAATGACTGAATGTATGGACATGGGGAGTTGTTCCGCAGGGTTACACACATTGAGCGGTCGTTGCGTAATCCTGTGCGGAGTGCTGGCTGTTGGTATTTCTTACGTCACAGACAAATCCGCAAGCGCACGGAATACCGTTGTAGCACTTCACCCGTGAGTATTCAAGGGTATCATTATTTATATTTTCCCAAAGGAACGGTGTGTGATTATCTTCTAGTCTAATTAGTCCAAGGACACGAAGAAGAGCGGTAGATTTGGGTAGAGAGGATTCCTATGGATGAGTTTTTTAGCAAAAGATAAATCCTGTCTCTAATTGCTTACTTCGAGCGCCGGCTTAGGCTTTGGTCTGCCAAGCCACTCCGGCTTATAGCTCTACTATGTACCCGAACGTGGAGGGTTCCTTTGGATGGACAGGGCTGTCACTTCCTGCCACCTACCTCTACAAACCGTGGAGCACACAGCGGACAAAGGCGACTTCCAGCCTAGACACCACGTCTATGCTATCGATCACTACTCTAGCCCCGGCCTGGTACCAATTTGGAAGACTAGAGCACTCCTTGCGGAGCGATGATCCCGTAAACAAGTAAAGAAAGAACTTAATCTAAACACTAAGTACACAATCCAATAGGAGATCAAGAATACTTACTTATGATGAAGATGAACGAACGATGAACGACGAACGAACGATGAACGAACGACGAACGATGAACGAACGACGAACGAACGATGAACGAACGACGAACAATGACTATTATAAAGAAGTATTCTCAAAGATACAAGATTGGGGCTAAGTCCTCACAAAGGGAGGATTACCCTTCTCCTCTACCCTACTCTCTCCTTACTAGTATACAAGGGGCTCTAGGCCCTTGGGAGTGGAATGAGGCTCTCCTTCTTGTGTGTTTTGGAGGGGAGGGGGTACCCCTGTATTTATAGGCCATAGTAGGTCGGTTTGGGGGGCCTCCACCGCCTTGGTGCATTGATTGCAGGTGGAACCGACCTCAGGAAGGCGGTGGGAAGCTTCCATAACAAGATGAGCCATAAAGGCCTCAATATTGGGTCGGCCGACCTGCCCTTTTGGGGTCGGCCGACCTGCCTTCTCCACCTCTTGCCTTCCCTCTTCTCTGGCATATCCTCTGGAGTATCCTCTCCTTGATTCTGGTGGATTTCCGTTGATATGATTCTGATATGTACCCTTGATATGATTTGATATGATTTGGCATTGATTGAGGGTCCATATCTCTTTCCCATTATTGAGGATCTCCAGGATATGATCTTGATTCATATCTTATTGATATTTATCTTGATTTTGGGCTCTGGACAGATATCTTTATTCCGGGGAAAAATCCGCTAAATGCGAAGTCCACGGTTTGTGCCTCTTTTTCCCCGTTTTCATATGAAATGCACCTGCACTCAAAATCTCACCAAGACTTGTGGAATTCGTTAGTTTTAAGCCCTACCACTATGTTTGGTGTTTACTTTGATTCCATTTGTGCAGATATTTGACGGTCAAAAGTGGTACTTAAGGACCGTCAACAAGACCCCCACACTTGAGCCTTTGCTCGTCCTCGAGTGAAGGTGGAAGATTAAGATAAAGCATGACTTCCTATGGTATGATGCTAGCATACAAGTTATTCCAAGCCATAACTGCACCTGTGAACTTTGAAGTGGCTAACATGCTATCTTGGGCGGTTGAGGAATGGAACGGTCTTGATTCAAGTCATCAATACCCCTTTGCTGAGTAACTTGGATTTTTTTTTTTTGAAAGATTTTCAAAGTAAAAGCATAGCTTGTACTCCTCGAATGATAACCCTCAAATCACTCAATGTGTTTGATTCCTCACCAAGGCAATGTGTTTGCCTCCTTTCATCCTACTTCTATGTAAGGCTTTATGTGGAGCTTGGTAGGAATGAAAAGGAGCGTACTTGCATTACTTATATTGCTAAGTCAAAGAGTGGATCCAAAAGAGAAAACAAGCCATGCAATCTGATCAAGAATGTGCAAGTGTGTGGATATGTGTGTGGTGAATGGAGTGAGATGGAATGAAATGGATACTCCTTGATGTGATGATGTCTCTCTCTTGATTGACTTTTATTTGAGAACATGGCTATCACTTCTTTTCTTTTCTCTTCTTCTTTTTTTTTTCTTTCTCTCTCTTTTTTTTTTCAATCGTGCTCAACATGTTTGAGCATGTCTTTCTTTATTCATGCTCATGAAAATGAGCATTCTTTTTCTTTCTCTTTTTTTTTTTCTTTCGATAGCCATGTCTCTTTTTGCAAGAATGTTTGGAGAGAGACATCAACAACAAGAGATGGAGTATTTATTTGGTGGGTGGATGGATGGAAATGGTGTTGCTAACTTCCAGTGTAGAAGGTTAGCATGTTTTATGATAATGGTGTATGTGCACGAAATCTTGATCAAGAAAGTATGACAAGCATCTCACAAGGGTCGCACAATTTGACCAAGCTCAAAGCAATAACAAGTAGCATTTGTAGAGGTTTTCAAAGTGATTCTTATTTGGCTCTGGTGGGAATATAAGATCATTGAGGAGTGCAAAGCTATGGATTTAAAATTTTGCAAGATAAATTCCCAAGCACTCTATGCAGAAGAAGCATGATTCATTTCATCCAACCATATCTCATTCGCCAACAACTTAGATAAGCATGGGTTCCTATGAGATTGGTGTTCACAAGCAACAGGTGTATGATGCGAGGAATAAAGAGTATGCAGGCCAACCAGATAGAAGTATGTTTGTTGAGAGGATAACACAAGATTTGTTTTATCATTGAGTTAAATTTTAGTGATTGACCCAAAAGAACATTTTAACTCATGAACTAGGGAGATAGAGTAGTAGGATAGGATGCGCAAACCATCGCCTTGGATGAAGTGGAGACCAAGAGGGATCATGGGATATTTGATTGAACCAAAGGTTCGACCGAACTTTGTTTTCTTGTGCCCGATGGCTCCACCATTGTATGTGTCGATCAGTGCGAGCTTGTGCATCGTGTTGGTGGGGAGATCTCGAATGTGTGCGTGATGAAGAACTCGAGAGATCTCCCCCACACTTGTTCTTGTACCTGGCTGATTTATTCAAAACAAACAAAAAGAATGTGGAAGCAAAAAGGACTCTACCGGGGTTAAAGACCGGGGAGCCTAAATTTATTGAATTCAGCACAATAACTCAAGGCGATGATATGTTTGAAAGGGAAATAAAAACGCCTAGTTTATTCGTGTACTTTTCATTATTTAATTTCTTTATTCGATTTTAAATTATTTTCAACTTTTTATTTTATCATGCAAGGAGAAAGCAAAAAGATACAAGTTGCGATACAACTTCTTAAAGCGGTGTGAGCCATGAACGAGGTGCACTCAACATGTTCTAGCCACTTGAAAAGTTCTAACCATTTCTCCATCATGCATTGCATAGGAGAGATTTTGATATTGTAAACCATGGCATAAGGATACAATGCTCATCCTCATAGATAGGTCTAAGATTGCCTTGAGGAACACAAGTCATAGCAAGCCATTCATGCATCAGGCACAAGGTAGGATGTGATATTTTGCCAAAGAGCATGCTTGTGAAGATCAGGAGTTGTAGAAACAAGTCTTGCAAGCAATGCTTATGAGAGCCTAGTAGTAGACTAAGATTGTTCCATGAAAGCAGGTAATACTTATTCTGGAAGAACCAAAGTAAAACCATTGTCTACTACTAGCAGGGTGCATAAAACTGTATGGCAAGTAGGAGGGATCTTACCACACAAGCAAAATCATCCCACCCTATGGCTTCTAATCATGGGCAAAGTTGGCATTCATACCTTCCTTGTGCAGCAATTCCGGGTCATGTGCTCATGGGTGAGCATAGACACGGTTTCATGAGTGTTGTAGGCTTGCTTCTCCTTCTCGCACACTAAGATGGGATTGGTGTCGAAGAGGAGTCTCGATGTGTCATTTTCATTGTGGTCTACCTCTCCATGTGATCCTTTTGAAGCTCTTCATGCCAACTTTCTCAAGTTAGGCATGAGCTCAATGGAGGGGTATGGATATGTGCCACATCGAGAGTGACTTGGGTTTGAGCTTGTCGCCTTCTTCAACACATTGATGAGCCGCTTGTCGCTCTTTTCATGGCTGCACACAAGAGCAAGAACACAAGAGCAAACTCGAGAATGGGTTACGTTAGTTTAAGCAATGTGGACCATTTGTCGGTTGCTCTCGCAAAGCTCTCTTTTTTTTTTCGCAACTAAAGAAAGCAAAATAAAATCAAAAAGAAGAAAAGGGAAAATCTTTTTCTTAAGTTTGAGATAAAACAAAATTGTCACTTTGAGAGTTTGAGAAGCTCTCAAATTATTACCCTTCTTTTTTTTTTGAAAAACAATCGTCTCAATTGTTTTTTTTTTTAGAATGATTTCAAAGAAAAATAAAGAAGAGTTGGAAAAGATTCCAACATGGAAGAAGTTTTATTTTGGAAGACTCCAAATGCAAATGGAAAAACCAAAAGAAGGAAGAAAATCTTTTTCTTGAACTTGAGACAAAATATAATGAAAACTTGGAGAAATGCAAGAACAAGAATTTTGTTGTAAGGGTGCTTAAGTGAAAATGAAATGTCATTGAAAAGTTCGAGCACCCTTGCATCCAAATATAAACAAATGAAGTTCAACTTGGTCAACAGTCCCACAATGGCTATATGCTGAAAAGTCAAGGGAAGCTGTGCCAAAATTCCTTCAAAATTTTGTTCAAAGCATTTTCCAACAAAAGGTTGTCTCAAATTCATTTTATCAAACTTGTTCTCACAAAGGAGATTTTTTTTTATTTGAATGTGCAAATGCAAAGTGGTTTGAAAAATCCCAAACATGAGTTGGAAGGATTCAAACATGCAAGAATGCAAATAAATAATCAAACATGCAAGAATGAGTTGGAGAAGTAAACATGTATGCAATTGGGAATTAAAAAAATGCAATTTGTTGGTAAAATCAAAGATGCAAAAGAATGCAAGTGGAAATCCAAGGAAGCAAATAAAAGATAATTGTCGATTATCCTATCGACAAGGGCAGCGTCATTTTAAGTCAGACGAGCAAGACTCTCCCCCGTCACGTTGAGTTTGATCATGAATTATCTCGTCTCGGAGAATGATCTGCATGGTTAGTACCAACATACAACCACGATATTTGCAATATTTATGATAAACAAAAGCATCTACAACCATTTTAAACAACAAGTAGCAAAACAACGGCCACGACATGTTCGGCGTAAACCTGATCTGAATGACTGAACGTTTGGGCATGGGAAGTTGTTCCACAGGTTTACACAAGTTCAGCCGTAGTGCGTAATCCACAGCGGAGTGCTGTTTATACGCCGTCGTTTACATTTGAGTGGGAATGATGGATTACCGAACGGTTGCGCTTGGTTACTACTGATGACCACCCGTCCAATGGTTTACTACGCAGCATCGTGGAGTGAAGTATGTGTCGCGTGTAGGTTTAATAAGCATATGAATGCGTAATCCACTGTCTTGTGGTGTCCTCACACCTACGTTTACATTTTCGCGGCGTTGTTTACTAACATGTCTTTGTGGGTTGTGGCTTACATCGGTTGCTTAATGAATTTCGTAAACCTGATGTCGACGACTGTATAACGGAACGTTGGATTACTCGCCCATCCGTCCGGTTTACTGGCACCAAGCCCTTGGTTTGCTTCAGTCCAATGGTTTACACGCATTGTGGATTAACTTTAATCAGGTTCACCTAAGGTGGCGTGCATTTTGTAAACCACGCCTCCCTAGCTTAATGAAAGGATGGATTACTGCTCCATCGCGCTGGTTTACTACTGACGACCATATATTGCCCATGCGCAATGTTGTGCGTAAACCTGATCTCGACGACAGTTTCATTGGGCAAGGGTTTCATGGATTACAGATCCTTCCCGCTGGGTTACTACTAGCAACGCTTTTTGCTTGGTGACTCTATGGTTTACTACGCAGCACCGTGGACTGGAGTATGTCCCGTAGGGTTACGCACGACGAGCTTTCGTTGCGTAATCCACAACGGAATGCTGTCTATACGCCATCATTTACATTTGCGTCGCGTCGTTCGCTTAGGCTTAGCAGAAATGGCGTACCACGGCCGCGACATGGTCGGCGTAAACCTGATCCGAATGACTGAATGTATGGACACGGGGAGTTGTTCCGCAGGGTTACGCACATTGAGCCGTCGTTGCGTAATCCACAGCGGAGTGCTGGCTGTACGCCATCGTTTACATTTGCGTCGCCTCATTTGCTTAGGCCTCGTGGACATGGCATACAACGGCCACGACATGTTCGGCGTAAACTTGATCTGAATGACTGAACGTTGTTGTTCCACAGGTTTACGCAAGTTAGCCGTAGTGCTTAATCCACAGCGGAGTGCTGTTTATACGCCATCGTTTACATTTGACTGGGAATGATGGATTACCGAACCGTCGCGCTTGGTTACTACTGATGACAACCCGTCCAATGGTTTACTACGCAGCACCATGGAGTGAAGTATGTGTCGCACGTAGGTTACTAACATGTCTTTGTGGGTTGTGGCTTACATCGGTTGCTTAACGAATTTCGTAAACCTGATGTTGACGACTGTATAACGGAACGTTGGATTACTCGCCCATCCGTCCGGTTTACTGGCACCAAGCCCTTGGTTTGCTTCAGTCCAATGGTTTACACGCATTGTGGATTAACTTTAATCAGGTTCACCTAACGTGGCGTGCATTTTGTAAACCACGCCTCCCTAGCTTAATGAAAGGATGGATTATTGTTCCATCACGCTGGTTTACTACTGACGACCATATATTGCCCATGCGCAATGTTGTGCGTAAACCTGATCTTGGCGACAGTTTCATTGGGCAAGGGGTTCATGGATTACAGATCCTTCCCGCTGGGTTACTACTGGCAATGCTTTTTGCTTGGTAACTCTATGGTTTACTAAGCAGCACCGTAGACTCGAGTATGTTCGGCCGGGACATGTTCGGCGTAAACCTGATCTGAATGATTGAATGTTTTGGCATGGGGAGTTGTTCCGCAGGGTTAAGCACAGTGAGCCGTCGATGCGTAATCCACAGCTGGGTGCTGTCTATACGCCATCGTTTACATTTGCGTCGCCTCATTTGGCGTAGTGCACATGGCTTACCACGGCCGGGACATGTTCGGCGTAAACCTGATCTGAATGATTGAACGGGAGGTGTTCCGCAGGGTTACGCACAGTGAGTTGTCGATGCGCAATCCACAGCGGAGTGCTGTCTATACGCCATCATTTACATTTGTGTCGCCTCATTTGGCTTAGTGGACATGGCTTATCACGGCCGGGACATGTTCGGCGTAAACCTGATCTGAATCATTTGGCTTACAGACCTCATGCATGCATCTAGGCAGAAATTGCACGGTCGAAGGGGGGGGGGGGGTGCAGGGCCCCGGCTGGCCCTCTCCTGGCTCCGCCAGTGTGTTTAGGCATGGGGAGTTGTTCTGCAGGGTTACGCACAGTGAGCCATCGATGCGAAATCCACAGCGGAGTGTTGTCTATACGCCATTGTTTACATTTACGTCGCCTCATTTGCTTAGCAGCTTAGGCCTCGTGGACATGGCTTACAACGGCCGTGAGATGTTCGGCGTAAACCTGATCTGAATGACTGAACGTTTGGGTTACTACGCAGCACCGTAGACTTGGGTATGTCCCGCAGGGTTACGCACGCTGAGCCGTCATTACGCACGGCTGTTTCAACTAATAATATACGAATCTTTCTTTGGCCCTAATAAAACAACTGAAGTAGTAGTTGTTTCAACTAATAATATACTCCACTTAACTGATTATTTGCACTAATAAAGTATTAAACAAAGCATCTAATCCTTCATTGGCCCCTCGTACATTGTTGATCAAGCTTCGTCACTTGTCGAAGGTGATGTGCCTTGGCCACCTAGACCTCTACGCTGGGCGGCTTCATGCCCGGATCCCACGCTTGATTTACTTAAGCATTACAAGTTGAAGGCCGGAACCACATTGGAATCTGCAATGGATCACCAGCGATAGGAAACTAGAGGGGTTTGTACTCCGGGACTCTACCTTCCTCCGATTCCAGATGGAATATGCCGGCGTGCACGTATCGGTTCAACTCTGATATGTAGACACGGTCCCTGATAATGCCATGGTTCATTTCTGTTGGTTCAACCATGAAAGGATAGCTTGCCCCCAAAAAGAGAGAGCACCCACCTAGGTTCGAGCGAAGAAGCCACTTCCTCCTGAACCCACAGAGCTCATAAAGGATAGTGCCAGTCACCTCGAACCTGAAATTGTCGTTGAATTTTGCGATGAAAATTAAACGTCGACCGTCAATCAGGTTCGGTTTATGGACAGGAAAGAAAACATAAACGTTCAGAATAGTGGTTTACCTGCAAATGTCACTGTAAGTGTTGACGGTCGTTACGGCACGATTTTGACCGTCAAATACCTGCACAAATGGAATCAAAGTAAACACCAAACATAGTGTTAGGGCTTAAAACTAACAAATTCCACAAGTCTTGGTGAGATTTTGAGTGCAGTTGCATTTCATATCAAAAGGAGGGAATTCACATCAAGAAGGCCACAACACATCACTCCGAGAAAATCAGCACAGGCAGCCCAACAAGATATGGATCAAAAGTCATACAAAACCCAACCAACTTGGGCCAATGCACGAAGATCATTGAACAAGACATCAAGGAGGACCCCTCGGTCAAAGCCCAAGGCCAAATGGGCCAAGGGGGGTCGGCCGACCTGCTACAGTGAGGTCGGCCGACCTGCTACAGTGGCCCCTCTGGCCCATCTTTGGCCAGCTGGTCGCCACCGCCTTCCTGATGT
This sequence comes from Eragrostis curvula, assembly GCA_007726485.1. Taxonomy (NCBI): domain Eukaryota; kingdom Viridiplantae; phylum Streptophyta; class Magnoliopsida; order Poales; family Poaceae; genus Eragrostis; species Eragrostis curvula. The sequence goes on along the minus strand of RWGY01000092.1, from coordinate 124,456 downwards.
CGGTTCTGCCTGCATTTAATGCCCAAAGGCGGTGGGTGAGGCGGTGGAGGCCCCAAACCGACCTACTCAAGCCTATAAATAGAGGGGTACCCCCTCCCACACACAACACACAAGAAGGAGAGCCTCATTCCACTCCCAAGGGCCTAGAGCCCCTTGTATACTAGTAGAGTAGGGAGAGAGTAGGGTAGAGGAGAAGGGTAGTCCTACCTTTGTGAGGACTTAGCCCCAATCTTGTATCTTTGAGAATACTTCTTTATAATAGTCATTGTTCGTCGTTCGTTCATCGTTCGTTCGTCGTTCGTTCGTCGTTCGTTCATCGTTCGTTCGTCGTTCATCGTTCGTTCATCTTCATCATAAGTAAGTATTCTTGATCTCCTATTGGATTGTGTACTTAGTGTTTAGATTAAGTTCTTTCTTTACTTGTTTACGGGATCATCGCTCCGCAAGGAGTGCTCTAGTCTTCCAAATTGGTACCAGGCCGGGGCTAGAGTAGTGATCGATAGCATAGACGTGGTGTCTAGGCTGGAAGTCGCCTTTGTCCGCTGTGTGCTCCACGGTTTGTAGAGGTAGGTGGCAGGAAGTGACAGCCCTGTCCATCCAAAGGAACCCTCCACGTTCGGGTACATAGTAGAGCTATAAGCCGGAGTGGCTTGGCAGACCAAAGCCTAAGCCGGCGCTCGAAGTAAGCAATTAGAGACAGGATTTATCTTTTGCTAAGAAACTCATCCATAGGAATCCTCTCTACCCAAATCTACCGCTCTTCTTCGTGTCCTTGGACTAATTAGACTAGAAGATAATCACACACCGTTCCTTTGGGAAAATATAAATAACGATACCCTTGAATACTCACTGGTGAAATGCTACAACGGTATTCCGTGCGCTTGCGGATTTGTCTGTGACGTAAGAAATACCAACAAGCATTTCTGGCGCCGTTGCCGGGGAACGGTTTTCGTTTTTGTCTTCGAACCTAGTTGGTCCTCGTATTGTATCCTTTTATTTATCATTTCTTCTTTTATTGCTTTTCCTTTATCGATCATCACATTTCACCATCTATCCTATCATCATCATTTCCCACTTACTTGAAAAATACCAAAAACATATATCATGGAGCCACAACCTACAATCCAATCATTCTCTGCTCCACGGGGTGATCTCTTAGAGCCACCATCATCGTCACACCCAATTTCTTCATCTGGCTATGAGTTTTGCCCCGATTATATTTCAATGATAAGAGGTCTATTCTTTTCGGGTTTTAAACATGAAAATCCTTATGAACACTTGCGAGAGTTTGAGCATTTGTGTTCATGCCGATTGATCCATGTCATGACACAAGAAACATTGAAGTGGAAGTTGTTTCCCTTCTCCCTCAAAGGGAAGGCGAAACAATGGTACACTTATACCGCTAAGAGAGTGAACGGTGATTGGAAGGAATTGCGAGACAAATTTTGTCTAGCGTTCTTTCCCGTATCTCGTATCACTTCTCTACGAGCGGAAATAATTAACTTTCGACAAGAATAAGAGGAGACCTTAAGTGCATCTTGGATCCGGTTCTGTTCATTAACAGACTCTGGACCAGAATTGTTGCTCCCCGAACCAGTTTTATTGCAACATTTTTATTCGGGATTGAGCAACAATACCGCACTTTATCTTGACACGGCCGCTGGTGGATCTTTTTCTCATAAGACCATAGCGGAAGCGCATGAACTTTTGGATCGAATTATGGAAAACAAACCTTTTTCCGCTGACTTACCATATGAGCCGGAGTCAAAAGATGAGGAACTCGTTGTGCCAAAAACAAAAAAATTGGTGCCTACAATGGTAGACCCAACACCCGAGTCCTCATCTGACACAAGAACAATGATAGAGGAAGATGAACCTCTTGAGTTCCCTTTTGAGTTCGATAAAGGAATTCTTGAAAATTTTGGAAACACCTCGAACTACATTTGGGAAAAGATGCCTCCTACTCCTCCCGATCCTCTCAAGGAACCATTCCTCAAGGAGGACATGAAGGAACGTCTTGGGAAAACCACTTTCACCACCACCACTCAAAATCCTTTGGTGAAACCTCATCTCGATCATGAACCACTCGAGCAAATCAAGTTCATATCTCCAATCCCGCCGCTCGAGAATACTTGGTATGAGGATGCGAAGTTTTCCACCCATGAAGAGGATGAGTTGAATGAAACTCTTCATGTCTCTGAACCCAAACAATCCTCTTCACCATTCGAACCTTTTCCCTCTGGCCCTTCATGCACCGTTCTTGATGTTGATCAAGAACTTCTTGAAAACAAACCTTGGGCCATGGAATTTCACGAGGCATCGACTCTAGAATCCAAAGAGGAATCTTTGAGTGAGCATGATAGCTTTTTCCTTGAACAACCACATGATACATGCTCACATCATGAGTCTCTAGAGCCAACACCCGTTAGTGCCAAAACCACTTTTGCTACCTACAACCACTTTGTTCCCTTGTTTTGCTACTTGTTCTTTAAAATGGTTGTAGATGCTTTTGTTTATCATAAATATTGCAAATATCGTGGTTGTATGACCATGCAGATCATTCTCCGAGACGAGATAATTCATGATCAAACTCAACGTGACGGGGGAGAGTCTTGCTCGTCTGACTTAAAATGACGCTGCCCTTGTCGATAGGATAATCGACAATTATCTTTTATTTGCTTCCTTGGATTTCCACTTGCATTCTTTTGCATCTTTGATTTTACCAACAAATTGCATTTTTTTAATTCCCAATTGCATACATGTTTACTTCTCCAACTCATTCTTGCATGTTTGATTATTTATTTGCATTCTTGCATGTTTGAATCCTTCCAACTCATGTTTGGGATTTTTCAAACCACTTTGCATTTGCACATTCAAATAAAAAAAATCTCCTTTGTGAGAACAAGTTTGATAAAATGAATTTGAGACAACCTTTTGTTGGAAAATGCTTTGAACAAAATTTTGAAGGAATTTTGGCACAGCTTCCCTTGACTTTTCAGCATATAGCCATTGTGGGACTGTTGACCAAGTTGAACTTCATTTGTTTATATTTGGATGCAAGGGTGCTCGAACTTTTCAATGACATTTCATTTTCACTTAAGCACCCTTTCAACAAAATTCTTGTTCTTGCATTTCTCCAAGTTTTCATTATATTTTGTCTCAAGTTCAAGAAAAAGATTTTCTTCCTTCTTTTGGTTTTTCCATTTGCATTTGGAGTCTTCCAAAATAAACTTCTTCTATGTTGGAATCTTTTCCAACTCTTCTTTATTTTTCTTTGAAATCATTCTAAAAAAAACAATTGAGACGATTGTTTTTCAAAAAAAAAGAAGGGTAATAATTTGAGAGCTTCTCAAACTCTCAAAGTGACAATTTTGTTTTATCTCAAACTTAAGAAAAAGATTTTCCCTTTTCTTCTTTTTGATTTTATTTTGCTTTCTTTAGTTGCGAAAAAAAAAGAGCTTTGCGAGAGCAACCGACAAATGGTCCACATTGCTTAAACTAACGTAACCCATTCTCGAGTTTGCTCTTGTGTTCTTGCTCTTGTGTGCAGCCATGAAAAGAGCCGACAAGCGGCTCATCAATGTGTTGAAGAAGGCGACAAGCTCAAACACAAGTCACTCTCGATGTGGCACATATCCATACCCCTCCATTGAGCTCATGCCTAACTTGAGAAAGTTGGCATGAAGAGCTTCAAAAGGATCACATGGAAAGGTAGACCACAATGAAAATGACACATCGAGACTCCTCTTCGACACCAATCCCATCTTGGTGTGCGAGAAGGAGAAGCAAGCCTACAACACTCATGAAACCGTGTCTATGCTCACCCATGAGCACATGACCCGGAATTGCTGCACAAGGAAGGTATGAATGCCAACTTTGCCCATGATTAGAAGCCATAGGGTGGGATGATTTTGCTTGTGTGGTAAGATCCCTCCTACTTGCCATACAGTTTTATGCACCCTGCTAGTAGTAGACAATGGTTTTACTTTGGTTCTTCCAGAATAAGTATTACCTGCTTTCATGGAACAATCTTAGTCTACTACTAGGCTCTCATAAGCATTGCTTGCAAGACTTGTTTCTACAACTCCTGATCTTCACAAGCATGCTCTTTGGCAAAATATCACATCCTACCTTGTGCCTGATGCATGAATGGCTTGCTATGACTTGTGTTCCTCAAGGCAATCTTAGACCTATCTATGAGGATGAGCATTGTATCCTTATGCCATGGTTTACAATATCAAAATCTCTCCTATGCAATGCATGATGGAGAAATGGTTAGAACTTTTCAAGTGGTTAGAACATGTTGAGTGCACCTCGTTCATTGCTCACACCGCTTTAAGAAGTTGTATCGCAACTTGTATCTTTTTGCTTTCTCCTTGCATGATAAAATAAAAAGTTGAAAATAATTTAAAATCGAATAAAGAAATTAAATAATGAAAAGTACACGAATAAACTAGGCATTTTTATTTCCCATTCAAACATATCATGCGCCTTGAGTTATTGTGCTGAATTCAATAAATTTAGGCTCCCCGGTCTTTAACCCCGGTAGAGTCCTTTTTGCTTCCACATTCTTTTTGTTTGTTTTGAATAAATAAGCCAGGTACAAGAACAAGTGTGGGGGAGATCTCTCGAGTTCTTCATCACGCACACATTCGAGATCTCCCCACCAACACGATGCACAAGCTCGCACTGATCGACACATACAATGGTGGAGCCATCGGGCACAAGAAAACAAAGTTCGGTCGAACCTTTGGTTCAATCAAATATCCCATGATCCCTCTTGGTCTCCACTTCATCCAAGGCGATGGTTTGCGCATCCTATCCTACTACTCTATCTCCCTAGTTCATGAGTTAAAATGTTCTTTTGGGTCAATCACTAAAATTTAACTCAATGATAAAGCAAATCTTGTGTTATCCTCTCAACAAACATACTTCTATCTGGTTGGCCTGCATACTCTTTATTCCTCGCATCATACACCTGTTGCTTGTGAACACCAATCTCATAGGAACCCATGCTTATCTAAGTTGTTGGCGAATGAGATATGGTTGGATGAAATAAATCATGCTTCTTCTGCATAGAGTGCTTGGGAATTTATCTTGCAAAATTTTAAATCCATAGCTTTGCACTCCTCAATGATCTTATATTCCCACCAGAGCCAAATAAGAATCACTTTGAAAACCTCTACAAATGCTACTTGTTATTGCTTTGAGCTTTGTCAAATTGTGCGACCCTTGTGAGATGCTTGTCATACTTTCTTGATCAAGATTTCGTGCACATACACCATTATCATAAAACATGCTAACCTTCTACACTGGAAGTTAGCAACACCATTTCCATCCATCCACCCACCAAATAAATACTCCATCTCTTGTTGTTGATGTCTCTCTCCAAACATTCTTGCAAAAAGAGACATGGCTATCGAAAGAAAAAAAAAAGAAAAAGAATGCTCATTTGCATGAGCATGAATAAAGAAAGACATGCTCAAACATGTTGAGCACGATTGAAAAAAAAAGAGAGAAAGAAAAAAAAAGAAGAGAAGAGAAAAGAAAAGAAGTGATAGCCATGTTCTCAAAATAAAAGTCAATCAAGAGAGAAACATCATAGCATCAAGGAGTATCCATCTCACTCCACCCCATTCCATTCACCATACACATATCCACACACATGCACATTCTTGATCAGATTGTATGACTTGTTTTCTCTTTGGATCCACCCTTTGACTTTGCAATATAAGTGATACAAGTATGCCCCTTTTCATCCCTACCAAGCTCCACAAAAAGCCTTTTGTAGAAGTAGGATGAAAAAAGGTAAATACATTGCCTTGGTGAGGAATCAAACACATTGAGCTATCTGAGAGTTATCATTTGAGGAGTACAAGCTATGTTTTTATTTTGAAAATTCTATCAAAAACCCAAGTTACTCAACAGAGGGGTATTGATGACTTGAATCAAGACCGTTCCATTCCTCAACCGCCCAAGATAGCATGTTAGCCACTTCAAAGTTCACAGGTGCAGTTATGGCTTGGAATAACTTGTATGCTAGCATCATACCATAGGAAGTCATGCTTTATCTTAATCTTCCACCTTCACTCGAGGACGAGCAAAGGCTCAAGTGTGGGGGTCTTGTTGACGGTCGTTACGGCACGATTTTGACCGTCAAATACCTGCACAAATGGAATCAAAGTAAACACCAAACATAGTGTTAGGGCTTAAAACTAACAAATTCCACAAGTCTTGGTGAGATTTTGAGTGCAGTTGCATTTCATATCAAAAGGAGGGAATTCACATCAAGAAGGCCACAACACATCACTCCGAGAAAATCAGCACAGGCAGCCCAACAAGATATGGATCAAAAGTCATACAAAACCCAACCAACTTGGGCCAATGCACGAAGATCATTGAACAAGACATCAAGGAGGACCCCTCGGCCAAAGCCCAAGGCCAAATGGGCCAAGGGGGGGTCGGCCGACCTGCTACAGTGAGGTCGGCCGACCTGCTACAGTGGCCCCTTTGGCCCATCTTTGGCCAGCTGGTCGCCACCGCCTTCCTGATGTCGGTTCTGCCTGCATTTAATGCCCAAAGGCGGTGGGTGAGGCGGTGGAGGCCCCAAACCGACCTACTCAAGCCTATAAATAGAGGGGTACCCCCTCCCACACACAACACACAAGAAGGAGAGCCTCATTCCACTCCCAAGGGCCTAGAGCCCCTTGTATACTAGTAGAGTAGGGAGAGAGTAGGGTAGAGGAGAAGGGTAGTCCTCCCTTTGTGAGGACTTAGCCCCAATCTTGTATATTTGAGAATACTTCTTTATAATAGTCATTGTTCGTCGTTCGTTCATCGTTCGTTCGTCGTTCGTTCATCGTTCGTCGTTCGTTCATCGTTCGTTCGTCGTTCATCGTTCGTTCATCTTCATCATAAGTAAGTATTCTTGATCTCCTATTGGATTGTGTACTTAGTGTTTAGATTAAGTTCTTTCTTTACTTGTTTACGGGATCATCGCTCCGCAAGGAGTGCTCTAGTCTTCCAAATTGGTACCAGGCCGGGGCTAGAGTAGTGATCGATAGCATAGACGTGGTGTCTAGGCTGGAAGTCGCCTTTGTCCGCTGTGTGCTCCACGGTTTGTAGAGGTAGGTGGCAGGAAGTGACAGCCCTGTCCATCCAAAGGAACCCTCCACGTTCGGGTACATAGTAGAGCTATAAGCCGGAGTGGCTTGGCAGACCAAAGCCTAAGCCGGCGCTCGAAGTAAGCAATTAGAGACAGGATTTATCTTTTGCTAAGAAACTCATCCATAGGAATCCTCTCTACCCAAATCTACCGCTCTTCTTCGTGTCCTTGGACTAATTAGACTAGAAGATAATCACACACCGTTCCTTTGGGAAAATATAAATAACGATACCCTTGAATACTCACTAGTGAAATGCTACAACGGTATTCCGTGCGCTTGCGGATTTGTCTGTGACGTAAGAAATACCAACAGTAAGCGAGTCCCCGAAATTGTGGCCTGAAGCACCGTCCCCACAAGCATGTTAGTAGGATGTTGCCTTCTTGTGACAGTGCCAAGTGAAAACCATAATCAGCAATGACAATATGTATTAAGCCAATTCTCGGTCCATTAATCTTGGAGGGATTACTAAAATCACCGTCAATGTCCCATGAAATTATGTTACCCTCCATGTTCACAGCAACAATCTTCCTCTCATGTAGTATGGCGTCAAAATACCCCTTTCGCACCTCATGATTTGTTGTGCCGTCGTTTAAGGCATACCAACTATCCTTTCCACACTCCGTGAACGCTAACAGGCCATATGGTAGGATGACAACAACGAGATAATCATTTCGGTGCCTTGGCGTGCGGTACAGTACCCCACGCTGAACGTACATCATCCTCTCTGTTGACGGTCCTTACGACCCATTTTTACCGTCAACTTTATGCACCTTTTTGAACCTAACACCATCACCAAGTGTAGACATAGGGTTTATTTCTAACAAATTCCACTAGTCTTGGTGAATTATGAAGTACAGGTGCAATCCATACAAAAACAGGGGAAAACATGCACTAAACGTGGACTTTGCAATCGACGGATTTCCCCCGGACTGAAGAACTTAGTCCAAAAGCCCAAAACCACAGAATCAGGCTTCAAGATCAAGCAATGCACGTGGTTTAGGCAAGTACACAGGCCAAGGAAGCAGCCAGAGGAGGACCAGGCCCAGAGGGGCCCAGGCCAGGTCGGCCGACCCCCTCTGGCCAGGTCGGCCGACCTGCCAGGGAGGCCCCACTGGCCCATCTTTTTATGGCGGTTCATCACCGACTTCTGGAGGTCGGTTCCCCCTGCATTAAATGTCACCGACCTCGGGAACCGCCTCAAAGTTGCCGACCTTCCAAGGCTATAAATAAAGGGGCACCTCTCCCTCTCAACCCACATCACAAGACAACACATTGACACCAAGAGGAATCCATTCTCTAGCATTAGACTAGTCTCTAGGCTGTAGAGGATTAGAGGGGAGAGTTTGGTAGAGGAGAGGGCTGTCCTCCCTTTGTTAGGACTTAGCCCAATCTTGTATCTTGAGGATACTTGCTAATAATATATCGTTCGTTCGTCGTTCATCTCATATTAAGTAAGTATCAAGGTCCACCCCAATAGAATTATCTTCTTTATTCCTCATGCCTTATGATTGTACTAGTATGATAGCCATGTGCTTTCTATGTGGTTGTTATCTAGTCATGATTGGTTGCTTCATGCTTGACATGTCTTTATTCATTCGTTTATGTCCTTACACTCGATTCATGCATGAAGTGGTGAGACATGCTCGGGCCCATGACTTGTTAATCCGTAGGGTTAGAGTTATGTGCGATATAGATCGTAGCTTGTTAATCCGCAGTGTTAGAGTTACGCATGTCTCACCCGTTGACTTGATGATCCGTAGGGTCAGAGTCATGCATGATCTAGCACTTGATCTGTTGATCCGTCGGGTCAGGATTAGGTGTACTCTTATTCCCGACTTGATGATCCGAAGGGTCAAAGTCCCGTGGGAACCGAGAGTACTGTTTAGCAATGTGAGCGTGGTGCTTAGGTTGATAAACAGCTTTGGGTGTTTGGTTGTCTGCTTGAACAAGAGAAGGTCTGGCAGTGAGGACTTAATTGCCTTGCTGTCACGTGACCCTAGGACTGGCATAGGGACTTAATAGCCCTAGTGTCACGTGTCCTGGTAGAGGGTTGCCGGTAGGTGGTGACAGCCCTGCTGTGCTCAATCCTCTTTGTTCTACGGTAGATAACCTTGATTGCCTGGTAGAAGGAATACCGGTAGGTGGTGACAGCCCTGCTGGTTACCCCCCTTGTTCCAGGTTGACATAGAGCTTAGACTTGTATGTGTTGCATGAGCAGGAATATAAGAAGTACATAAGGACCCATCTCGGCTCTCTTCTTAACCCCGCTTAGCCTAGGCTTAGTTCTAGTGTTAGATTGGATTGCTCTGGTTGTGTTGTCACACTACCCCTACCTTATTATTATCCTTACCCCTGTTTAGACCTTGGTACATTATTAGTTATGTGATTATGAACATTGCTATCTCGTAAACCACCGCCTTCCCTGTGGAAAATACGATACCCTTGAATACTCACGGGTGAAGTGCTACAACGGTATTCTCCGTGCGCTTGCGGATTTATCTGTGACCGTAAGAAATACCAACAAGCATTTCTGGCGCCGTTGCCGGGGAAGGCACTGGTTGAAGAGTCACTAGCATTGTTTCTAATTATATTTCTTTTAATTACCACTGTCTAGATAGGTCTACCTTTGCTTTGTTTTCTCTTTATGTGAAAACAGGGTAGTGTACCTCTGGCATTGACCTATCGAGGCAATACACAGAAAATCAAGAAGTAATCTTGAGACGAACAGAACCGCGAGTCACCCATCCTCAAGAATACTCTCGATAGTCAAGCCAGCTACATCCACACCATCAAGCTCAACGCCAATGGCTGAAAAGTTGTTCCAAGAATACTCCGCTGCCGTTGTTGACCGTATGGCACTTGGGCCACACGTCAGCACTGGAGACGGAAACTTCAGACTTAGAGCCAGCCAAATCTACATGGTGCAGGCCAATCCATTCCATGGAACGGCCAACGAGGACGCAAGCACCCATCTTCGAAAATTCCTGAAGGTTTGCAAAACTTTGTCCATCAAGGGAGTCAACCAAGATGTCATCCGACTTCGTCTATTTCCCTATTCTCTTGTGGGGGAAGTAAGACAATGGTTCTATGCCAACCCAAGTGTTGCGACTACTTGGGATGATTGCTCTGAAGCGTTCCTCGAGAAATACTCTCCAAGAGGCAAAGCCTATGCCCTTCATGTACAGACTCCAAACTTTTGGAGAGCACAAGAAGAATCCATTCCTAAAGCATGGGAGAAATTTCAAGATTATTTGACAACATGCCCTGATCATGGAATGGATGATTGGACAATATTGATCAATTTCTACCATGGGTTGACACAACCAGCTCGTGACTATCTTGATTCTCGTGCCGAGGGGAGCATCTTCTCACTTACCGCTGCGGAAGCAACAAAATTAGTTGAGAAGGTAGCTATCGGTGAAGGGTGGAGACCACACCCTCAACAGGAAGAGACGCCTTCCAACATCACCCTAAAAGGGAAGCACAAGGGGAGAAGGCTTCGCACAAGTGCTTTGAAAAGACAGCTACAACCCCAACACGAGAAGTTGTTTGCATCCTCATCTCCGGGATCAAGCACCAAGTCGCCAAGCTAAACGCAATGGAGAGAAGTCTTGCTCATTGGACTTAAAACGATGATGCCCTTGCCAAAGGTAAATTGGTAGTTACCTCATATTTGATTTCCATTTCCACATGCATATTTGAATTCCCTCAATTTCATTCATGCATTTCACTTGCATATTTGAATTCTCCCTCGACATGCATTTCCATTGTTTGCATGTTTGAATCTTTCCGACTTTTGTTTGGGATTTTTCAAACCACATTACATTTACAAAAATTTCTTTATTTTTGAAAATGAGTTTGAGGCAATCTTTTTTATGGAGAATGTTTTGAGCAAAATTTTGGAGGAATTTTTGGCACAACTCCCTCTGGCTTTCCAACACATAGCCATCATGAGGTTGTCAACCAAAATTGGACTTCATTTCATTATATTTGTTTCCAGAGTGCTTGGTGCCTTCACTTTTCATTCCACTCAAGCACTCTTTTCCAAAATTCTTACTCTTGCATTCCCGAGAATTTTCATTGTTTGCCCCAAGTTCAAGAACAAGATCTCCTTGAAAAAAAAAATCTGAGAGAATAAATTTGGTAAAATTTAACTTGAGCCAACCTTTTGGAAAATGCTTTGAGCAAAAGTTTTGATGGAATTTTGGCACAGCCCCCTTGACTTTAAAGCATATAGCCATTGTGGGGCTGTTGACCAAGTTGAACTTCATTTCTTTTTATTTGGATGCAAGGGTGTTTGGATTCTTCAAATTCATCCCTTTCGTACTCAAGCACCCTTAAAACAAAATTCTTGCTCTCGCATTTCCCCAATTTTCCATGATGTTTTGTCTCAAGTTTAAGAAAAAGATTTTCTCTTTTCTTTGGTTCTCTTATTTGCATAGTTGGAGTCTTTCAAAAATAAACTTCTTCGATCTTCAGTCGTCTCCAACTCTTCTTTTTCTTTTTTTTCGAAAATCATTCTCAAAGAGAGATAATTTTGAGACAAACCCTTTTGGCTTTTCGTCTCGAAGTTAAGAAAAAGATTTCCCTTTCTCTTCTTTTCTATTTGTTCAATAAATTGAGTTGCGATAAAAAAGACATCCTTGCAAAGGCAACCGACGGGAAATCCATTTGGTTTTCACTAACGTAACCCGTGCTCGAGTTCGCTTTTGTGTTCTTGCTCTTATGTGCAGCCAGGATAAAGGCCAAAAATCAGCTCATCAACACGTTGAAGAAGGCGACAAGTTCAAACACAAGTCACCCCCGACGTGACACATACTCGTCCCCCTCCATTGAGCTCATGCCTAATGTGAGAAGATTGGCATGAAGAGCCTCACGAAGATCCCATGGAGGAGGACCATGATGAAAACAACACGTCAAGACTCCTCTTCGACACCAACCTTGTCTTGGTGTGCGAAAAGAAGGTACAAGCCTACAACTTCAATTCGAAATCTCTGCACAACGAAGGTATGACCACATTCTTTGCTAATAATTGGAAGCCCAAGGGTGATATGGTTTTTGTTCGTGTGGATGAGTATGGCTCCCACCTACTTACCACATGATTTCCCATGCATCCTTGTAGTAGTTAGGCAATGGTACTACCCTTCGGTTCTTCCATAGGGAGTATCACCCTTCATGCACACATCCTTGCTTTCTACTAGGCTTTCATAAGCATTGCTTGTCAGACTTTGAGCCTACAACTCCTGATCTTCACAAGCATGCTCTTTGGCAATGAATCATATCCCTTCTTGTGCTTGATGCATGGTTGGCTTGCCATGACTTGTGTTCCTCAAAGCAATCATAGACATATCTGTATGAGGAATGAGCTTAGAATCCTCTTGCCATGGTTAACAATATCAAAATCCCTCCTATGCAATGCATGAATGGTTAGAACTTTCCAAGCAATTTGGACTTCTTGAGTGCACCTCGTTGTTTTCTCATATCATTCATGGAGTTGGGGCTTACATTGTTTCGAGTTTTCATATCACTAAGCCCCAAGTTGCTTTTAATCAACGAGGATTATCTTGCCCATGGTCACACTCAATCTTGGTTGCCCATGGTCACACTCAATCTTGGTCCACATGACTTGCTTGTGCCTTTCTTCCTCGGCTGTACAAATGAGGTCCGGTCATCTAACCCGGGACCTTGTTTGTATGTGCTCCGAGAGCTAACCATGCCTCTCCAAGTTGGATGAAGATTGCTTGCAGGAGTAGTGTTTCTGGCAGGATTCTCAAGAGCTGAATAAGAATTGCAGCCATGCGAGTGCCACCACCGTTGTGACACTTAGTGGCAGCAAAATATGGAAGACAAGATCGCCACTTCACAGCCACGCTGCTCAAAAACCCAAAATGACTGTATGGCCTACTACCACAACCACATGGGGCGCAATCCCAAATCATGGGCCGAGAGCAAAGAACAAGTGTGGGGGGAGGTTCCCCTCCCCCCACAAAGGTAACTTGTATCGCAACTTGTATCCTTTTTCTTCCACCTTGAAAATGTCAAAATAAAATAAAATTATAAAATTAAAATCAAAATAACACTTGAAAAATAAATAAATAAATAAGTAAGCTAGGTGCTTCTTCTCTCTTTTCTTTCATAAGGCACCTAGAGTTTAATTCAATAAATCTAGGCTCCCCGGTCTTTAACCCCGATAGAGTCCTCTTTGTCTTCGCTTTGTTTTTGTTTGTTTTGAATAAATAAAGCAGGTACAAGAACAAGTGTGGGGGGAGATCTCTTGAGTTCTTCATCACGCACACATTCGAGATCTCCCCCACCAACATGATGCACAACCTCGCACTGATCGACATGTAAAACAGTGGAGCCCTCGGGACAAGAAAACAAAGTTAGGTCGAACCTTTGGGTCGATCAAATATCTCATGGCCCTCTTGATCTCCACTTCATCCAAGGCGACGGTTTGCGCATCCTCTCTACTCCATCTCCCCAATTCATGAGTTAAAATAATCTTTTGAGTCAATCACTAAAATTTAACTCAAGAATAAAATGAACTTTGTTGTTCCCTCAACATACATGCTTCTAGTTGGTTGGCCTGCATACTCTTTATTCCTCGCATCATACACCTGTTGCTTGTGAACACCAATCTCATAGGAACCCTTGTTTATCTAAGTTGTTGGTGAATGTGATATGGTTGGATGAGATGAATCATGCTTCTTCTGCATAGAGTGCTTGGGAATTTATCTTGCAAAAATTTAAAATCTATAGCTCTATGCTCCTCGATGATCTTATATTCCTACCAAAGCCATATGTTGACTACATTGGAAAACCTACACACATATGCTGCTTGTCATTACATTGAGCTTTATCAAAATTGTGTGACCCTAGTGAGAAACTTGTCATACTCTCTTGATCAAGATCACGTACACTCCACCTCACATGCTGAACTTCTACACTGGAAGTTAAGCAATACCACCATCCATCCACCAAAATAAGTACTCCACAAAAGCATTGTTACCTTTCTCTCTCTCTAATTATCATTGGAGACATGGCTATGCAAAAGAAAGAATAATCCCTGCTCATACAAAAGTAGAGCATGATGAAAAAAAAGAGAAGGGATAATGTTGAAAAAAAAAAAGAGAAAGAAAGAATCATAGCCATGTCCTCCTCAAACATTCAAAAAGAGAAAGAGAGAAGGAACGCAAAAAAGGAGTACAATTTCCACCACACCACCCTCATACACACTTGCACATCTTGATCAAGGTTGTATGACTTGCATTCTCCATGGATCCACCCTTTTGGTTCGGCAAAATATGTGATACAAGTATGCCTCTCTTTCATTCCCTACCAAGCTCCACATAAAGCCTTTTGTAGAAGTAGGATGAAAAGAGGCAAATCCAATGCCTTGGTAAGGAACCATACACATTGAGCGATTTGAGAGTGATCATTTGAGGAGTATGAGCTATGTTTTTACTTTGAAAATCTATCAAAAACCCAAGTTACTCAGCAGAGGGAGTTATGATGACTTGAATCAAGACCGTTCCATTCCTCAACCGCCCAAGATGACATGGTAGACACATCAAAAGTTCACGGGTACAGGTATGGCTTGGAATAACTTGTATGCTAGCATCATACCAATGGAAGTCGTGTTCCACCTTAGTCCTTCAAACTTTACTCGAGGACGAGCAAAGGCTAAGTGTGGGGGATCTTGTTGACGGTCCTTACGACCCATTTTTACCGTCAACTTTATGCACCTTTTGAACCTAACACCATCACCAAGTGTAGACATAGGGTTTATTTCTAACAAATTCCACTAGTCTTGGTGAATTATGAAGTACAGGTGCAATCCATACAAAAACAGGGGAAAACATGCACTAAACGTGGACTTTGCAATCGACGGATTTCCCCCGGACTGAAGAACTTAGTCCAAAAGCCCAAAACCACAGAATCAGGCTTCAAGATCAAGCAATGCACGTGGTTTAGGCAAGTACACAGGCCAAGGAAGCAGCCAGAGGAGGACCAGGCCCAGAGGGGCCCAGGCCAGGTCGGCCGACCCCCTCTGGCCAGGTCGGCCGACCTGCCAGGGAGGCCCCACTGGCCCATCTTTTTATGGCGGTTCATCACCGACTTCTGGAGGTCGGTTCCCCCTGCATTAAATGTCACCAACCTCGGGAACCGCCTCAAAGTTGCCGACCTTCCAAGGCTATAAATAAAGGGGCACCTCTCCCTCTCAACCCACATCACAAGACAACACATTGACACCAAGAGGAATCCATTCTCTAGCATTAGACTAGTCTCTAGGCTGTAGAGGATTAGAGGGGAGAGTTTGGTAGAGGAGAGGGCTGTCCTCCCTTTGTTAGGACTTAGCCCAATCTTGTATCTTGAGGATACTTGCTAATAATATATCGTTCGTTCGTTGTTCGTTCATCGTTCGTTCGTCGTTCATCTCATATTAAGTAAGTATCAAGGTCCACCCCAATAGAATTATCTTCTTTATTCCTCATGCCTTATGATTGTACTAGTATGATAGCCATGTGCTTTCTATGTGGTTGTTATCTAGTCATGATTGGTTGCTTCATGCTTGACATGTCTTTATTCATTCGTTTATGTCCTTACACTCGATTCATGCATGAAGTGGTGAGACATGCTCGGGCCCATGACTTGTTAATCCGTAGGGTTAGAGTTATGTGCGATATAGATCGTAGCTTGTTAATCCGCAGTGTTAGAGTTACGCATGTCTCACCCGTTGACTTGATGATCCGTAGGGTCAGAGTCATGCATGATCTAGCACTTGATCTGTTGATCCGTCGGGTCAGGATTAGGTGTACTCTTATTCCCGACTTGATGATCCGAAGGGTCAAAGTCCCGTGGGAATCGAGAGTACTGTTTAGCAATGTGAGCGTGGTGCTTAGGTTGATAAACAGCTTTGGGTGTTTGGTTGTCTGCTTGAACAAGAGAAGGTCTGGCAGTGAGGACTTAATTGCCTTGCTGTCACGTGACCCTAGGACTGGCATAGGGACTTAATAGCCCTAGTGTCACGTGTCCTGGTAGAGGGTTGCCGGTAGGTGGTGACAGCCCTGCTGTGCTCAATCCTCTTTGTTCTACGGTAGATAGCCTTGATTGCCTGGTAGAAGGAATACCGGTAGGTGGTGACAGCCCTGCTGGTTACCCCCCTTGTTCCAGGTTGACATAGAGCTTAGACTTGTATGTGTTGCATGAGCAGGAATATAAGAAGTACATAAGGACCCATCTCGGCTCTCTTCTTAACCCCGCTTAGCCTAGGCTTAGTTCTAGTGTTAGATTGGATTGCTCTGGTTGTGTTGTCACACTACCCTACCTTATTATTATCCTTACCCCTGTTTAGACCTTGGTACATTATTAGTTATGTGATTATGAACATTGCTATCTCGTAAACCACCGCCTTCCCTGTGGAAAATACGATACCCTTGAATACTCACGGGTGAAGTGCTACAACGGTATTCTCCGTGCGCTTGCGGATTTATCTGTGACCGTAAGAAATACCAACAAGCATTTCTGGCGCCGTTGCCGGGGAAGGCACTGGTTGAAGAGTCACTAGCATTGTTTCTAATTATATTTCTTTTAATTACCACTGTCTAGATAGGTCTACCTTTGCTTTGTTTTCTCTTTATGTGAAAACAGGGTAGTGTACCTCTGGCATTGACCTATCGAGGCAATACACAGAAAATCAAGAAGTAATCTTGAGACGAACAGAACCGCGAGTCACCCATCCTCAAGAATACTCTCGATAGTCAAGCCAGCTACATCCACACCATCAAGCTCAACGCCAATGGCTGAAAAGTTGTTCCAAGAATACTCCGCTGCCGTTGTTGACCGTATGGCACTTGGGCCACACGTCAGCACTGGAGACGGAAACTTCAGACTTAGAGCCAGCCAAATCTACATGGTGCAGGCCCATCCATTCCATGGAACGGCCAACGAGGACGCAAGCACCCATCTTCGAAAATTCCTGAAGGTTTGCAAAACTTTGTCCATCAAGGGAGTCAACCAAGATGTCATCCGACTTCGTCTATTTCCCTATTCTCTTGTGGGGGAAGTAAGACAATGGTTCTATGCCAACCCAAGTGTTGCGACTACTAGGGATGATTGCTCTGAAGCGTTCCTCGAGAAATACTCTCCAAGTGGCAAAGCCTATGCCCTTCATGTACAGAGGTGGAATGTGTACGTGATCTTGATCATGAGAGTATGAAAAGCATCTCACTAGGGTCACACAATTTTGATAAAGCTCAATG
>RWGY01000092.1:0-106028 GCA_007726485.1 Eragrostis curvula | reverse complement strand
CACCGCCTACGTGCAACAACCCTGCTCGTGAATTAATCTCGACACGAGAGACAAAAATGGCATGGACTCATTTCTGAAACAAAGGAGTGTCTGACATCAATTTTGTGGAAATATTGTTTTTTCACTGGAGACCACACAATTCTCGTAAATTTCAATTTCCGCATAAAATTCTTGCATTCCAAAAGGATCCTGACCGATCGACCACATGCATGGTGGTGTGTGCAAGGAAAGGAATCGAAGGATTTGCCTGATGAGGTGCCCCCCTTGGTGTTGACGACGTGGACGAGGACGATGCTCTGGCCGTTCCGGACAAGCGAGTTGATGGCCCACTTGAAACGCGATCTGGCTGTTCCTGTCAGCTTTGTCGATGCACACCACCACCAACGGGTAGCTCGACGTCCAGCAAATAATCTCTGCCCTGCAGGCACCGCTCCATCGCCTGTGAATAAACCCCATGCAAAATCCTTTTGCGCCTGTTCTTGCGCCCGCTGCCGGCCGTATATCGCTAAGGGCCCGTTCGGCAAACCTCTGTTGCTTTGCCGAGTGCCGACGTCAGCACTCGGCAACTTCAAATTTTTTGCTTTTGAGAAATTCAAACATATTTTTCATTGACAAAATTAATTCAAATTAAAAAAGTGTTCAACAGCAAAGTGTGTAACTTATGAAGACCTACAACTTCTATTTTGGTCTTTTTTTATCCGATATAATTGTAGTCACATTGTTCACAAACTTAAAATATACTATTCGTGTTCTTAGAAACTAAACAGGAACTTTAGAGTTTGTGAACAACTTAACCGTCATTTTGTCGAATGAAGAAACGACCAAAATAGAAAGTGTAGATCTTGAGATTTTATACAACTTTGTGGCTACAGCCAGAGGTGTTGGTTGTCCGCTTCCTTCACGAATCAGGGGATTAAGGGCGCTGTTTGCGGAGTCGAATATCTGGTGCTGTCTGACGGCGTGCTTGTCAGAGGTGATGAGTTCAGATGCAAAATCATACACCCTATGAAGGAATATGAATCGGGCGGAGCGAAGTGATGGAGGAGAGCTGGTCCTGGCCGAAGGAAGAAGCGGTGATTTAGGATGGAGGTCCACGAGAGAAAATGAAAACAAAAGTGAAAGTATTTAGTGGAAACAAAAATGAAACGATTTTAGACTTTACCGATCGTTCCGACAATTTCCGTTTTTTAAGCCGGAAATTACCGTTGATATTTTAACCGTTTATATTAGTCTAGTCAATCAAATATATATATATTATATTCTAAATTAAAATAGGCAATAAATTAAGATTGGTCTAAGCCTAATCTTAGCATTCCCTTCCCGCGTGCCAAAAAAGATTGGCTGCACCGGGAAAGCCTAATGTAATCAGGAAAAGAAATCAAGCTCCTTCCTATCACGTAAAAACAGAACGGATTGACTGTAATTTGTGTTACCGACATTTATTATCGATTCCCGATCGATACCGCATATTTCTTTCGTGGTAATTTCATTTTTGATATTCCCGTAATACCGACGCCGTATTTGTTTCCGCAAGTACCGCTATCGATTTCGCTACCGTGAAAAAATATAAAACTGAAAACGATTTAGCCCTTTTCCGACCGTTGCCGACCGCTTTCATCCCTAATAAACATATTAAAAAAGTGATGGATGAGGAATGTTGATGTTACACATCTTTTCTTAAAGATAACACATCTACATTTAACATATGGGTGCTCCCCTTCCTTGATATGCAGGGTGTCCTCTTGAAACAATCTGCAGTTAAAAAAATTCGGAGTAAATGTTTAGGCTCCAGGTTTGACTGAAGAATTGTAAGAAAACATTTGATGAGGAACACATAACTAATTAAAAACTGTAGTTGATTCGATCATCACAAAGACGCTGAGAAGTAAAATGTAAGTTAACTTTATATTTTCTGGTGCAGAGAACACCAATGTGGTGCCAAATAAATTCAATATATTGGTAGGATCAGGGAGATCACTTCATAATTTGGAGCTAAACTTTCAGTTCATGGCCAAGAGGTGGTTACATAAGGAAATCGTAAGTAAAGAAATCCACATTAAGTGCTTCATATAGTAATTCTCCAATACTTCACCCGGTGAAGAAAATAATATTGTAATATATTCCCTTATGTCATTTAAGTATCCATGTACAATCCGTATTTACAATAATTAAATTGTTTATTACTCATAGGCGTATCAAAAAATTGCAATCTTTTGTACATTATAGTCTGAAATATTTACCTCAATTAATAATTGTTTAAATTGCTAGCATGGGCTTTAAGGCTAGTGAATCAAAACAAAAGTATACCCAACGATGGTCATTCATTTTAGCTTAATAACTGTCAACATCCTTGAACTGAAGAACAACTGGATGTGGGAGGTTGGTTGGTGGTACCTTAGAGCTCCTGTGACAGCAATGCTGAAATAAAATCACTCTATTTCGATGATGTTCTACAATCCTTTGTTAACTGTACCAACACGCCACATCGCTAAAATTATCCGGAACGAGGAGAGCGACTCTATCCACAGAAGAGCGATCTCATCTCTATGTTTTCACTGTGCTCAATATCCCCCCCCCCCCCCCCCCCCCCCCCCCCCCCCCACACACACACACCACACACACACACACAGAGAACGAATCACCTGTAAACAATTCCCTTGTGTTGGTTTGGTACGCTATATTCCACCAAATTGAATGCGGGGTCTGGAACGCCTGCACAACGAGAGCGGGAACCCGGCGCGGCGGCCTCCTCCTCGAGCGCGCTCCTGGTCCGGAGCATGAGACGACGGCACACCCGGGCGGGTCCCGGAACCACCAGCCGTGAGGTCCCACATGCATGATGTCGACGGGCGTGCCGTCGACGAACACGGCGGCTAGGTCGCCAACGGCGAGCACGATCTCGGCGCCTCGGCGATGGCGACGAAGTAGAACCCAGAGGCTGGCTCCGGCGAGCCGGCACCGTACAGCGCGCGGCGGGGGGGGGGGGGGGGGGGGGGGGGTAGGCCCGCCGCAATCCGTCCTCCGGCTACCCGGGCCATCGCCGTCGTGCCGATCCGCCATTGCCATGCCTCTCGGGTCACTGCTAAGAAGCAATAATGGAGATTTAGGATTCAGCATCTCATTGGATGTTACTTGGTTGCGAGTCACACTTAACATGGACGCTGGCTCAAACGCCATGTTGGTGATCTTCGCCACTGAGAGCTGGACTTTGCATAGGATACGCGTAGGAGGACAACATGAAATGGATCCTCAGGTAAGGGAGAAAGTTGGAACTCTGTCTGATTGACATTGAGAGAACCACCAACTGCTTATCGAAGAGATGGCGCAGCTGATGGTTCTCTCAACGTGGATCTGACAGCTGATGGTTCTCTCAACGTGGATCTGACAGAGTCAACAGATTATATGTGTCCTCTCTGCCGTGGCCTTATGCCGCTACCCGCCGTCGCCCTGCCTAGCGTGGCTACCCGGGTTCACTGCAGCTGTCGCCGTCCCGACATCGCCCCGCCGCTGCTGCTCCGGCCGACCTCCCACGGGTACCTGGCTGGAGTCGTCACTGAAAGTGTATGAACCGATTATCATATCATATAAAACCTTTAGGTTCTCCCGTCAAGCACTGTTTTACTATTCATTTACTGTTTTACTGTTCCTACGCCCCGGTCGATTACAGCCGTTCGTTTCCCTCGCGCGCCATCGCGGACGTTCCCTGCCAGACCTTATCCTCTTCCCCAACGTGCACCCCCCTCTCCTCCCCGTCGTCCTCTCACGCAGCCCCCGTCCTCCTCTCCCCGCAGCCGCCGCACGCTGCTGGACCGCGTCCGGCCAGGCCATCGACCTGCTTCCCCACGCTGCGAGCCGCCCACCGCCATCGGCCTCTTGATCGGATCGATTCGCCGGTTCGTCTCCCCCCCCCTCTCCCAGATCAGCGTCCTCGCCACCTCCCCTCTCGATCGATCCGCAAGCTTCAGCCACGGCGTATCCTCAGCTCTTCCCCACACCTGTCGGTTCCGCTGCTCCTGCCCTCTCCCGTGCACTTGGCCCCTTTCCCAGGATTTTTTTTTTTTTTTCTCCATCTTTCCCAACGGCAGCGCGCTCTCACCTGATGCAAGCCTGCCGGCGATCTCCGCCATTTGGTGATACCCAACGATCTGCAGTACCAAAGCCCTCCCCGTTGAGCTGTGGTGTCGCTACCCTCATCCACGATTTGGAGTTCATGGAGGTACGAGTGGACGCGATCATTTCCCTGCCCACTTCCTGCACCCACGAGCAATCAAGTTAGAAAGTTTAACGTTTTTATTATGCTTTTAATCTCTGCGCCTAATGTTTAAATCTGTTGATTCTTCGATTGATTTAGTTCCCTGATCGTATTTGTTTCTTAGGGTTTAGTGTTCTTTAGGTCACTCGGCAAACAATCACTACTGCCTTTTCATCTGTACTGCAGCTTTGGTCGTGCTTCTTGCCAACGTTAGGCAAGAAGTAATTTGGCTCCGCAGGATCAAGAAGCCACTGACCAACCGCAATGATTTGTGAACGTTCACCTTCTCAAGCCTGCAGGTGCGTGATGCTGCTGTAACTCTGTTGTATGCTCTATTGCATATATTTTAACCATTTATGGTTTCATAGGGTCAAACAGCTGCTGCTTATATGATTTAGCCTTTTTGTTCTATAGGTACTCCATTTGTTCTTTTAATTATATTTAGTGGAGAAATGGTGAAATTTCTTGCAATAGAGAAATGGTTAAACTGCCTACCATTGAAAAGTGCAGACTGAAATAATCTAAACAGTTTTTATCTTCAGCTTATGATTCTTAAGGCGATCATCACAATTATTGCTATCCTTTGTTTTAGTTGCTTTGGACACCGTGGTCTAAAAGTCACAATGTTGTCTACAAAGGTGTATTTGGTTTTCTGAAAGGATCAACATAGCTGATGTTTTCTACGAAGATGTTTAAGTAATCACTACCGGAAATCGTCTTTTTCCCGAGTGTCGAAGCCTTTCCCGAGTGCAATTTATCGGACACTCGGGAAAGCTCATTTTTCCTGAGTGTCAAAATAAATACACTCGGGAAAACATCGACACTCGGGAAAAACAACATTTCCCGAGTGCCCTGTGGACAAGACACTCGGGAAACGCTAGACACTCGGGAAAAAAAGGTTTTCCCGAGTGTGTTTCTTTTCGACACTCGGGAAAAGCTAGAGCGGGCCCCATGGCAAGTAGCGGACGTTAGAGTTGACGGCGGGAGGAGGCTTTCCCGAGTGCCAGGGTCATACACTCGGGAAAACTTTTTTTTTTCACATTTTGGCTACCAAACTTTTTTCCTGTTACTTGTACACTTCAATACACTTCATGTTGAAATTTTGTAAATTTCACGAACCGATTACTAAATTTAGTAATTTATTTTCTTTAATTGTATTTTTTGATGATAAGTCAAAATTGAACTGCAAGTCGCTCGAATAATGGAATCGAGGTAATGAAAAAAATGATATTCATGTTACTGAGTTCATCGTAAGGCCGTATGCAGAAAATGAAATGAAATTTCAAGTATTTTGTTCATGAAATATGACAATGAGTGTGTGACCTTTTTAAAAAAAAATCTATAAAATTCAAATAATGTCAAAAAATTGTAAAATTTGTCAAGATGTCACGATATCATATGTAGTTGTTGTGATAAATAGTAGACGAGGTTTCGCGCAAGGTGTCATGAAGGTTGTTTACGAAACGGACTATCACGGAAGAAGTGGCATTGGTTTTAGAGTTGGGCATTAAGATTAGGAGTCAAGTGGTTTTCAAAAATTTAATTTGACTTCAAACATAATTTTTATAGACAATAGATCAGAAAAAGAGTACATTCTAAAAATTTGAAGAATTTTCAAATTTGTTTGTTATTTTTTAATTTTTTTTAAGCTGCTGATCAATTATATTTCCCGAGTGCCTGAGCGTTTTACACTCGGGAAAATGATTTACTCTCGGGAAATGATTAGAGCGGGAAAAGGAAATTTTGGCGGAGTCCGAGCCCCAACTTTCCCGAGTGTTTTGAATCTAGACACTCGGGAAAGGGTGGCGGCTTTCCCGAGTGTCGAGATCCAAAACACTCGGGAAAGGGGGTGGGTGGGTACTTAGCCAAAAATCTCCCTTCTTCCTTTTCCTTGCCGCGTCGTCTTCCTTCCCTCCCGCGCCGACAGCTTGGCCGCGCCGCCGCTTACGCCCGCCGCACTCCCTCCCCGCCGCCCCCTCCCTCCCGCGCCGCCGCACTCCCTCCCTCCCGCGCCGCACACCCTCCCTCCCCGCCGCACTCCCTCCCTCCCGCGCCGCCCTCCCTCCCGCGCCACCGCACTCCCTCCCTCCCGCGCCGCACTCCCTCCCTCCCACGCCGCCCTCCCTCCGCGCCGCCGCACTCCCTCCCGCGCCGCCCTCCCTCCCGCGCCGCCGCACTCCCTCCCTCCCGCGCCGCACTCCCTCCCTCCCCGCCGCACTCCCTCCGCGCCGCCGCACTCCCTCCCGCACCGCCGCACTCCGTCCCGCGCCCGCCGCACTCCCTCCCGCGCCGCCACCTACGCCCGCCGCAGTGCCTCCCTGCGGGCTGCTGCGCCCGCCGCCGACGCCTGCGGCAGCGCGTGACGCCGCGCCCGCGCACGACGCCGCACCCGCGCCCTCCCTCGTCGGCGCGCGACGCTGTGCCTCGCCCCTCCGACGCCGCGGCACGCCGCGCCCCCTGACTCGCCCCCGTCCCCGCCTGTCCGTGCCCCCGGTTGCCGCTGACTCGACGCCGGCGTCCTGCTCCGCCCCGACCCCGTCACCGGCTCAGGCTCCAGCTCCCCGCCGCACTCCCTCTCCGCTCCGGCGTCCTGCCCCGGCCCCCCCTGCCCCTGCCGGTGGACTGCTAGGTAAACACGAAATCAATTAGGGATGGTTCGTGGTTGATGCCAATTGCAGATGTATGTAGCATTTTCCTTTTCACTAAAACACATGATTTCATAATGCTTTTGTGAAATCCCTAAAGCAGGAACTTTAAAGTTAGAAGAAGCAGAACTGGGTAAGGGTTTCTAAGCTCATGATATTATGCGCAAAAATGTTACAAACCAACTGCAGTGTGAGCTCGATAAAAAAGATGACTGGTATATTGATGACGTTTGAACAATTTTTTATCGAAATCAATATGGTTATGGTAATTGTGAAATGCAATGATAATTGTGGAATGCTTGACGTATGCGCAATATTGTGATCGAAGCAGCTGTCATTTGCAATTGCTATACATGATTTGTGGTTGCCGGCCATCGTGCCGCTGTTTTGTTGCAGGTTTTTGAAACCTCTCCGTGTAGGGGAGATGCTGCCGAAATTTACGAAATTGACACTATTTGTTTCTTTTTTTTTCAGTGAGAGGCCGTTGCATCGTCCTCGAGTCGTCAGTTTGCAGGATAGCAAGGTGAGACATAAAAGACCTTCTTTTTTTCATTCATGTCTGTAGGTCACGCGAAACCTAGTTAGGCGTCTCCCGTTCGAAAGAGATACGGTTTGAAATATGCAGTTCTTTGCATATGTATAGCCGTATCTGTTTCGAATTGTCCACGTTTTTTGGACAGCCCGAGGATGTGTAGATGGGTTAGTTTTCGTGCTCTACTTCTATCCGAGATAGAGTTTCGGCACCATCTCCCTGTTGTTCTCCAGATACACAATCTCCTTGTTAGGACGTGTATTTGGAGAACAGCGGGGAGGTGCTGCCGAAATTCTGTCTCGGATAGGAGTAGAGCATGAAAACTAACCTCATCTGCACATCCTCGGGTGGGATTTGGACCTATCTTTACCTAATAGACTGTATAAGTGAACCGTAGATGCAATTGATTTATCTATTACTCGATGATATGTTAGATGGAGGATGTGACCGTGAGTGGATGTACACGGGCCGCCAAAGTCAGAGTTCGTGCACTAAGGAATGGATTAAAAAGACTCAATGTTTCATGAAAAAAGCATTTGCCAATGTTAAAGGAAAGCCTCCTCGGACTTTCTGTCCATGTAGTGAATGTGAAAACCGTAAGAAGCAAACAAAGGTGGAAATGGGTAAACATCTCATAAAGCATGGATTCATGGCGAACTATAAACGTTGGACCAGCCATGGTGAAGCCGATCGTGTGCGACACGAGGTCGTCAGACCACGCATCGACGAGGCTTTTGACGAGGATGCCGGGGTAGCAGACATGTTGAATGACTATGCAGAGGCACACAACTTCGAGGAAGGTTGCAGGGAGGAGGAACCAGAGCCAAGTGCAAAGGCGTATTATGATATGTTGGATGCGGCACAGCGGCCCCTTCACGGGCATACCAATGTTTCTCAACTGGATGCCATTGCGCGCCTGATGGCCGTAAAGTCCCAGTTTAGCCTGAGTCACCGCAATTTTGATGTCATGTTGACAGTTATTACCAGCATGCTTCCGGAAGGTCACATTCTGCCAAAGAACATGTATGAGTCACAGAAACTACTTCGTGCACTTAAGATGCCATATGAGAAGATACATGCTTGTCCGAAAGGATGCGTGTTGTTCCGTAAAGAACACGCAGAAGCCTTGTACTGTCCAAAGTGTTCATCCTCACGGTACCTGGAGGTAGAATCAGGTGATGGTGAAAAGCGGCAGACGTCGGTCGCTGCGAAAATCCTACGGTACCTCCCGTTCATACCGAGGATCCAGCGTCTTTACATGACCGAAGAGACTGCGAAACAGATGATATGGCACAAAAAAGGAGTGCGATACCATCCCGAGAATCTTGTACATCCGGCCGATGGTGAATCCTGGACACATTTTGATCGAATCCATCATAAGAAAGCAGATGAGGCTCGTAATGTACGTGTGGCACTGGCAACAGATGGGTTCAATCCTTATGGAATGGGGGCTGCCCCATACACTTGTTGGCCCGTGTTCGTTATACCCCTCAATCTGCCCCCCGGCGTCCTTTTTCAACGACAGTACATATTCTTGTCCTTGATAATTCCTGAACATTCGGGGACTAATATGAATGTGTTTATGGAGCCTCTGATCGACGATTTGGAACGTGCTTGGAAGGAAGGGGTATTGACATACGACAAAGCAACAAAGACAAACTTCAAAATGCATGTTTGGTACCAGTATTCTCTGCATGACCTCTTGGCATATGGAACATTCTGCGGGTGGTGTGTTCACGGCAAGTTCCCATGCCCAGTATGCAAGTCAAAGCTGATGTTTCATTACTTGAAGAAGGGTGGCAAGTATTCTTCGTTCGACAAACACCGACAATTCCTCCCTCTTGACCATCCATTCAGAAGAGACATAAAGAACTTTACAAAAGGTGTTGAAGTTAACGACCCTGCACCACAGATCATGACATGTGCCGATGTTCGTGCCGAGTTAGATGCTCTCAAGGTCAATGAAAGTGGAGATGGTTTTGAGGGATATGGTGAGCTACATGCATGGGTTCATGTCTCCGGTTTGTATAGGCTTTCATATATGGACGACATTCTTCTTCCACATAACATTGACCCAATGCACACAGAAAAAAATATTGGGGAGGCGTCTTTCTGTACGATCATGGCATATGCTGATAAGTCAAGAGACAATGTTAAGGCAAGAGTGGACCAAGGAACCTTATGCGATAGACCTAAGCTTGACATGGCGCCTCCTAAACCCGGCAACAAGAGAGGATAAAGCCTAAGGATGATTTCGTCTTGACGAGGGCCCAAAGGAGGGAAGTACTTGAATGGTTTAAAAACTTTAATGTTCCCTGATGGTTTGCATCGAACCTGAGGAGGGGAGTGAACTTAGAAACTATGTGAATCAGTGGGGTCAAGAGTCATGACTACCACGTGTGGCTTGAGCTGCTTCTTCCCTCGATGGTTCGAGGCTATGTCCCTGACCATGTATGGCAAGCGGCGGCAGAGTTGAGCTATTTCTTCCGACAACTTTGTGCTAAGGAGATACCAAAAACAGCTGATTGCAGACATGGAAAAAATGGCTCCTGTGTTGCTCTGTAAGTTGGAGAAAATCTTTCCACCCGGTTTCTTCACTTCGATGCAGCATATGATTTTGCACCTCCCGTATGAGGCACGAATGGGTGGGCCTGTGCAGAACCGTTGGTGCTATTCCATTGAGAGATGTCTAAAGGTTCTCCGAACTAAATGTAAAAATAAATGCAAAATGAAGCTCCATGGCAGAGGCATACCTTCTCGAGGAGGTGTCAAACTTCACTACAAAGTACTATGCTGACAACCTCCTAGCGTGCATAATCCCACCCTCCTCTTTACAATGTTTCTGAAAATGAGTCGAGCCTCAGCTTTTCCAAGGGCAACTCGAAAGTGCAAGTGGTGCCACCAACAAGTTCTTGTCATACAACGAGTGGCGCACGATTGTTGGCGTCTCTTACGGTCACGCAGAAAATACACGACCGCGGGAGACGCGGGGGTTATGGTTTGAGTCACTTGCACTATTAACCAAATAATCCACGTCTAGTAACAAGTACTAGATTATGTATTATAAGGTTTATCATGCTAATTGAATATCTGCAAGCGGACGGATAACCCGTTGTAGCATTTCACCGAGGAGTATTCCAAGGGTATCGTATTTATATTTTCCCAAGGGAAGACATGGTTGACAAGAGTACTTATGTTCATGGTGTTACAAATGATAGATGATATAACCACATTCCAAAGCAGGGGTAAGGTTCAATAGTTTGAGGATAGTGTGACACACACCAAAGGTATCCCACTCTCTCTAATAAAGGCGAGAGACAATTCTAAGCAATGCTAAGTTAGACTAGTGAGCTACTACTCCTAAAGTACAACATTCATAGAGCGTGCAAGGCCTCTTACCTATCATCTAAGATCATGCAAGCGCAAGCAAGCGTCTTATGCCTAGGCAACTCGGGAGGTCCGGCATACGCAGGGTCTGCCCCGCGACTCCGCGCATTTACATACTCCTATGCCGTGCCCGAACGTGGAGGGTTCCTTTGGATGGACAGGGTTGTCACTTCCTGCCACCTACCTCTACAAACCGTGGGACACGCACATACTCAAGGTGGAGAGACAACCCCAGCACCATGCCGGCGTCACTAACCACAACTCTAGATCCCTCGAGGCACCCCCAACCCTTCGGATCGACGGGGTGATAAATCTAGAGCCCCTTTGCAGGACAGAGAGCCCGATGCCAAAACATAAGAACAACTAGCCTAACTAGCATGAATTACACAAAAGGATCAAAGCAAGCACTAAGTTATGCATAAGCATTCGTCGCTCAAGAACGAGCGACGAACGACGATCAATTAAGTACGTGCAAGAAGTACGACGATCAATTAAGCTCAACGAAATGGCAAGCAGCATATGTGTAAGGTTTTACATGAAGTACTACATATGGCTTTGGTAGGAAATTAACATCACTGAGGAACTTATAAATTTTTATGATTTTCGAAAACAAAAGCTCCGGAGTTTTCAAGCTTAACTTGGAACAAGATTGAGTAGCTCTTTTTTACCATATCATCTCTCACAACAACTTAGGTTCAGCGCAAACGTATGCAACCCACAAGTTTCAGGTTCTAAGCGAGTTTTATTTAGCCAACAAACTCAAAACTAGGAGAGTACTAAGTTATGAACTAGGCACAAGAGAGAGATAAAGCAGAGCAACTATTCATCATCTCAACATAGAAAGACTAGGAACATTTTTACAGCGCATAAAGAGACTACACTACTTATTTTTGTTCTTTTTAGTTTTGTCATTTTTATTTTGTTTTCATATGAGGAGCAAGAACAAGCAAAAACAAAGAGAGAAAAAAAAATAAAAGGATACAAGTTGCGATACATGATACCTTAGTGGGGAGTATGGCGCCTCCCCCAAGCTTGTTCTTGCTCATGGGTTTGGTGGATTGAACCCCATGTGGCGAAAGTAAGCGAAAGATCGGCTTGTCCCCGCTCCGTCATGTTGGTGAGGTTGGTGAGCTGGGTGTCGGTGCGCTCTTGCCACTGATGGGTTTGCAGGATGTGTTGGTTGAGCGTGTAGTCGATGTTTCCTGCCGTGGTCTCGAGCCTTCCCATTTGCTCGGAGAGGTTGTTCATTGCTTGCTCAAGGTGGAAACCTTGAGTCGCACCAGAGTCGGAGGAGTGTTCCTCCCATTGTTGTTGCGGAGTGAACATCCTTGGGTCATGCCCCGAGGTTTGCCATGCCGAGCCCCCGGCCATGTGCGGTGGCGGGGCTGAGTATGCACCGGGAAAATACCTGGTGTGACCATACCCTGGGCCGCCATGAGCCATGGGCTGCGGTGTGGGTGCCTCGGAACTTGATGGCTGCTCCGACCTGCGCGTCCTCCTGCGAGAAGAAATACTCCTGCGCGCACTCTCCATTTCTTGGAGCTCAATGGTTAGATTTTGCAAGTATACAAGCGAAGATCCGGGTTAGGTAACCGAAACTCGTTTGTATACCCGACAAAATAAAATATGAGGAATCATTTGGACCATGCTTAAGTGTATGACCACGAATAAGATAATCCTCGTTTATGAGTATGCGGGGTGTAGAAATATATTCAACATTAGCATCATGCAAGGCACCCACTCCCGCAGCAATACGTGTAATTAACGAGGTGCATTCAATTGGTCCCATCATCCCAAAATTTTCTAACCAATGGTGAATCAAGTACTTGGACAGGAGAAATCTTAATCTTTTCAACCATAGCATAAAGAATTTTCATATCATCTTCGCGCACAATTCTAATATCACTTCTAGGAAAAAGAGTGATGCCAATCCACATGTGCAAGAAACGCAAAGTAGGGTGATGGATGTGATTAGTTCTAGGCTGCACACATGTTGAAAAACCCGTAATCCTTTCCCAAAATGCAAGCTTTGAAAAATCAGGAAGGGCATTATCAATATCAACATTGCAGCGAGAATTAAAGCCGAGAAGTATGCTAAGATCTTTCCATTTCAAACGATATTCTTCCCGGAAAAACCGAAAAGTAATACCCTCATCTACCTCTCGTAGGGTGCATAAAAACTGCAGTGTAAGCAAGCGGGAACCCGGCTCATCTACACTAGCAAAATCCTTCCACCCTATGGCCTTAAAGACTTTAGCAAATTCAGCATCCATACCAGTCTTTTGCAGCAGCCCCGTGTCAAATGCTCGCGTAGGAGCAAAGATACGGTTTTGAAGAAGCGCGTAGGCGTTCATCTCGTATTCACCCACCAAGTCGAGGTCGGTGTCGGCGAGGAGACGATGCTCGCTGTTGCCTTCTTGCTCCTCGGCTGCATGTGGTGGACTTGGTGGTGGCTCGACTGCGGGGCGCGTGCGAGTGCTTCGGCGTGAAGAGCTTGGGCTTGACTTTAACTTAGGGTCCTCTTCAACGCTCCGTACAGCTTCTTGGCACCGGTCATGGCTGCACGTAAAGAGAGCAAGAACACAAGAACGAAAACTCCGAACGGGTTATGTTAGGAAAAATCAAATCGGCGAAACCGTCGGTTGTTCTTGTGAGTAAGAACGCAACTTGCAATCCTCAAAAGCAAACTGAAAACACACTAAAACCAAAGTGATTTTTGCAGAAAATGTTTGAGGCAAGAAACAAGAGAGAGCAATGGAGATCTTGAGAGCTTTGAGAATGAAGTGAATGAGGAGTGAAATGAGTGTGTGTGAGGGGGAGAGAGCTCCTGGCCGGTCACTCCAATTTATAGCACGAAATGTAGCTGTTTTTGAACGTTTGAGGGGGCAGGTGACCGTTGGGACAAAGTAGGGGGGCAGCAACGGCTACCCCAGGTCGGCCGACCTGTCCTGGTGGGGTCGGCCGACCCCCTGCTGGGCCCACTTGTCCTCCCTCTTGGCCCACAGCCTCCAACGGTCATATAGTTCATGACCTTGGCTGCTATGTCCAGTAAATCCTCGAAAATGTTGCTCAGAAAGATTTCCAAATAGAATCATGCCTCAAAAATTCAAATGGTTTTCGGAAAATTTTGAAACTAGAAGAGAAAATGTTGGAAAATTCCAACATGCGAAAATTTATTGTACTGGTACAGAGACAACCAAAACTTTGCATGAAAGAGTGCAAAAGTTTTGAAGAACCAAATATTTTTGGAAAATTAATTTTTGTATGCATGGCGAGATGAAAGCGAATATGCTGGCGAAAAAATCCAAATAATGAAATAAAAATATTTTCTTGTGGTGAAATAAAATATGCATGGTGATTTTGAAGTTTTTAAATGCAAGTGGTGGGTTTGAAAAAGGAAAATCAAAAGGAATCAAAAGAAATGATAATGCCGATTATCCTGTTGGCCAGGGCTTCGCCGTTTTAAGTCTGGCGAGCAAGGACTTCTCCATTGGTTTCATTCTTGAGGTGCCGGCCCTGTCCTTGGAGATGAGGATGGCTGCACCTTCTTTACTTGCCACACTTGTTTGATCTTGGGCTGTGTAGGTGGCTTTTGAGGGGCTGATTTCTTGACCCATAATCCTGGTCGTGGTGTTGCAGGCTTCTTGGGTTGGTACCATGACGGGTTCTCACGTTTGTCAAGTTGCTTCCAAAAAGCAATGAGATTGTCCGTCTTTCTTGGAGTCACTTCGATTTCTTTGATGTTTGAGGGATTTGGCCCATACTTGATCTTGATCATTGAGCATTGTTCTTTTCGGGGTTGAAACTCGAATTTTTCCTCCTTCTCATTGATGTAGAAACGGATTTCTCTGGCCCCAACATCGATTTGAGCCTTCGCGGTGCTAAGGATGGGACGTCCCAGGATGAGGGGCGTCTCCTTATCAATGTCCATCTCCAGCACCACGAAGTCCACCGAAATGAAGTTGCCTCGAATTTTTACCGGAATGTCTTCGGCTATCCCCGCGGGGTAGCGAACAGATGAATCTGCTAATTGCAACCTCATTGGTGTAGGAGTCAGCTCTGTGTAGCTCAATCGATCAAAGACTTCCTTGGGCATAACGCTGACGCTTGCCCCTAGATCACATAAGGCATGCTCGAAGTGATGTGCCCCGATAGAGCATGATATGGTGGGGCAGCCAGGATCCTTTTTCTTTTCTGGAAGCTGGTTGAGTATAGCTGCGCTACACTTCTCGGTGAGTTTGACCATCTCTGTGTTGGGTAGTGGTCGTTTGTTGTTGAGGATGTCTTTGAGGTAACGTGCATATGTGGGCACTTGTACCATGTCCATCAAAGGCACGTTGACATGAATTTTTCTGATGACCTCAACAAAACGGTCGAACTGTTCATCCACCTTTGGCTTCTTGTTTCGGTGTGGGAATGGCATGAAGTTGGTGTCTTGGAATTCTATTGCCTCCCCACCGGCTGCCCTTGGTTTGTCATGTTCCTTCTCTTGGGTGTTAGAAGGGCCTTCTTCTTCTTGTTCAACTCTGTTCTTCCTACCTGCATGGTTAGGATATGGCGGATCCCGAGTGGATTTTCCTCCCCTCGTGGTAACCGCATTAACATTTTCTAAGAAGGCCTCGGGTTGCCCCGGGATCTTCCCAGAATTAG
The DNA here is from genome assembly GCA_007726485.1 of Eragrostis curvula. Taxonomy (NCBI): domain Eukaryota; kingdom Viridiplantae; phylum Streptophyta; class Magnoliopsida; order Poales; family Poaceae; genus Eragrostis; species Eragrostis curvula. The sequence goes on along the minus strand of RWGY01000092.1, from coordinate 90,562 downwards.
AGGCAGGAATAAGAGCAGCAAGCTGAGCAATTTGAGTTTCTATCATTTTATTAAAGCTCAGCTGATTTTTGAAAGCAGAGGAAAAACCTTCTAACTGTGAATTTATATTTTCTAGAACTTTATCATTGGCAGCAAACTTTTTATTGATTGATTCGTTAATTTTAGCTTGGCCAAAAACTAAGTCTTTCAAGGAAGGCTGATTATTGTTAAAGCCAGAAAAATTGTTACCTCCTTGATAGGATGGTCGGTTTTGATTATATCCTTGGCCTCCATTTGGACGGTACCCGTTGTTGTTGTTCATGTAGAACGCATCTTCTTGGGTGTGGGGGCAATCTTTCCCCATATGGCCTGTGTCCCCGCATTCCTCACACGTCATGCGTGAGTCCAATGCACGAACACTGCCATTCGAGTTGTGTTCATCCAAGCGCTTCATGAGGAGGTCAAGTTTGGCGGATAACATGTCCACCTCTTTGATAGGGTGAATGCCTTTTGAGCGTGTTTGGAGTCGATCGTCACTCCACCCTTGATTTGAAACCATCTTCTCTATGAGCTCTTTTGCTTGAGCCACGGTCATGGAGAAGAAAGCTCCACCAGCAGCGGCATCCATATGTCCACGGGTTGTTGATGTCAACCCGTTGTAGAAGTGTTGAAGAACGAGCCATTCTTCTATCCCATGGTGTGGGCAGGCAGATATGTATTCTTGGAACCTCTCCCACGCCTCGGATATGGATTCATTTGTTGCTTGCTGGAAACTTGAGATTCTTCCACGAAGGGCATTGGTTTTGCCCATCGGGAAAAACTTAGCGAGGAACTCTGTGCAACATTTGTTCCAAGTGTCAATGCTTGTACGGTTGTTGTAGAACCATTGTTTCGCCTTCCCAAGGAGGGAAAGGGGAAACAGGCGGAGTTTGATGGCATCTCCGGTTGTGGCTGATGTGTTGCATATCTCTAGGAACTGTTGAAGGTGAGTGTTGGCGTCCTCGTGGGCCTTCCCACAAAAGGGTATGGCCTGCACCATAGTGATAAGGCTGGACTTGATGTCGAGTCCTTCGTCACCCACGTTGACAGTGGGTCCAACGGGCACGTTGGCGACGGAGGGCGCGGAATATTCACGAAGGGTCCTGTTAGCCATGTTTGTTGAAGTTGATGGTGCGGAAGATGCGGGTTCGCTTGTCGTGAGTTCTTGCGGGGAGACGATGACGCGAGGTCGAGTCTTCCTCACAAGTAACTCGGGATTGTCAACGAAGTTTTGCAGCAAGTCGAATCCACGCATACACTATCCTGTTTTCACATCAAAGAGAAAACAGATCAAGGTTAGCCTGCATGGGCAATGGTTAGATCATATCAAGAGTAATCATGAACAATCATCGTATTCTTATTAACCAATGTCTTCCCCGGCAACGGCGCCAGAAATGCTTGTTGGCGTCTCTTACGGTCACGCAGAAAATACGCGACCGCGGGAGACGCCGGGGGTTATGGTTTAAGTCACTTGCACTATTAACCAAATAATCCACGTCTAGTAACAAGTACTAGATATGTATTATAAGGTTTATCATGTTAATTGAATATCCACAAGCGGACGGATAACCCGTTGTAGCATTTCACCCGAGAGTATTCCAAGGGTATCGTATTTATATTTTCCCAAGGGAAGACATGGTTGACAAGAGTACTTATGCTCATAGTGTTACAAATGATAGATGATATAACCACATTCCAATACAGGGGTAAGGTTCAATAGTTGAGGATAGTGTGACACACACAAAGGTATTCCACTCTCTCTAATAAAAGGCGAGAGACAATTCTAAGCAATGCTAAGTTAGACTAGTGAGCTACTACTCCTAAAGTACAACATTCATAGAGCGTGCAAGGCCTCTACCTATCATCTAAGATCATGAAAGCGCAAGCAAGCGCCTTATGTCTAGGCAACTTCGGGAGGTCCGGCATACGCAGGGTCTGCCCCGCGACTCCGGCGCATTTACATACTCCTATGCCGTGCCCGAACGTGGAGGGTTCCTTTGGATGGACAGGGCTGTCACTTCCTGCCACCTACCTCTACAAACCGTGGGACACGCACACACTCAAGGGTGGAGAGACAACCCCAGCACCATGCCGGCGTCACTAACCACAACTCTAGATCCCTCGAGGCACCCCCAACCCTTCGGATCGACGGGGTGATAAATCTAGAGCACCTTTGCAGGACAAAGAGCCCGATGTCAAAACAAAAGAACAACTAGCCTAACTAGCATGAGTTAAACAAAAGGATCAAAGCAAGCACTAAGTTATGCATAAGCGTTCGTCGCTCAAGAATGAGCGACGAACGACGATCAATTAAGTACGTGCAAGAATAATCGATAATCAAGCGTGAACGAACAAGGAACGCTCGATGTATGTTTGCTAGCGATCATCGATGAACGATGAACGAACGATGAACGAACATGAACGAGCGATGAACAAACATGAACGAACGATGAACATTCATGCAGGATCATGATCAAACTACTAAGCACATAACAACTATACGAACGAATGTATCCCATTATACAACGAACAAGTCTTACAAAGAGAGGATACAAGAGCTATACCCAATTCTCCACAAGACCTTGGGAGCAATGAGGCAGCCCACTACTCAGCCTAGCACTACCTAAAAGAGTCTCTAGCTCTAGCGTGAGGCGAGGAGGGAATGATCCTTCTGTTGTGGTGTGTTTTCTAGGACGGGGGGTACCCCTTTATTTATAGTCTTGAAGGTCGGTTTCTGGAGGCGGTTCCTGAGGTCGGTGGCATTAAATGCAGGGGGAACCGACCTCCAGAGGTCAGTTACAAACCGCCATAGAAAGATGGGCCCAGGGGGCCACCCTGCCAGGTCGGCCGACCTGGCCAAGGGGGGTCGGCCGACCTGTGCCTGGCCCCACCTGGGCTGGGCTTTGGCAGGTGGCTCCCCCTCTGGGTCTTCTTCTCTGGTCCAGGTGCATTAGGCCTTGGTTGTGTTGGACTTTGACGATATTTGGCCTTTTGTCTTGGAGTTGTATTCCCGCGGCGAACGTCGAGTTTGTAAAAGTGTTGTTTCGTCGCCTTGGGGCATGGTTTCACCTGGATTTCTCCCTTATTCCACCTGCACACTAAAATCTAGAGGTACATGTGAAAATAGATTATTTCTAAATAAAATGCGCGTAAGAAATGTCCAATCCTTCTTATTTATTGAGCTAGTTGACGGTTGAAATTGGTCCGTAACGACCGTCAACAAACAGTATCACCAAATATCAGTTCAAAATTCACTTTTCATTTTCTGTTACACAAAAAACAAGATACTTTCCCTGTAATTCAGTTGTTTTATTAATCTTCAAAAATATTTCGGAATTTGAACTCAAACTAGTTCACAGACATGTTTTCAGACATCAACAAGCTCTGTAAATTTTTTCATATTTTTTAAAAAATCTAATGCCATTCTGCTTGCAACCAAACCCAACCATGCCATGTAGAACTTCAGCGGGCAGCCAAGTTAAGCATGTCTCACCCCAAAATCCCAAATGTCAACAAGGCCGGACCCGCCAGGCCGCCACAGTATTTTCCTTTCCTCTCACACAGCTGCAGCCACACAGGTAGCCACAGCAGCAACAAGCTGGAGTGCTTCACCAGAAAGGATGCCGCCCAAGTCAACATGCCCGGCCCTTCCCTGCAGCAGCAAACTGAATCAGCACTAAAACATGCAACTACAGTATCCAAAAACATCATCCATGGCCCCTCAGGTTCCCACAACCCAGCTGTACAGCCAATCAGAATTTACAGTTCACTCACACTTCTCTGAGAGCAAGGCCAACGCTTCGTCGCGTCGCCGAGACATGTACTAGGAAAATTCCCATGTGGGAGAGAGAAGAGGGACCCACCACTCACCCAGCCTCTCACGCATGCAACCATTTTCCCCGAACGTGGGACCCAAAAGAAAGAAGTTAAACTGGCGCTGCATTGGATGGAATCGTCGCATGCATGGGCGACGCGCCGACCGCGATGGCCTTGCTCTCAAAGCTCCCTGACCCCACCCCACTAACATCACCCACAGCTAGCAAAAACCCTCATCATGCCTAGGTGGCATCACTCCCAAGGCTCTGCAACCATGCTCTGACTCTGCCATGAACACTCGACGAGTGAGCAGGACAATGGCCCCTGCAAAATGCATTTTAATACTCCCTCCGTTTCATATTATATGCAGTTTTAGGTTTGGACACGGTACATAAGAAGAGGAGAAAAGGTAATGGGCACAGAAAACAATGAGCAGTGAAGAAAGAGAGAGATAGAGACATAGGCACAGGAAATGATGCACTGGGAAGTGGGAAAGTTGCATAGGGAATAGAGAACTACTTATATTTTGGCAAAAATTTTAAATGCTAAAGTAGTATATTTTGAAACAGAGGGAGTACTCATCGGCAGGAAGAGCTAAGCTCACGATTGGCCCCTGCAAACCACGACTCGCTGTCCGTGCTTTCTCACAGCGTCAGGTCAAAGTTCTCATTAGTCAGGCGTCAGTTTACTGAATCGGCTTACACCCATCGCGACATGTTGCATAAACCTGATGAGAGGACGACCGTTCGGTTCCAATGGGCACAGGAAGACGGGCAACCCATCGATCCCGGTGGTTTACTGCTCTTCAGATTCGGAGATTCCGGTTTCAAAACAAGCCGGTCAAGATACCGGCCACTGTAGATATACCTGTATATGACATTATGAACACCCGCAGTGTTGGGGAGGTCAGCCGATTTGGACTTTGGAGAACCCGCCATGTGAGGCAACACCCCTTTTTTTTTATTTTTTTTAGACCTGGCGCTGAACACCCCTGCGCAGCAACGTGCAACATGTCTTGCCGGTGTAGACACGTTGAGTCTGGCATTTCCTAAGGAATGCCTGCGTAATTCGTTTGCCATTCCTTTATTCCAAAATGGACGGAAAACCGTCACATTAGAACTCAACCGTAACAAGATCATAAAACAACAAAAAAAAATCAACCGTAACGTGGGACCCTCGTTGGGAAGAGAAGACCCGTTTACACGTGCAGTTGCGCATCTGCGGTGACGGTTCAGAGTTGTCACTTCAAAATAATGCGGTGCCTCGCATCCCTCCCGATGTTTACACGCTCTCTGCCCCCCTCCCTCCTATATATACTCCTCCATTAATGACGAGTATTTATCTACCGCATTCATCCCCTTAAGCGAGTCTGTTTCGCTCCGGTGATATTGACGGCGGTTTTGAGAGGTGACGGCGGTTCCACCCAAATTCTTCGTTCCACCACCCCCTTCCTCTCCCCCTCTAATCTCCTCTGCAATTAGGTCTTTTTAAGGTGCTCACATCTTCATTACGAACTGATTTGTCCGCTTGCTTCTTCTTCTTCTTTTTGTTTTTCTGCTTGTGACGGTCGCTTTCACCCAGATTCGGCACCCGGACGGCGACTGGTTCACAATCCAGTCCTGGTGAGTTCTTTCGCCTCATCATATCCTATTATTCCTTCCAAGTGTTACCCCATTATCAACTTTGTGGTCTTATTATTTGGGGTCTTTCCTTAGCATGCTTTCAATTCAAAGCTCTGTTTAATTTGTTTTATCATACCTTTTGTCTCTTTAGCCTTTATATGCGAATTTTAGGCAATCACAGAACGTACTCCCTTTTTATGGGATTTAAGATTTTGGGTTGCGGCGTGGCTCCACAGCAAGGAGCCTGTGTAGGGAATTTGGCAGAGCGACGCGCGAGGTGTCAGTATCGCCGATCTGGATCCACGCTAGTCGAGAATTTTCGGTTCACGGACCCAATCCGTGAGCCTCTCCAGATTTGACACCCGATCCGCGTATCAGGGGCCGGTACCTCGAATTTCTTCGGAACGAGGGATTCTTGTGTTTTTTTTTCGTTTTTCATTTTTCGCACATCTTATCATGACCAAATTGGCGCTTGATATGCTTGGTGTGCCTCCCGATCGATTTCTTATTCTCTGTTCGTATGTTCCCATCCATGTAGTACGAATAATGAACCCCCTTAAGTCTTAATAAAGCTCTCTTTCCTCCCAAAAAAAAGCCATGTAGTACGAACTGCCCCCTAGCCTGTTGTCGACTGAGATGAGATCATGAGAGCAGTATTTTTCTTTTCCAGGAAGCTGAATTACTTCTAGGTGGTGTTTGGCAAATGGGAAATGTGAGGTGGGTTAGGGATTGGGAAATGATCCTTGAGAGAATAGAGGGTTGAGATGTAATATGATGAGGAATTGAATGGTCTAGATTTTCCACCCCATTTCCCTATCCCAATCCCTATCCCCATTTCCCAATATCCTTTGTTCCTATCTCAAGCATGTACCGAAATGGAATATTCTATGATTTCATACTTCACTGCAATCACTGAGTTTGCAGACTAAACCAAAATTATAGTTTGTTGAAAATTATTGTCACCTTCATTTCTGTATTTACTATCCGTCAGCAATTATTTATTGTGTTAGTACTCCCTCCATCTCCGTTTATTGGTGTCTTAACTCAATGTTCTGTGTCATGTAAGGGTCATTGGTCTGGCATTCTAGCTCCGAACTGACTCTGTTTGCCATCTCCAAAAGCGGACCAAGCCAAATCACTGCCATCATGGGATGTGAGAACGACAACAGACAGAGGTCAACTTTAGTGGATCCGGATTCAACGTCTGTAGAAGTTAGCGTCATTTCTGACTCATGCTTAGAACTCAAGGAAACCAGACAGGATTTGTTAGAACTAAAGAAGAAGCTGGAGGACGCGCAGGAACAGCTGAAGGAAGCTTTGGAAGAAGTAGATGCCTCACAGACGCTCTGCACGGATCTGACAGTTAGGGATAGGAGAAGCAACGATGAGCTGCAGATGCTTCGCATGAAGATCATCAATGTAAGTTCTACTCCCCTTTAGTAAGGATCATACCGATTGTCCTTTTTTGTCATTTTCATCCTCACTTTGTTAATTAAATAATGTACTTTCAACAGAGCACTATTGTAGAATTTCTTTTACGTCGGGCATGCCGTAATACCTATCATCCTTGCATTCGTCTGGGAAAAATGAAAACACTAATTCGATTTTTTTAAAGCAATACTAATTCGTTTCTAATTGATATCTGCAGCGCTTTCCCGTGGGTAGAATGGGAAATGCAACAATTGGGGTCAAAAGGATGGGCGAGATTGATAAGAAAGCATTTATAACAGCTTGCAGGTCGAAGCCAGACCCTATAACTGATGAAGAAGAAGCAACTCTCCTATTATCACAATTGGAGGCTGATATAGCAAATCCGAACTGGCATCCTTTTATGATGATTCAAGCTGAAGGCGATTTTACGGTTTGTGCCTCTATGCTGCTCAATCATGGTTTCTATCAATCCTAGTTGGATATAAATCGATCCTCTAACGGTGCCTGCTTTGTCCGACTGCAGGAAGTTATCGATGAAAACAACCCGACGCTCCGGAATATACAGCAAGCTTAGGGCGAAACGATTTATTCCTTGGTAACAACGGCACTGCGTCAGATAGATGAGTTCAACCGCAGTGGCGGATATCCTATTCCGATGCTGTGGAACTACAGGGAGGGCCGCGAAGCAACGCTGGATGAAGCTGTGGATTTCATTATGAATAAATGCGATAGGCTCAAGAGGAAGCGCCAAGTCGTTGATTGATAAGTTTTTTAGTGACGCACCAAATATATGCATAGTCGTGTCTGTATGTATTGTGATAGAGGAGAGCTTCAATGTTCGGGTCTGTAATGGTTTGCATGGCCACTATCTTACTGTCCCATTTACCCTTGTTCATGTGCACCAGGGAAAGAATATGTACCTTCTATTTTACGAGCACATACACCTGGTTTAAGCACGATTGCGTAATCCACCGCCTAGTGCTGTCCTCACACCAACGTTTACATACATTTTCGCGGCATGGTTTACTCACTTGTCTTTGTGGGTCGTGGCTTACATCGGCTGTGCAATGAATTTCGTAAAGCTGATGTCAGGACCAGTGTTCACTGTGTAATGGAGCATTGGATTACTCACCCACCCGTCCGGTTTACTCACACCAAACCCTTGGTTTGCTTGATTCTGGTGGTTTACAAAGCTTCGTGGTTAACGTGAATCAGGTTCTACCACGGTGTCGTGCATTGTGTAAACCATGCCTACCTTGTCTGTGCTTTCTCGCAGCGGCACTCGCACATTTACGACACATTCGTCGTGTTTGTAATCAAGATGCCTTGCCACTGGCACAAAGTTTTGCATACTAATACGATCCAGAATTATATGAGACCGGATGCATGGTCGGGACGGGTTTACGGACATTGCGCCGTGCTTGGTGTAAACCCAGTCACGACTCGCTTGTCCGTGCTTTCTCGCGGTTGTGTAAAGTGGTCCAAGTAGAGCGCAACCCGGGTCCAAAAGGGAACTCATGCCCTTTCGCAGTTGTTTGTTTTTTTGGTTACGATACAACTTACGATTGCACGACCCCATCCATTCCTATTACAAAAGATCGTTCCTTGCACAAAAAAAGGAAACAAAAGATCATGCTGGCCCCTCGCTCCACGGCGAGATTAGGGGGCTGGATCGCGTAAACCTCGCAGAACCTGTGGCTTGTCTTACACCATTCGCGCCGGAGAAGCAGTTGGAGCTAGGGCTTCGAGAGGTGAGGTGACTGCGATTCCGCCCAGATTCGTCCTTCTTCTCCCCTTCCTTCCAATTAATCTCCCCTGTGATTAGGTCTTCTTCAGTTGCCCACATCTTGATTACAAACTGATCGATTTGGCATCTTATTAGTTATTTCTTCTTGGCGGCTGCTCTCACCCAGAATCGGCACTCCGCAGGACGGCGACTGTTTCCCGATCCGGTCCTGGTGAGTTCTTCCAGCTCATCATAATTAACCTAACCTATTATTCCATGCGAGCGTTACCCTGTTATTAACTTTGTGGTCTTTGCGTGGACTGTTTGGGCTTTTCCTTTCTCCATCTTCTGTACTAGGGCTTTGGAATATGATCACCACCAGAGAGGTCGATTTCCTTGCTGGTTCGATTTAATGCCGTGAGTTATTGAACGCCGACGATATTTTAATCGGAGTCCTGTTTATTAATTCCTCTGGTTCGTATTTTCCGGACGAGGTTAATTACGCCAGATCCACGTAAACACGCTCAACAAGTCAGGTTAGCCGGTTAACCCGACCCAAGCCGTTCATAATCAGTTCTTCTTTTCCTGACATGTGCATTTGCATTTTTTATGCCATTTATAGATCTAAAGTGGGATCTCTATGAGATGAGTCGATTGTAGCAAAAATATTTTAACATAGGAAAAATGTTTTATTGTAAGTCAAAACAGCGTTGTGGGTCATCGTATATTTTACGCAATGCCACATATGCAGTTTCATGGCCCGTCTCGTGCAACGCCATATAGGATTTTTGATGAGGGGGAAGAGAGAGTGAGAGAGAGAGCGAAACAACCATCTCATACGCTAAAATATAGGAGTATGAGACGGCTTATATGGCGTTGCATGAGACACTATTGTATGAGTTATAATTGCCATGCAACTCATAAATATTCCTTTGCTCATCCAAAAATTAAGAAACGACACAATTTCTAAAAGACAACTAAAACAATCATCCATTGTACAGGTTGTGTGACCAGCTGTCTGAAGATTATGTGGCTTGTATGAGACGGCCTATACAACAACACCACTGTACCCTAGGGACTCACTTTTTACCATCTTTCGTTGAGTGATAGTAATAGCATTTATGATACAATTGGTTGCTTCATGTGTTCAGTTGTCCTAACAATCATGATACACAATATGCTTCGTGTCACTGGTTGTAGTTACGCCACTCGTAACAATATCATTGTGGGATCAACTTTGCCTGTTACAAACTGAGGATATTTAATCTAGTTATTACTGGTTACACTCTCTTCAATGATTTTTTAGACTCTGTCCATGTTAAATAAAAGCCCCTGTACTGTCTATTCATTGTGCCTTTATCTTTCTGTCGATGCAGTTTTAGTGCCTGTTCACTTTCGTACAGTATGTCGGAAAAGATAAGGGCTGTGGGTAACAATTGTGCATCTCATCCGGATATTTTTGGCGATCGTTTTAGCGTGCTCACCGAAACTGTGCAGACGTGCGTGCTTGGACAGCGCTGGCGCAACCTTTGGAAGATTGCTCCGGGTCTTCGCATTGTCTGTGGCGGTGAAAATGAACCAGAATCTGTGAAGGAGATACAGGTCTTTATGTACCATCTTCTGCTCCTCCGTGGTGACGCACCTCTCGAAACATGAGTCATCTGTCTCAACGATGTCGAATACGACTAAATGCTCTGCGTAAACTTCTGGATCCGGCATATCCTGTTACGCAATGTTCGGTTTCTGAGCCTCAAGCCCTACATGGACGAATCGCTATTATTTGAGGTAAACAATGTACCTATTGCGTCCCAGCGTCTGATCAGGCTCGAGCTTTCATTTATACAATTCAACAACAGCTTCCTCGACTCCTCGAGGTGTCCAGCATTGGAAGTCCTTGAGATTTCGTTTTCGAGCTTCTCGGGTTGCAACAGAATTTCATTGGAATCTCTAAAGAGTCTAACCATCCGGAGTTCTAGTTTCAGAATGAGACATCGCACTCGTGTTTACACCCCGAATCTTGTTTCGCTGCTGCTTGAAGTCGGTAGTTGCAGGGCTCCTTTGCTTCAGAGAATGCCATCCTTAGTGAACGCGATTCTTGAACTTTCTAATTCAGACATGGACCGCTGCTTCAACTCGGATCCTGGAGATTGTTCTGATAAAAATTGTATTTCTTGTTATGAGATAGACGGTGATGCCATAAACATCGTTGTTCTGCAAGGATTATCAGGAGCCGAGGATTTGGTGCTGATATCTGACACTGGATCGGTAAGCTTACACTTGAAATCATCTTTTTCACGTTCATTATATATTTGAGTGGCTTTCAGAACCGCAAAAAACTTATCTCGTAAAATGCATGTCCAGTTTATATTCAGACGGGACTTGAATCGTGGTCCCATATTTAGAAACTTGAAGAGATTGATACTCAACGAATACTGGTGTGTGTCCATCGACCTAATTGCTGATCTAACTCCACTATCATATATGCTCCAACATTCACCAATCTTAGAGAAGCTCACACTTCAACTGTTTTGCAAGGTATACAGTTTCTACTATACTACATGTGCTGCGTTTCAGAATTCCTATTGTTCATTGCGGATCAATTTGTTTCTATTTATGCAGGGAATAAACAACAAGGTCGAAATAATAGGAAATCCCGATTCAACAGGGGCACCGGCTGTGACATCACATCTGAAAATAGTGAGAGTCCAATGTGAAGTGTTTCACAATATAGTCGGACAGGTTCTGAAGTACCTAAGCATGTCATTTAATATTTGTAAGTACTGGCTACTGACGCTTTCTATATAGTATCGTTTTTGTTTGTCTCTTGTGGAAGAAGGCCAGTCTAAACGAATACTTAAGTCCATCTTGAAACTAGTTAAATGACGAAAGGTATATTGGAGATAATAGTATTTATTCGCTCCTCTTGTTTTCATACACACAGGTTTCCGTTTTTGGAAAAGACAAATGCAAGAGTCAGGGGCGGAGGAGGAGGTAGACCCTTTTTGTGATGCCACTTGACACCAATGATGTGCCGTACACAGGCACGTCGCTTCAAGGTGGCCGTGTTTATATATGTGACTTGGGTCTCGGCGGCAGCCCAGTTGCAATAGTTCGCTTAGATAAGCCACATTGCCGCTTATGCTACAAGAGCCTTTACTTCCCGTTTATATATCTTCATGGTTACCTCATTATGTGTTTGTCGTTGCATTTGTAATAGAACAAAGTAATATAGGTCACGGGAGGCTCCTAAGTTTGTCAATGTACTATTTAATTAAATGGTAATACCTCTGTTGTGTGTTATTTACGGGGCGTTTAATTTCCTTCTTTATTTTTTGGAGCACTTCCATGCACTAGCCAATCACGAAGCATGCACTCGATCGGCCCAAGGAGCCACTGACCCATATGTTCGGAAGCTCGCGCACAAGGCTGGCATTGGTAAGCCCGAAAACCAATGGGTGCTCAGGCCCATTTGTTTATCTCATGATGCGCCAAGCACAGGAGAAGCTGTACAAAGTTTTGCAATAGCTCGAGAGAGTTGATGTTACACTGCTGCCAGATGTGCGCCGCAGTGCGATCTTCTCTGACGGCAGCCTATGCTCGTCGGTGGTCTACAAGCTCAATCTGTCGGCGATTGTATCCTGAAGGGTGCGCATATAGATAAATCGGATCGTGAGCGAACATATGTCAATTAAAGTCCAACGAGCAACCAGCACTCATCGCAAAAAAGTGCAGCCCATCGAGAAACTTTTTTTTCCCCCAAAAACACTTAAAACGCCTAGCCGAGAGGTTACAGCATTAATGACATGTCTTTCTTCGGGCGTCCATGCTTCTTTCTCTGAGGCGGCAACAGTTGTGTTGGTATGGGATGATGATCTTCATGGTTTGTTCTATATGCTGCTCTTTTACCAATAGTTTCTCTCTACGAGCCTTTTTTGTCTTGGGAAGAAGCTTTTTTTTCTCGCTCTATTGCACGTACAAGTTCTTCTTGCAGTGAGCCGCCAACATCAGATTCCTAAGCAATGAACACGACAATGAAAACACATGAACTTCGCAATACGGGAATTCAAATCAATGTCATTGATATTCGTGGCAATATAAACACCAACCGAAATAGGTGTGGAGTATAATTACCTTCTTAATATGTTGTGGTCGGAGAGCATTAATCGACAGCATATCTTCTTTCGGAATATGTCCATTTCATCCTAACAGTTATAAGACAATTGTCCTTAGTGCTGTATCTTTTGGGCTGACCAATCTCATATGTGCATAGTTATACCAGTTCATATTGATAAGCAACGGAGCAAAACATACACACGTACCAGCGTGAAGGACTCATCAAGTGTACTTCCATTCCAGTGCATCATATATTTAATGATGTAGACGCCACATGATGAGCTAGCAGTGTATGCATGTTCCACGTCAACCCACTCGTATGTACAAGCGAAAGTCTGGCTGGTAACATATTCGCGTTCTAACTGTTCATCCGCCGAGCGGTTGTCAACATCGTCCATGTTAAGATTCCTACCGAGATAACAGAAATACAAGTGAATCAAGGCCCAAATGGGTGAAGACGCTAGGTTAGAAACAAAAGACATGATTAGCGGTCTTTATGAACAGATTCGCACACACTTGCACTCCGACAACATAAAAAAACAAATGCACCCATAAATATGACTCCTGCGTGGAATGCTCATGACACTATTATCGCGGTACTAAATAAAATTCCAGACTTCAACAGTAGACTCGCCGCTACTTAATCTATGCATACTATATACGAATTAGATAGCGGGGAGTAATAAACGAAGCATGATAGCCGGATATATAAAACCTTCTCCCTGGTCTAAGATGACGGAATAGGATCACTGAACAACGGGGTGTCAAAAATTCCAACCGAGATTTCAATGGTTTCAATTAGGATAATAAAGGGAATTCACTGGACTCACCGAGCAGTCGAGGGTGCAAGATGGTGGTCGTCGGGGCGGATCCAGATTCAGGAGGATCGTGGGTTGGTTGGTTCGGGTCGAGGGGTGGGAGTCGTGGTGGCGGAGAGAGAAGTCGCATAGAGGTTAGGGTTCACTTCAATATATTGACTGGCAGCCGCATCATTTTTTTTATATTAATTTGCTGATGATCTGTCACTTCAATATTGGATGAAAATGGTACCGATCCGGATCCCGACAAAATAGGTGCCGTTCCCTTACCAAAGGAAACTGTCGCCCTGCCATCAGGTTTACGCACATGGGTGTAAGCCACGACCACAATGCCCATTCGGTAAACCATGTGTCGGTTTAATGGGAACGCGGGCCCCCATTCCCCCAGATCATGGAATCGGCCCATGAGGGGAGAGGCCGAGGGCGGACGCCACAGCCCAGCGAGCCCGTGGAGGCCCAATAAGAAAGCGGGCATCGTCTGCACTGCGGGATAGCCATGATGTGCTCTCCAGGCGGTCCCGTGGGCGGGGCAAGGGAGCGCCCCGGGGTAAACAAGGGTGCGACGCGAGGCTACCGGGGGTGCCTCATGCCACACGATACGGTCTAAGCAACGACCACAATGCCCATTCGATAAACCATGCCTCGGTGATGTAAACATTGGTTTGTATAGACAGCACTACATGGTGGATTACGCAATGCCGGCTCACCCTGCGTAAACTAGTGACACAATACTCCACGCTCTGCTGCGTAGCGTAGCTACTAATGTACTAATACTAGTAACCCATTTGTTTGTCATTTTTTGTGATTTAGTAACCCATTTGTTGGGTTCACCAGACTAAAAGGGCCATGCGTGCGTGAGTAGTCACATCGTCCGTCCTCTTTGCCTAACCCAAATATCTGGTTTATGTACAACACGTGAAAACAGGTGTAAGCCACGACCACATAGCCCGAGTAAGCCAAGACCACAAATCAGAATAATTAAACCGACGCCTCGCTAATGTAAACTTTGGCACTTCGGCAGCATCATTTTATTGGGGGAACGGCGAGCAGTTCAGTGGATCGAGACGTGTTGTCTACAAAGACTGTTTGGATGAGCATCACAACCTGAGCATCACAATTAGTCGCGTCGCTAGTCGAGGCGTCGCGCGCGCGCGCCGCTGATCAAATCCATTAATTCGTCGCGATGGTGAAACGAAGCGTCGTGACGGTACATGAAACGAAGCGTCGCGACGGTGATTCCATTATTATTTTGAAATGATCAGCCGTTGCGCGTTGCAATGAATCGTTTCGCTATCGCCCTTAAAAACCAGCACACTAAGTCTCCAGCACACTAAGTCTCCCTTGCCAAGTTTGCGACTTGTCATGGCGAGATCCAGAGATTGGGCTGCTGGCCTCCCTGAGGACATGGTCCGGTGCATCTCCGATCGCCTCGCCTACCCAGTGGATCTCATCTCATTCCGTGCCGTCTGCCCGCAGTGGCGGAACGCCGTCAAGGACGGTCGCTTCCACCCATGGATCCTCAAGAGCGACGAGTCCGGCGTCGACGCCAACGTCGTGTTCTACTGCCTAGGCTCGGAGAAATTCATCCAGCTCCATGTCCCAGAGCTGGAGGGCAGGAGGCTTGCCGGTTCCGGCGCCGGCCACCTCATCGTGATCGATGACGAGGAGCGCTCGGGCGTGCTGGTGAACCCTCTCCTGTCGACTGCGGCGGGGGGCACCACTATGCTGCCGCGGCTGCCGGAGTGGCGCGTCGGCGGCGACACCTATGGCTTCGCCACGGACCCCAAGATGACAGGGGACAAGGATGTTTTCGTTGTCATCTACAAGTGGTTGTATCCACGGACCTACCACGTCGCGATGTGGCGCCGTGGCAGTGACGCCGGTTGGGCCACCATTCCGTCCGAGAGGTTCTGGACGAGGATGCCGATGCTCAGAAGACGTCTCGCCATGGGCCTGGAATTATTGGAAGACGACGATGCCGGCAACGACGGCGGCGTGCCGTGGGTCCCCGGCGGGGTGGACACGCATGTGCTAGAGCATGAGGGTCCGGTGCGCTTCCTGTCCCGACGGCGGGAATAGACCCGTTGGGGCTCGTTCCCGTGGCCACGGGTGTCCTTCGTTCTGAAGGAGATCATGCGCGGAGATCAAGACTGGGCGGCGCACGTCGATTGGGCCGAAGCACAAGAGCTGCGTGACAAGATCATCCTCCAGACCTGGGACAACCCATGCTACGTGCTCCCGGTCCCGGCAGGTGATGACTTCATCGGGCTACGCAAGAACGGCGTCTACTTTTTCAATTATCAGTACCGGCTGGAGGGAGGGATGCTGCAGGGCGCCTACTGCCTGTGCAGATATGACTGGCTAGAGCGCGTCACCACCGTTGTCAAGCGGATGTCCGGCAGCTGGGACTGGGGACAAGGGAGATGGTTCCTGCCAACCCTCAACAAGTAGTAGCTAGCTAGGTGCATATGGCTCCATTAGTCTAGGGCCCAGCTGTCTAGTGCTTGAGCTTGTTGCGCCAGTATCTTGGCATTTACAATTTGTATTCCATCATGTTTGATTTCACTATATTTTTCTTTCGACTCTCTATGAATGCTTGATTTCTCTATGGTAATATACAGCGATATGTGCCATGCTAGCCTGTGTTGGGCAGAGTCTAGTGATTGAGCTTCTTGCATCATTGCCTTGTGTTGGGTCTCATTCTCTCCGCCAGACTATTTAGTTTAACGAGTAGAAACTAAACCAACAGACTAACTGGAATATTTAATGATGTAGACGCCACATGATGAGCTAGCAGTGTATGCATGTTCCACGTCAACCCACTCGTATGTACATGTAATACTAACATTTCAATGTTGGGACAGTATAGCGTACCTGTCATGTTGTTCCGGTATGTTTCTGATATGAACAGTCAGCCACGTCATCACATTAATCCCGCCATTACATTTGCTTTCTGAGATGTAGTCATCAATACAGCACTAAATATATGTTCTCTGCACAACAAAAATGTATAACAATATAAGATTGGTTTTGTTAAGATGGCTATATTGGCACGTATTCCATGTACTCACCAAGGACTTTTCCTTCTCGGCATCCCACGTTCCATTTTTGAATGATGGATCCAGTACTTGCACCTCCTTTTCGTTAATATTGAATACAAGAAGAACCCAATGGTTACTTCTAACATGAACAGGGATGTAGACCTGTGATGCTGGTTAACTTAGTATTCGCAAAAAACAACAACAAAACATAGTATTTCGTGACCCTTTTGGGCAAATAAGATAATGTACAAGTTTCAGACAATGCACCATATCTCGTGTAAGGAAGTATTCTCCTGTACGGGCCGTACTTGGTGAGTGCCCTTTGGTAATATAGGTGTCAATGTACGCCACCTTATTATTTGCTATGCCAGACAAAAATGCATAACAATCTATAACCTGGGAAAAAGCATTGTAACTTAAATACATATGCCATCATACTTTATTAGCACCATACATATAGTCAGAAATAGACGGCGCTCACATCACCAAAAATCCAACCGTCTTGACAAGACCCCCAGTCTTCACTAGCAGTCGCATTAGGCAACAGACTTTCGACAGGAATTTGAACATCGTTGATGTCAACGATAATTTCATTTTTATTGTTTTTTGTGACATAGCGTAAAACCTCTTTGTCTTCCACAGTCAGCATGTAGTCCTCACTGTCATCTCGGTGATATGCTCCACAACTGTTAACATTGGTTGGAGACTGCACTTCGACTTATTCAGACAGAATCTAGAGCATTCAGTATTAGCATGTGTTGGTATTTCTTAACGTCACAGATAAATCCGCAAGCGTACGGAGAATACCGTTGTAGCACTTCACCCGTGAGTATTCAAGGGTATCGTTATTTATATTATCCCAAGGGAACGGAGTGGAATTATCTACTAGTCTAGCTGGTCCAAGGACACGAGGAAGGATGGTAGGTATGGGTAGAGAGGATTTCTATGGATGAAGTTCTATCTGGAACAAGGAAGAGTAGACACAGCAGGGCTTTCACCACCTACCGGCAAACTCCCCTACTAGGACACGTGACACTAGGGCTATTAAGTCCCTAGGCCAGTCCTAGGGTCAGGTGACAACAAGGCAATTAAGTCCTCGCTGCCAGACCGATTCCAAGAAGTCAATTCCCTAGAACAGAAATGACTAAGCACAGCAGGGCTGTCACCACCTACTGGCGACCCTCTCCTAGGACATGTGACACCAGGGCTATTAAGTCCCTATGCCAGTCCCAAGGTCACGTGACAGCAAGGCAATCAAGTCCTCCCTGCCAGACCTATTCTAGTTCACAAGACTAAAGATAAATTCTGCCTCTAAATGCTTACTTGAATAGAACGATGATCATGCAAGCAAGTAAAGGAAGAACTTATACTAGAATAGAAACATACAATCCAAAAGGAGATCGAGAGTACTTACTTGTAATGAAGATAAACGACGAACGAACGATGAACGAATGACGAACGAACGATGAACGAAGAACGAACGACGAACGAACGATGAACGAACGAAGAACACTTCACTATAAATAAGTATCCCCCAAGATACAAGATTTGGGCCAAGTCCTCACAAAGGGAGAACTACCCTTCTCTCCTACCCTACTCTCTCCCTACTCTACTAGTGTACAAATGGCTCTAGGCCCTTGAGAGTGGAATGAGGCTCTCCTTCTTGTGTCTTCTTGAGGGGAGGGGGTACCCCTCTATTTATAGTCTTGAGTAGGTCGGTTTGGGGGCCTCCACCGCCTCAATGCACCGCCTCAACGCATTAAATACAGGCAGAACCGACATCAGGAAGGCGGTGGCGACCAGCCAGAGAAAGATGGGCCAGATTGGCCACTGTAGCAGGTCGGCCGACCTCACTGTAGCAGGTCGGCCGACCCCCCCTTGGCCCATTTGGCCTTGGGTTTTGGCCGAGGGGTCCTCCTTGATGTCTTGTTCAATGATCTTCGTGCATTGGCCCAAGTTGGTTGAGTTTTGTATGACTTTTGATCCATATCTTGTTGGGCTGCCTATGCTGATTTTCTCGGAGTGATGTGTTGTGGCCTTCTTGATGTGAATTCCCCCCTTTTGATATGAAATGTACCTGCACTCACGAATTCACCAACACTCGTGGAAATCGTTAGTAATAAACTCCTACCACTATGTTTGGTGTTCATTTTATTTCTTTTATGCAGGTAATTGACGGTCAAAAGTGGTACTTAAGGGCCGTCAACAACACCCCCACACTTGAGCCTTTGCTCGTCCTCGAGTGAAGGTGGAAGATTAAGATAAAGCATGACTTCCTATGGTATGATGCTAGCATACAAGTTATTCCAAGCCATACCTGCACCTGTGAACTTTGAAGTGGCTAACATGCTATCTTGGGCGGTTGAGGAATGGAACGATCTTGATTCAAGTCATCAATACCCCTCTGCTGAGTAACTTGGGTTTTTGAAAGATTTTCAAAGTAAAGGCATAGCTTGTACTCCTCAAATGATTCTCTCAATTCGCTCAATGTGTATGATTCCTCACCAAGGCAATGTGTTTGCCTCCTTTCATTCTACTTCTATGTAAGGCTTTATGTGGAGCTTGGTAGGGATGAAAAGGAGCATACTTGCATCACTTATATTGCGAAGTCAAAGAGTGGATCCAAAAGAGAAAACAAGCCATACAATCTGATCAAGAATGTGCATGTGTGTGGATATGTGTGTGGAAGATAGAACGAGATGGATATTCCTTGATGTGATGATATCTCTCTCGTGCTTGAATTTTGTTTGAGAACATAGCTATTGCTTCTTTTCTTTCTTTCTTTCTTTCTTTCTTTCTTTCATGAACTCTTTCTCTCTTTTTTTTTTTTCGATAGCCATGCCTCTTTTGCAAGAGTATTTGAAGAGAGATATCAACAAAAGATAAAGGAGTATTTTATTTAGGTGGATGGATGAATGGAAAGGATGTTGCTAACTTCCAGTGTAGAAGTTAGCATGTTTTGTAGTGGTAGTGGTGTATGTGTACGTGATCTTGACCAGGAAAGTATGACAAGAATCTCACAAGGGTCACATAATTTGACAAAGCTCAAAGCAATAACAAGCAGTATTTTGTAGGGGTTTTCAATGTGATCATTATTTGGCTCTGGTAGGAATATAAGACCATTGAGGAGTGCAAAGCTATTGATTTTAAATTTTTCAAGATAAAAATCCCAAGCACTCTTTGCAGAAGAAGCAAGATTCCTATCATCCAACCATATCACACTCGCCAACAACTTAGATAAACATGGGTTCCTATGATAATGGTGTTCACAAGCAACAGGTGTGCAAAGCGAGGAATAAAGAATATGCAGGCCAACCAAACAGAAGCATGCATGTTTGTCGAGGGGTAAAAGATTTGTTTTATCATTGAGTTAAATTTTAGTGAATGATGCAAGAAATTTATTTCAACTCAAGAATTCGAGAGAAGGGTATAGGATGTGCAAACCGTCGCATTAGATGAAGTGGAGACCAAGAGGGGTCATAGGATTGATCTTTGTCTTCTTGCCCCGATGGCTCCACTCATTTGCGTGTTGATTGGTGCGATGTTGTGCATCGTGTTGGTGGGAGATCTCAAATGTGTGCTT
Source organism: Eragrostis curvula (assembly GCA_007726485.1). Classification (NCBI taxonomy): domain Eukaryota; kingdom Viridiplantae; phylum Streptophyta; class Magnoliopsida; order Poales; family Poaceae; genus Eragrostis; species Eragrostis curvula. The sequence goes on along the minus strand of RWGY01000092.1, from coordinate 70,394 downwards.
GATGAAGGACAAGAGGTCTCCCCCACACTTGTTCTTGTACCTGGCTTATTTATTCAAAACAAACAAAAGAGTGTGGAAACACAAAAAGGACTCTACCGGGGTTGAAGACCGGCGAGCCTAAATTTATTGAATAAAGCAAAATAACTCAAGGCGCATGATATGTTGGAAAGGGAAATAAAAACGCCTGGTAATTTTTTTTTTATTTTTTTTTTTAAAAGGTGGAATCAAGGTAGGAAGCTACGGTGGGTTATTGAAGTCAACTAAATCGATCACGTCTACTTCCTCATCTAGGTTTTTATTAGGCTCCAGGAAAACTTTTAAGCGTTGACCATTCACCTTAAAAAGGTTACCTCCATCATCTTGAAGTGTGACTGCTCCATGTGTTGCAACATCGACGATGGTGAATGGCCCTTCCCATTTACTCCGAAGTTTTCCATGCCCGAACAACTTGACCCTAGAATTAAAGAGTAGCACCTTGTCCCCTGCCTTGAATTCCTTTACTTTTATTCTCTTATCGTGCCATCTCTTGGTTCTTTCTTTGTAGATCTTGGCACTATGGTATGCTTTATCTCTTGCTTCCTCCAGCTCGGATATTTGTTGTTTTCGATGCTTCCCGGCTTTTTGGAAGTCCATGTCGAATTTGCGAATGGCCCAATGTGCCCTATGTTCCAACTCAACGGGTAGATGACATGTTTTCCCGTACACGAGTTGGTAGGGTGACATGCCAATGGGTGTTTTGTATGCCGTTCTATATGCCCATAGTGCATCGGGTAGCCTTGACTTCCACGCCTTCCCCATTTCATTGACAGTTTTCTGCAGAATATTCTTGATTTGTTTGTTGGATGTTTCTACTTGTCCACTTGTTTGGGGGTGGTATGGAGTTGCAATGTTGTGTTGTGCTCCAAGCTCCCTGAGAAAGCTTCGGAAGGTCTTATCTTTGAAATGAGACCCTCCGTCACTTATCACCATTCTTGGTGTTCCAAAACGAGGGAAGATGATCTCGTGGAACATCTTGCGGGCATGCTTGGAATCAGCGGCTGTGCATGGCATTGCTTCCACCCACTTGGACACATAGTCGACTGCCACCAATATATACTCGTAGCCTTGGGACTTTGGGAAGGGTCCCATGAAGTCAATGCCCCATACATCAAACAGTTCCACTTGAAGATTGTATGTTAGGGGCATTGCATCGCGAGCTGTGATGCCTCCAGTTTTTTGGCAACTCTTGCATCTTCTGACAAATTCCTTGCAGTCTTCATACATAGTTGGCCAGAAGAAACCACTTTGCCAAATCTTTGCCTGTGTTCGGAATGCACCATAATGTCCCCCATATGGTGCGGCGTGGCATTTTTCGATTATTTTGGTGCCCTCCGCTGTCGGCACACATCTTCTTAATTGGCCATCAACACAAACTCTATAGAGGTATGGGTCATCCCAATGGTGACGTCGACTCTCATAGATCAACTTTTTTTTGTTTTCCCCTGGTGGGACATAACCTGTCACAATGAAGTTCACAATGTCTGCATACCAGGGGTTGGTATCTGTCACCTTTAGAAGCATATCGTCTCGCAGGAAATCATTGATTGGTAGTTCCTGCATGTTACTGACTTGCATACGAGACAGATGATCTGCCACAGAATTTTCTACTCCTTTCTTATCTCTTATTTCAAGATCAAACTCTTGGAGCAGAAGAATCCATCGTAGCAAGCGGGGTTTAGCATCTTTCTTAGTGAGCAAGTATTTTAAAGCAGCATGATCGGTGTAGACGATAACCTTTGCTCCCACTAAGTAAGATCTAAACTTATCGATAGCAAAAACGACGGCAAGAAGCTCTTTTTCAGTGGTTGCATAATTCAATTGAGCTCCCGTCAAGGTTTTGCTAGCATAAGATATAGCATGATGCTTCTTATCTTTGGTTTGGCCAAGGACCGCCCCAACGGCATAATCACTAGCATCACACATTATCTCAAAGGGTAACGTCCAATCAGGGGGTTGTATGATTGGGGCTGATATGAGTGCCTTCTTGAGGATATTGAAGGATTTCATGCACTCATCATCAAACTCAAAAGGAGCTTCCTTGGCTAAAAGGCTCCTGAGGGGTCTAGCGATGTGAGAGAAGTCTTTTATGAAACGGCGATAGAACCCTGCATGACCCAAGAAGCTACGGACCCCTTTCACGTTGGTTGGAGGTGGCAGCTGTTCTATAACATCGATCTTAGCCTTGTCCACCTCCACACCTCTCTCGGACACAAGGTGTCCAAGAACTATCCCCTCTCGGACCATAAAGTGGCACTTTTCCCAGTTAAGCACCAGGTCCTTCTCTTGGCATCGTTGCAAGACCTTGTCTAGGTTTTCAAGACAATGATCAAAGGTCTTCCAATAGACGAAAAAATCGTCCATGAAGACTTCCATGATTTCCTCGATCATGTCAGAGAAGATAGACATCATGCACCTTTGGAACGAGGAGGGTGCATTGCACAACCCAAAAGACATCCTCCGATAGGCGTAGGTTCCATAAGGGCAAGTGAAGGTAGTCTTGCTTTGATCATCGGGATGGATGGGGATTTGATGATAACTAGAATACCCATCAAGAAAACAAAAGAAGGAATTCTTTGCCAACCGTTCTAACATTTCATCAATGAAAGGCAACGGAAAATGATCCTTCTTTGTTGCCTTGTTAAGTTTTCTGTAATCAATGCACATTCTCCATCCCGTGACGGTTCGTTGAGGGATCAACTCATCCTTATCATTTTTTACGACCGTCATTCCTCCCTTCTTGGGCACTACCTGAACGGGGCTAACCCACTCACTATGCGGAACAGGATAAATTATTCCAGCATGAAGGAGTTTCAGGACCTCTTTTTTGACGACCTCTCTCATCGCATTGTTTAGCCTCCTTTGAGGCTCCCTAGATGGTGTGTTATCAGGATCGGTAGGGATGCGATGGGTGCAGAGAGTGGGATTAATCCCCTTGAGGTCTTGAAGAGAGTAGCCCAGGACGGATCTATGCTTTTCTAGAATGGCAATGAGTCTAGCAGTTTCGTCTCCAGAGAGCTTGTCACTTATGATGACGGGAGCCTCTTTATCGCCATGAAGAAAAGCATAGCGTAAGCCGGGAGGTAAGGGCTTGAGCTCAATTGGAGATTTTGATGGTGTTTTGAAGTTAGGAAGCTCGAGAGGTTCTTCTAGATCTGCCTCTTCTTGGATAAACTCATGAGCATACTCGTCTAGGAATGATTCAGGAGACTCGATAGGATAGATAGCCCTCACTTCCTCATCAATGAGCTCATCCTCGGGGAGACTATCTGCCGAAGCATTTCTCGATCGGGTGATCGGAATGGAAAAAGATTCTCTCCCAAGTTTGATGTCAAGGGTTCCTAGTGTTGGTGCATCAAAGAGAAGCTTCTCTATTGGATGCCCAATAAGAATATTAAACTCATCGATCTCAAAGACATGGAAGTCCAGGATGGCCTCAAGATTGTTGTGACCAATGGTCACATTTTGTAAAACTCCAAGTCCTTCTTGAAGATGTCCAGACGGGCTCTTGAAGGATTTGGTTGTTGGCATCAAAGGTTTGTCACCAAGAATTTCGTGTGCAAAGGAATCAGAAACTAGGTTTGCACCAACAGTGGGGTTGTAGTGAACATCGACCGTAACTCCTCTTATGTTGCATTGAATGATTGAAGAAGGTTGGTTAATCCGAATTACCTCGGGGGAATGCTCAACTTCTCTCAACCATTCCTCACTCATGAGGGTGGTCAACTCCCGAACGGTTTCTCTAAGGAACTCACGTTCAAAAGGATCAGGAGGAGGCCTAGGAGCTGGTGGTTTCTTTTGATGGGAATGCTTCGAGGTGTTTTCATAACCTTCAAAGAGATCATCCTTGAATTCAAACGGGAAGTCAAGAGGATGAATTTCTTCTTCCTTCATCACTGTTCTTGGTACGGGAAGTGGGTCAACAGGCGAATCTTGGGATGTGGAAGAAGAAGGGATGGATTCGGATGTTGAGGGTTCCTCGATGCTTGACACGACTCGCTCTTGGAGGGACTCACTAAGATGATTGAAGGAATTATTTTCTGTGATCAGATCCAAGATCTTTCTTCCTTCGGTCGATGTTTTGGAAGCAAAAGACCCTCCAGCGGTGATGTCAAGATATAGGGCAGATTCCTTGTCTAATCCCATATAGAAATGTTGCAATAACATGGGATCGGGGATAGACAAGTTTGGGCCAGTAAGAGTTAGCAAGGAAAACCTAACCCAGGCTGCACCTATGGACTCCTTCTCATTCTGCGAGAAATTCATGATTTCCAATCGGAGAGCAACGATTCGGGATAAGGGAAAGAAGGCTAAGCAAAATTTATCTCGGAGTTTTTCCCAATCCCCCCTCGTGTTCCCGACGGTATAGGTGTACCATTGTTTTGCTCTCTCTTGAAGGGAGAAAGGAAACAATTTCCACTTCAAAGTTTCTTGTGCCATGCCTTGGATCATGACGCACGAACACACTTGCTCGAACTCTCGCAGATGGTGATATGGATTTTCTTGGTCAGTTCCAGAGAAGGGTCGGCTTTGTACCATGGTTATAAAGGTGGGGTCGATCATATAGCCGGAGGTGGAAATGGGTTTGGAGGATGGTGGTGGCTCAAATAACTCTCCCCTTGGAGCAGAGAAGGATAGGATTGTAGGTTCTGGCTCCATGATAAATGTTTTTGGTGTTTTCAAGGAAAGGATAGGAATGATAGATGGTGGAAGATTGATGATGGATAAAAGGTAAGAAATAAAAAGAAGGATAAATAAAAGGGACACAATACGAGGACCAACTAGGTTCGAAGACAAAAAGCAACTACCGTTCCCCGGCAACGGCGCCAGAAATGCTTGTTGGTATTTCTTAACGTCACAGATAAATCCGCAAGCGTACGGAGAATACCGTTGTAGCACTTCACCCGTGAGTATTCAAGGGTATCGTTATTTATATTATCCCAAGGGAACGGAGTGGAATTATCTACTAGTCTAGCTGGTCCAAGGACACAAGGAAGGATGGTAGGTATGGGTAGAGAGGATTTCTATGGATGAAGTTCTATCTAGAACAAGGAAGAGTAGACACAGCAGGGCTGTCACCACCTACCGGCAAACTCCCCTACTAGGACACGTGACACTAGGGCTATTAAGTCCCTAGGCCAGTCCTAGGGTCACGTGACAACAAGGCAATTAAGTCCTCGCTGCCAGACTGATTCCAAGAAGTCAATTCCCTAGAACAGAAAGGACTAAGCACAGCAGGGCTGTCACCACCTACTGGCGACCCTCTCCTACGACATGTGACACCAGGGCTATTAAGTCCCTATGCCAGTCCCAAGGTCATGTGACAGCAAGGCAATCAAGTCCTCCCTGCCAGACCTATTCTAGTTCACAAGACTAAAGATAAATTTTGCCTCTAAATGCTTACTTGAATAGAACGATGATCATGCAAGCAAGTAAAGGAAGAACTTATACTAGAATAGAAACATACAATCCAAAAGGAGATCGAGAGTACTTACTTGTAATGAAGATAAACGACGAACGAACGATGAACGAACGACGAACGAACGATGAACGAAGAACGAACGACGAACGAACGATGAACGAACGAAGAACACTTCACTATAAATAAGTATCCCCCAAGATACAAGATTTGGGCCAAGTCCTCACAAAGGGAGAACTACCCTTCTCTCCTACCCTACTCTCTCCCTACTCTACTAGTGTACAAATGGCTCTAGGCCCTTGAGAGTGGAATGAGGCTCTCCTTCTTGTGTCTTCTTGAGGGGAGGGGGTACCCCTCTATTTATAGTCTTGAGTAGGTCGGTTTGGGGGCCTCCACCGCCTCAACGCATTAAATGCAGGCAGAACCGACATCAGGAAGGCGGTGGCGACCAGCCAGAGAAAGATGGGCCAGATTGGCCACTGTAGCATGTCGGCCGACCTCACTGTAGCAGGTCGGCCGACCCCCCCTTGGCCCATTTGGCCTTGGGTTTTGGCCGAGGGGTCCTCCTTGATGTCTTGTTCAATGATCTTCGTGCATTGGCCCAAGTTGGTTGAGTTTTGTATGACTTTTGATCCATATCTTGTTGGGCTGCCTGTGCTGATTTTCTCGGAGTGATGTGTTGTGGCCTTCTTGATGTGAATTCCCCCCTTTTGATATGAAATGTACCTGCACTCACGAATTCACCAACACTCATGGAAATCGTTAGTAATAAACTCCTACCACTATGTTTGGTGTTCATTTTATTTCTTTTATGCAGGTAATTAACGGTCAAAAGTGGTACTTAAGGGCCGTCAACAGCATGACTAACTGGGGCAACAAAGATATTACCTGCTGGTAATGGTTTTCGTTATGTTGACGGATGCTGAAGTTGGAGTCATGGACAAGCAGGTTCAAAAGGTCCTGTCAACAGCATATGTTAAACATAAAACATAAGGAAACGGTGCATTTCTAAAATACATACGGCGACAACACACTGTTCTCGCTGCAGATGCAAATCCGAGACAATCTGGCCTATCATCTGCGACAATATAAAGGAGTGAATCACGAGGGATAAGCAATGTATGCTTATTTGTGTGGAAGAAGTTTTTTTAAAAGGCAATTCCTCTGGAAGAAATTATCCACTCACATCGCCATCATTTGCAAAGTTGTTCTTTGAAGAGAAAAGAGACGGCCCATGCGGACTTGTGCTGTGGCGTCCGTACTGACGCGAGTCAACAGTTTTATATTGTGTATTGTTTGGTCCCTCGCGGTAGTTTGGAAGGGTGACCAAAATCTGAGGAAAATGGAAAATAAAACCCACGGCCATAAAACAGAGGGAGGACATAGAGAGCAAGAGTAGCCATTAGCTATATGGATTTACCTTAAAATCATGAAGTTGATACTGGCTCATGTTCTTCAGTATTTGTTCTGTGAACTCTACAGTCCAGTGGCTCATGAGTGGATACTTACGTCTATTAGGATACTGGACTCCGGGCACAAGGACATGCTCAAAGTACCAGTACTGCGAAATAATGTTTTGTGAGTAAGTGGTTTGATATGGTTATCTTTAGTATCAAAATAAATGATCGAAATGCTTACCTGCAACAAGATTAGGCTACCGTCAAGAAGATGAGCCTTTCCCGGTTCTTCTATCAACCTTTTCTTGTACCAAGTCATACTTTCGTGCAGATGATTGACGGTGTAAACACCCCAGTTCATTGATGGTATGTCCCGCACGTTCTCTACTAGCTGCAAGACCGCCGCTGGAATTTCTGTGCAACAGTCTGGGGCAAACATGACTTTGTGGCAAAACAGTATAAAATCTCGAAGGAAGAATTCATCTCCAGGCCCGTCCTTTTCTTTCAACCTTTCTTCAATGTCTATCAAATAATATTTCCCTGTTCCACTGCTGTGCTTATCTAGCAGGATTGCATTGTATTTACCGTCCATCTTGACTTCCTTTCCTGTGATTGGAAGACCAGTTATGTCATTTACATCTGAAGCCGTCAACGGGACTGCCTGCCCATTAAGTCTGAAACTTCTTAGATGTGGCTCGTAAGTTCTAACAAGTTGAAACACCAGGTTTCCATCAAGGTTTATTGGGGTCATGTGTAACAAACAGCTCAGCCCAAAGGATTTCAACACATTCTTTCTTTCTTCTGAATGATGCATCACTATATTAGCAAGTCGCATCGGCGTTGACAATACGGCTTCCCGGAATAGGGTTTACTTGATGGTACCTGGTTATGGGAAAATCACAAGTAAGCGGTGCTAGAATGCCTGAGGCGGGGGGAGAAGATAGAACAAGTGTGACTTAAAATAAACACACGCACAAAAAATTACTCCCTCTGTTTTTAATTATATGACGCTGTTGACTTTTTTGTTGACCTTTGACCAACACTATATATGAAAATAATTAGTTACTTAATGTGAAATGTATACTGTTAGATCTATCATCAACAACATTATAAGATTAACTTATAAATTTAGCTATTTGCACAAATATTTATGAATAGGACGAATGGTCAAAGTAACGAAAGGTTACCTCATGACGCGACGTGTTGGCTGCATCGAAAGAAAGCCGCCTCCGTGTCGCATGAGACGGCTTTGGAAGGATTGGTCTCTTTTGTGTCGACCACAAATTACCATCTGACGTAATTGCTGATTTGACATCCATGTTCACTGCACCCTTCTTGCCGTCATTAGGAGTAGTTTGACGGCTGGCGGACGATTTGTCAAGGGTGACAGGTGCTGCTGCTACTTTCCCGGTGGAGGAGCTTTCGTGAGGAGTAGTTTGACGACTGCCGGACGATTTGTCGAGGGCGACAGGTGCTGCTGCTGCTTTCCCGGCGGAGGCGCCTTCTTCGACCGCTGTGTGCATGAGTAAGCTGCTGCTTATCTCTCCTTGGATCAGAGAGAGAGAGAGAGAGAGAGAGAGAGAGTCCTCGATATGGTTCGCGTTCGGCAAACAAATACTCCATGTGTAGTATATTTGTTGAACCCACGATCGCAAGGAACAGCTCCATGTACACACGATCGCGAGATTGTCGGGTTTTTTTTCTATTTTCTGTTGATAATATCGTACGATCCCTGCATGCAAGGAATGATAATCCCTTCCTTCCAAAGGAAAACGAACGTAATCCGATTTAGTTCCCAAAAAAAAGGGTACGCAAGCGGGGCAGGATGCGGATGTGCCCGCCCCGCTTCCCGCATGAGCCGCAAACTGATCGCGGGACTACGCGGCTACCAGGAAGGGGATATTAATTGAGGGAGGAGATACACACGAGATGAGTAGGGTGTAGCACGCTTTGTTGTTCTGCTTCATCTTGTTATAGTAATAGATTCCGAGTAGCGTTGCGTTCAATGCGTTGCCGACGAGGAAGAACAATCACACAAAGTAGACAAGAGGCAGGACACAATGTAGGGTGGAGCCTTCTCTTTATTATTCTGAATAAACTGGTGATTACAGTGCTTGGGGTACTCCACTATTTATACTCATGGAGGCCTTCCTATTCATGGAAGGAAACATTGGATTAGGAGTCAGACAAGTTCTTCTAGAGCTTCCTTTCCTAGTCCAACAAGAGTTATTATTATAACACATCTCTTTCCTTGAGACAGATGGGTAGGAGGCCAACCAGGGGGGCAGGGGCAGAAGGCCTGCGCGGCGCGGCTGTCGATCATGCTTGTGCGGGAAGGCGGAGCGGCTGTCGGTCATGCTGGTACGCTGGTCACCATGTAAAATATGATATTGCTTATTCGTCACTATTATGCAAGAATCATAAAAATGATAATACACTTAACCAGGCTTCCGATAAGGTATGTTGTTGAAAATAAGGCAACGAATAAAATCGGGTCTGCCAAACACATCACCTTGAGCGAAACTACAATATACGGTGGTAACAAACACTAAAGTTATTGTCTAAAATACCGCAACATCCAAGCAGGGCCTCGATGTAGCATTGATTTCGTGCAGCTGCGGTTGTTCAATCTCAACCTAAACTCTGAACTTTACAAGTCTGCAGCTGCGGTTGTTTTTGGCCTAATGGCCTGTCATGGTTCTCCAAGAATGACTGGAGTTCCAAGATGCAAGCACCAAGAATATAAGATTACACTAGTCTGAGAACACTAAGATGTATGCTTAGCATTTTTTTTTTTGGCAAAGCACAAATATAATTAACCTTTCGCTGCCTTCTCCATCCATGGACCATTCATAATTTGCAAAACAGTGCAGGCGTCATCACTATATTCCAGATCAGGTAACAGCTTGGGCGTTACAAGGAAGCACTTGCAGCCAAAACAAAAATCCTGTTACCGGCGGGCTACATATTCATATATTGGATCAAGTAATATGTGCGATTACTGTCACTAACTGTTGCGTGTTGAGCTGGCTTGAAGCCCTGACAAGCTTCTGAAATATCTTCCTCTCGTTTATTGGATCCATCCCCGCACTTCAGAGGGTAAGCTTCATCAATCCTTAAGAGCAAATAGTGACACAAGTGAGGGAACATGGGAATATATGGGGGTTGCCTTGCCTTGGTTTATCTCATCGACCACCCGAAAGGGGCGGTTGTTAAGATCCTGAAGTGACAGAAGGTACAAAATGGTGGATACATAACGCTCCTATGAATGGGAAAGACACAATAACAATCATAATTTGGTTTAAGGGAAAGCCTTCGAAATCAATCTGACAAAATTTGCTTCATACCCCTCCAGATTGGTGATGAGCATTTAGAACCTGCAACTCACTTGTTTGCCTGACGAAATAATACCACATTAGGGTCAAAATGATCAAGAAAATGCCATCAATCAATGATTTAATAAAGCCACTACACCAGCCTTAACCCTGTAATGTACAATGAAGAACCCAGGACATACTGGCATAACTGGGGTGACTTAACAACTACTGATCCAGGCCGGTCCTAGCATAGGGATATAATAAGAAAAGGGAAGGCAGCCTCCAAAATAAATATAGCTTCAGCTAAGAGTCGGACTTCTTGGTAGCAAAAATTTGTTCAAACAATCAGTTAGAACATTGTGTATTCTTTAGTGTACAACTAATCAACTACAGATTTCTTAACCCTCTAGTGTAAAATAGACCCCATGATCAGTATTAAGCGCCTGGGAAATAATAAGTGACATTCGGAGGATTGCACAAACTTGAGACATAGAACTCACCTAAACTTAACTTTTATAAGAATGTCGTACTGATCGAAATCCGAACCGCGCTTATCTGTTAATAAGTTTTCAGTCAACAACATCCATTAATAAGTGTACATATATATAATTGTGGAGTGGGGTGTGTGTGTTAGGGGGGGGGGGGGGGGGGGGGGGGAGGGAGTGGTTTCAACACATACCCAGTGATACTTCTCCAACAGCTGCCATATCTTGAAAGCCACGACTGAATTTGTCATTTATTTTGGAGACAAGGGTGCTCAGAGTTGGAAGCCATTTACCCTACAGAACAGTCAAAGGATGGAAGGTTGAGAAATTGTTTCAATATATAGGTAACAAGATGAAATGTCCCAAACCTTTACGGTTTCTATTTCAGAGGAGTAGAGCTCATATCTTTCTTTATCATCTTGTATTTTTTTTGATATTGATTCAATCTGCATCAAATAAGCACACAATATCAACAAAGCTTATAGCTAATGAGTAGCTCAATACAACATATGCTGATTTGGTACACCGTCGGTTTGAATATATCGTCTAAAAAAAATGTATCGTCCGCACGAAGATATTGCAGTGAAATGTATGAAGCATGAGTACATTTTTTTTCGGTTTGAATATATCGTCTAAAACTTGGATATTTTTAGACGGTCAAACTAATGTACCTCATGCTGCCGGCTTTGATACTCCTCCACAACGTTTTGGTTGAGAAACAGCATATGACTTGTTTTCCACTCGATATCCTGCACTGAAGCTTCCAGTTCTTCAATTGTTGTTGGAATCTGCAATGCGAACGGTATTGGAGCATCAATAAATGAATGATATGCAATATGATGAGTGATTTATTTGGACCATGGAAACACCAGCATCCAGAGTCTGATATCGCATATATAGTATGCAATGTTATTTATACCGAATTTGAATTATACCGTGATAAACTCTTTCGCCAGTTCATCAGTAATCATGGTTGTCGACTCTGCAAGCTGTTTGGCAATGTGTAGCTGCTGAGTATACCGTTCAGTAATTATTTTACCTGATAAAAAATATAAATACAATTATGAAAGTAATATACTGCCATATGCATTATTCTTCAATAATCACTACCAACAAGATATTTAAAAATCCCTGTAACCTGGAAACGAGTGCTCGGTAATCCTCTTAAACTAACTTACAAGCTCTATATTCTTTGGCAGCTAGAATAGCATCCTTCTGAAGTTTCTTCACGCCCTTTTCCTCTGCATATATATAAAGTACATATCAGTAGAGCTGTGTATCTTTGTATCTTTGTATGAGGGGATGTACCATACAAATAAAATGGAGAAAACTGAGTAAGAAACCACTAAGGGTGTGAGACCTGACCCCAACTAAATTGACATCAAGGCCTGTCCCAAACCTTAGGGCACAGAGACCTCGCATACAAACAAGACACCACAGGTGGTGATTTTTGAAAGCTCTAAGTAAATCATTCAAACACATAGATTTTTCACTTCAAAGCCACATGAGTTGCCTATTCTTCCAAAGCATCCCATGGGAAAAAGGCAATCCCTTACAAGTAGGATATTTCTGCGATTATAATTAGATGAACATACCTTTTCATCAAGCTCAATATAAGCCATGTTATCTTCTGCATAACTGTGTTTGAGACCAACAGCCTCCATAAGCAATTCCTAAGGCAGTTGGAATACAATCATACATAAGTATAGACTAACTTGATTGCAGTCTTTATGATACCAACAATGGTGTACTGACTACATATAGGCTGACCTTAAGTCTAGTTACTCCTATAAATCGCTGGCCATTTAACTTTGTCACCTCATCTACAAGCTCTGTTCTGCTGGATTCCACATCATCCTCTTTGTAGATGCAATCTAGCTTTCTCCTTTTAATATCTGACGAAGAGAATATCAATGATTATACAATTTGCATCATGAAGAAAAGAGGAGAATGTGAATGTCTCATACCAGCATGCCTTCTTATTTCTTCTCGATTTTTCTTTTCTGTCTTCCCCATGTTAATAATCTCCTCCTACAAATTTGGTAGTCAAAAGGTAAGGCTTTACACAGAAAAATCTTAACACCGTTAAATTAAAGTGTTGATGAAAAATAAATGGAACCTTTTGCATGTGTATCCTTGCCTCTTGGTCTTCTAATTGCCTGCGTTTTTTTTGAAGAATTAATAATTCTTCTTCCATAACTTGAATATTTTTCAAATGTTTTTCTGTCTCAGCATGAAGACTTTCAGTGTCACTATCATCTATATCTGCAGGAGCAAACTGGTAAGAACGAAGCATGGTGCCAAATTATACGGACTTCTAATTTATGTCTGAGTTGTAACACATACGGATCATGAAAAGGCGACAAGAAGCGACTACATCTACACAGGCTGATATATGATCACCATATGTTGATTTGGACCACCGGTAATGGTTTTGTGGGGTCGAGCAGTCAAATATACCTAACTTTGGTAAATCGTATGCTTTGCGATCAGTTTCTTGGGTACCTATGTACTAATAAGTGCATAAATAAACACAGATATAGAATTAAAGTTAGATATAAAATAAGACCCGAGTAGAAGATGCAATCAATAATCAATGATACAGATTCATTAACAGAGTATAAACAGTTTTACCAAACTATCCAAATCTGAATTCATAATTAAAACATCCTTTACAGCATAAGGAGCTTCGAATATTTGGTCAAGTCGGGAGAAGATCCCAAGCTGCTGCATCTGCCATTAGAAGAAAAATGGAACATATCTTATTATTAGTACTACATAAAACGCTCGAGTCATATTAATTGTGCACCATGGTAAGTTGGTAAGATAAGCCATAGTCTGCAACTGCAAAGTGTAAGGTAAATATGACGTATGATGCTTAGGTCCGATGCTCATCCATAGAAATTAGTAAAGAAAATGAAATAAACAATAGTATACAAGTGGGATATATCTGCTTACATCCCGAGTAATATTCAGTGGTTCTCTCTTAATGGCCTTGTCCATGTTGTAGTTCAGAACAGGAACTTCATATTGTTTCATTTGTCTAGCCAATTCATCATGGTCAGAAGCATCCTGGGTGATAAATGACTGGCACATACAGCATAACGGCAGTTACTTTCTGCGTATAGTACTATATATACTAATATCTTGCCATACAAAATAATCAAGATAATGGAGAACAAACTAATCAAGATTATTCACAAGACAACGAACGATAACAGACGTTTCCAATGAAAATTTTCGTATGTCATCCTGTTGGAGTATTGGTCGTCATCATCTTCCATTAACAAGAGAATGATCAATATGATTATGCAAATTGACCATGCAATAGACATTATTGTGTAAGGGAAGAACGGAATAGAAGCCAGCGTGCAACAATTAGTTTCTCCGTCTCCATCATTTTGATACACGTGGTATCTCTTTGCTTTCTGCACCCTTGTGTAGTATAAAGTATAAACTAAAACAGTACATTACTCACATAGACAAATTAGCAACACTCACAAAAGAAACATCATTGAATTTTACCTTCCATATATAGCTCGAAACATGGTTTTCCAAGTAATTAGCGTAGATCATATCATGAACCTTTACCTGAGACCAGAGAAAATGATATATACTGATAGGTTTCATGGGTGCAAGGAAATGATATATATTGATAGGTACAAATAATAGGTATGAATAAACCTCAAGGAGAACAGGCCCATAAACTTCTTTCCGGAACTTCATTTTGTTTTCTCGCACCCAGTGATAGGATTCAGCAATTCTATCGCAGAAAGTATAACGTCTCAACGCTTCAAGTTGTTTACTGTTCTTGCTCTCCATATTCTGCAGCCTGCAGTGACGGAGCTTAAATTAAAATCTAGCGGGGGGCAAAGAACCAAGCAAGCTCGAAAATATATTCATGTGCTAAACGATAACACTAATGTATGGCACAATCTCCGTGGATGGCAGCCTGTAATAAAAAGTGAATTGCACTACAACTTGTCAGGTGAGGGCACTTTAGTAGAATAGACAGCAATATGTAAGCAAGGTACCTATTCTGATCCATGATTTCTTTCTCTTCAGCTAACTGTGAGTCTTTGGCTCTCTTATCCTCTTTTAGGCATTTTATGTCGAGACTTATGTCTACAATTTGGCCAGAGAGTTGTTCCTATGCAGGAGAACAATTTTAGCTACAGGAGTAAATACAACAGCGCCTAGAAAATTGCGTCACTACGGGGGCCTAAATTGGGCATGACAGCAGTTGGATCCAGATCCCAGTGAAAATGTACAATCAGTAAACCGACCAATTCAGCTCCATGTTCATATGGCTGTAGATCTTCAAGATCCTTTTCAACTGCAGCAAGATCTTCCTTAGCCTTCAATATTCTTTTCTCACCAGAGTTCAGGTCCTCGATCTCATCATATGTAATTTCCAGTTGTGACTTCTGGTACCAGAAAAAGAACAAGATTTGCATCTTAGTAAGAAAAACACTGGATTCCAAATTTGGTAAGATTAGTCCATACCAGTTGCTGTTCATCATCAGTAGCAACCTGACGGTTGCTTGTGTTTTGATTTATTCGGTTCCTTATCGCTCTTATATTTGAATAATCAGTTTCCTTGACTTTCTTGAGTGCTCTACAGAGAGAGAGAGAGAGAGAGGGGGGGGGGGGGGGGGGGGGGTATAGAGAAAAAAACATATGTTACCCTTTAGATAACAAAAAGTCAACATTAACAAAGTCAGTCATCAATATTTAATTCTAAGCTGTACGTCTTCAACGTAAGAGATAACATATAAGGAGCATATTTTTAACACCCGAAATTAATGAAAATTTTGCATTCCCCTATGAATAAACGCAAAGTCCCAACAAGTAACTTTTCATGCATGATCACGATAACCTAATACACTGAAACGGGAAGCTTAATAATGACTCAACGGATATTGGCATATAACTAACTTTTACTCTTTCGATATGAAGGCATTTCAGAGGTAACCTTTATGCTTCAGGAAATACCAAACCATGCAGAACAACATGCTTTCAAAAAATATATAAATGAACTAATGAAAATATGAATGGTTGATTCTAGTTGAACCCATGGGACATACTCAATAGAGTTTTTTGATGATTCAAAACAAATTTCTGCTTCTTTCATTTTCTTCCTCGCGGTTTTCTCCTGATCCTGTATTACTTCTATGAATTCCTTCTTCAGCATGTCGTATTTCAGCCATGGCAGCTTCTTCTTCATTAATTCAGCCTATCACAAGAGGCATTACCACAAGATCATCGAAACTTTCCTACTGTAATTTTGGACAAAAAAAAAACAGACCTTTCTGAGAAGTTTATTTCTTAGTCCAATGCATTCAACATCTTTTTCTTGTTCAGCATTGAGGGCCTTCAATCTATTCAAAGTCTGCTCCTTTTGTTTAATAGCCTAATAACATTTCAAGAAGGACCCTCGATCAGTGAATCAATAGCTTAAATGGAGCCGTCAAACAAAGTGTTTATATAGGACGAAGACAGAGAAGCAGCTTAGGCCCTGTTTGGATGAATGCTAGTCCGGTCAGTTTGAATCCTAGACTAATTTCATGCGTCATTCTTGTCATTTCGTGATCTGTTGGATCTGTTAGTCCCTAATCGTTTGGTTTAGCTGAGTAACACTATTGGGATGAACTATGTAATAAAATTATTCAGCTAACAATTAGTCATATGGATCCCAAATCAAGGTTTTAGATCTCCCGCTACAGCTGCGGCTATAGTCATTATAGATTTTTGAGGCAATGTACGGCTATTTGTGTCCGCATACAATTTAACCGCTATTGCCTGATTTAGCGCAGTATGATGTTTTAGAGAGATGCGCTAAACTACCTTATCTTGCTATTTAAAACATTGATCCAAACAAGGCCTTAATATTCAACGTGCACCACTAAGGGAGAAAATCAGCTTTACCATTTCAAGCGGCTTCAGTTCCTTACTTATAGCTACAAGTCGGCGATGATGAACAGGTAAATCTCGATTACCAACAGCCTTTTCAGTCTCTTCGAGAAGATGAATTGGACTTAGCTTTGCGAATTCAGATCGATCTTGCGGCAAGAACAAGGAAGTAGCACAGAAGTAACGAAATCATGTATAGTTCCACAGTTGCTTTGTGAAGGAGAAGTGGCTCCTCTCCAAATCAATGAATAGGTACTCCCAAACTAGGAACCAAACGCTAACCTGAGTTAAATTTTCAACTTGAATATTGAAATTATTGACGACATCAATCACTTCCTGTTTAGAGACTGTCGCACCTGGGGGAATCAAATTTAAATATAAATAGTAGTCATAGTTATTCGAAATAGAGTCTATTTTAAATGATTATTACGACAACGTAGTAGGAATCCTCATTCCTCATGTGTATGCTAAGACACAAAAAAAAGGGAAAATCATGAGGAGCGAGGCGCAAGTACCGTTAAGGAGCCACTGATCCGACTTGTTCTTCTTATCAATTTTCCTCGTAATGCAGATTTTATCTGAAGGTGTATCCCCGCGAAGGGATATCTTGACATGCCCGGAGTCCTCCCCACTCTTGACGAAGGCGCCAAGGTTGGATGCCCTCCCAACAATCTACAGACGAGGGCAACGGCATTAACCACATACAGCCCATCCTTAGGAGCACATTGAAATCGCACGGGGCAGCAAAGCAGATTAGGGTATAGAGTAAGTACCTTCGGATCTCCGGCGAGACTGTCACACCCCAAAATTTCTATTTTGGGATGTGAAGTCTTTTTCTTTAGTTTTTAAAACTTTTGTTGAAAATCAAATGAATTTGGTTTATGCAATGAAAAATGAATTTATAAAATTATAGAATAGGTTAAGGATTTTTAAGGTTGGATATATCCTTGTTCAATTTTCACAATTTTCATCGCCATCATTTGCCCCGCATCGCTCTATCTCATCTCCTTGTCATCCTCCATGTCAAGAAACCGTCTACATTCATTCCACCTACCACGTTCAGTCAAAAGGAAAGAAAATGAGCATTAAACATCAAATTAATGCATTTTCCTTTATTTTTCCCTCTTTCCTTCCTTTCTCCCACCAACCCCACCTCTCCCTACAAATACAGGGCCTCTCCCACGTCCTCCCCACCCCCCAAAAACCTTCACCACGCCGCCAGGCTGCTGCCACTCCTCCCTGCTCTCGCGCCCAGCCATGCCGCCACTGATTGGCATCAGCGTTACCGACGATCCAGCCAACCAAATACCACCAAATTTCACCAGCAGGTGCGCCATGAGTTCCTCTACAACATATCCAAAGATGACATCGAGAGGTGACCTGAATCGACGGGGATCTGAGTTGTAATGACGACTACTCCCGGTTCTGGATCTGTCCAGCTCCCCTGATGGTAATTCTATCCTTTTTCCCATCCAATACCTTGTCCTTTCTGTTGCATAATCGACACCCTGTTGTGTTCCAGCAAGTTTTCTACTCTTTCGCTGAAGGATTCCGCTAGATCTCCTGGGAACCGACCAGGAACACAATGCCACCATCAATTATCCCAGAACGACCTCATCGCGATCCAACTGATCGATCTCCTTCTCAAGTGAATTCATGCCCCAATCATCATGTCCCTATCGTGTTCCACATCATTAGCCACACTACTGTGAAAACCTTGTCCTGAAATATGCAGCCAATAAACAAAAACACGCATGTTTCTATCTGTGCACAACCTTTGTACAGATTTCAGAAAAACCTTCTTACTTGAATTGCTCATATCTTTTTGTTGGTATCTCCGATTTAGGTGATTCTTGCGCCTAAATCTTCATTGAAATATAATCTATCCAACCATAGTGTTTTCATGATGCGTTTTATCTGATTGGTGTACTGTTATTGATTGTTTTGTGTGTTTCTTTTGTCGGTTGTCTGTGCGAGTAGATGATGACGTCCAAAAGCAATGTGTTGGGAAGACAGCTGCGATCCAAGTCAAGGGACAAACCAACCAAAAGACACACGCGAAGGGGAATGCAACGTTGGGGACCACACCGAAGCCAACCGGAACCACTCGAAGGACGAGTAATGCAGGTAGCGAAGGAACCCAAAGCTGTCAAGCTGAAGGCTATGATAAAGCAACCAATGGCATACATGTAAATATGATCACTCTCCCCCTTATAAATATGGAGGGAGATGATCCTGTAATGACATCTGTTTTTCGGGCCACGAGCCAAAGGAGGAATCATTCGCACCGTATTCTGATCTCTTAAATCTCTCGACCCCTTCGCCCAGCATCGCGGGTGAAGGAGGGCTTCGCGCAACTGAACTGCAGGGAACCTGAGCAAGAACCTCTTCGTCCGGCATCGCGGACCAGGGAAGAGGGCTTCGCTCCAACCAGAAGGCAACGACGACGAGCGAAGAGGGCTTCGCGAGGTGATTCGAAGGCATCGACAACCTTCGAGGGCTTCGCCAGAACCAGAACCCTTCTATCAACCGTTGGAGGGCTTCGATTCGTCCCATCAAGACCTTCGATCCCCCAACATTTGGCGCCGACCGTGGGCCGAACCCACGACAAACCCAACACCGCACAAAGCGAAGCGAAGCTTTCTGCAAAAACAAAATCTCATAGACGAAGCCTTTCATACATATATTATGTCTGCTGTATTTTATATATGCCGAATATTAATCTTCGTTCCCTCTTTGACTCTTTCACAGAGAAGCACCCCTCAAGACTATAAAGCCTTCACCAAGATGAAGAAGCCTTCTCCAAGATTATAAGACCGAAGAGTTACAAACAAAAAGAAAAATCGAAGCGAAAAACAAGGGATTTACAGCAAGTTGAAGAGACGAGGAATCTTACAAAAGAGAAGGGTAACAAGACACACAAAGCGAAAGACATTCTTTATTATTCAACACGAAGTTACAAAAATACAAAGACACAAACACCTACTTCTTCGACTTACTACGAGTCCGACTAGCTACCCCAACCGGCGGCAAAAGTATACCTTCGCATACAGCGAAGACAGAAATAGGAAAACAAAACGTATTCGGATTTCCTTCGTCAAAAGCAGACGAAGGCCGATGAAGTTACGAAGCAACCCATTACATCTGGACATCGAAGCTATGAAAATGACAGTGAAGTTAATTACCGAAGAGCAAAGGTGGATAAATAATCACAAGGTGCGCTTACACAAGGCTACGAAAATTCGAAGGCTCAATACAGAGCTCGAAGTCATCGCAGAACATGAAGTACATGAGTAAGATATTTGATGCAATAAAGCTTCAGAGTTTTGATAAAGCAAATATTACATCAAAAAAGTGTATCCAAAATAAATACATATCAAAGGACATCCAAAAAGGCTATCTACAACCATTCGAAGGAGTTCAGGAAGAACCTTTGGGAAAGTCAGGGACAAGACACTTGACCCTGTTCCACCAAAAGTCATTGATCAGGCACATACACTTGCTTTCGACAGCTCCGAAATCAAGAGAAGGATCCGAAGGCTTCATTGAAAAATCAGAACGACTGACCAAGTTAACAGCATCGCTACCTTCGCAGGAGAAGCTGTGGAGGAGATCTCGAATCATAAGTACCACAGCATCATAAGAAAAGCTCCTGCATATTTCGGCAAGACCAGCCAAGTTCAAGCGAAGCCACTCGCCCAAAACCTCCAAAGAGGCATCCGTCGGTACCTCATCATATTTCGCACCAAGCGCCTGAAACAGCTCCATGACAAGATCACAAAGGGCAAGGGATTTAGCGAAGGAGTTATCAACAGAAGAGATCTTTAGCTGAGACGCCTTCGACAGACGAGACAAAAGATGCTCATTAAATAACTTCTCCTTCTCCAGTGAAGCCTTCCTTTCGCGAATCTTTTCTTCAAGGACAGACAGATCAGAGATAACGTTAGATTTATGGCTTCGAAGAACCTCAACCTCAGTTAGCAAGTCAGACGTGGCAGCAGAAGAAGCTTTCAGGGAATCATCCTTCGCAGAAAGAGAGGCCTGGAGAGATGACACGAGTAGCAAATCACCAGAAGAATCTTGGAACTCACGAGCGCAAGCTCGAGTAAGAATAATAGACTGCAAGAAGGAAGAAGCGAAGCTGTTAGAAGAAACACGAAGTACACAAAAAAAAAAGGGGGAAGTGAGATACTAACCTTGACTTGATGAGCAACCAAGGAACGGAAGAGGACGTCACCCGAAAGGTTCGACAAGCCAAGCTCAACCTTCGGAAACCGGACCTTACGGGCAGCAGATTCAAGAGCACCCGAAGCCTGAATATCGTCATTGATAGACGAAAGCATGGTTTCAACATCCAGTTCAAGAGACCCTAAGCTCGAAGCATCTAAAGAAAAAGGAAGAGAAGTGAAGGATCATGAGAATAATAACAATAAAGAAAAAGAAGAAGAGTAAGAAAGGAGGAAAAGCAATCCTTTGAAAATGAATACCAGGATTTGAAGATTGCGAAGGCGGAACAGCGACGCTAACCGAAGGCAAAGCAGTACCCGAAGAAGTAATATCCAGACTTGGACCCGAAACCTCTGAAAGTTTCCGCTTGCCAAGTAAACCGAAAAACGAAGACTTCTTCGGAAGACCAAAAGTACCTTTTGAACACTTAGGGACCAGCAGACAAGAATTGACTAATTCAGACCTTTTTGCAACCCCATCTGTACAGACAACATCCGAAGCAACAGCTGGAGACCCTTGCAAACCCTCCGAAGGTATCAACGAAGAACTCCCGCAAGCAATACCAAGCACAGCAGGAGGAATAGCTGAATTCGAAGGAGCGTCAGGAGACGGTTCTTCAAAGATAAGAGAATAAGTCGGCACAAGAAGAGAACCTGGCGAAGATGGAATTTCAGTATTCCTGGGAACGAACTCAACATCGGGAGTAACAACTGCCAGCGAAGGATCCATCTCAACGGTTGAAGAGCCTGAAATACTGAAGTATGGAAAAATATCTCTTTCACACGAATTGTCCCCAGGAAAAGGACGATTGTGAAGGCACAAGTCGAAGCTCAGATAAAACCGATTGATCCGAACACTGATGCCCCTTCGAGTGCTTTCAACCCACTCCTTCCGAGAGAACTTCCCAAGAAAAGAAGTAACTCGGTCTTGAGGTGACCAGAGATTGAAGCCTGCAAAAGCAACGAAGTGTAAGCTGAAAGAATAAAAAAAAAGGGGGAAAACAAGAGGAAGCTATCAAAGGCAACGAAGCACAAGGAAGTGTCATACAGGGTCCCGATATCGAAGGAAAAACTGGCATTCTTAAGCCAAACTTATTTCTAACAAAAGAAGAGGGCCTCCAACCGCGACGAGCGAGGGGAAGAACACCAGCAGCAAAGCATTCCTCCAGGATATCACGAAGGGTCATTCTCTGACTAACCCTCCGGAAAGCATCAACACATTGAGAAATCAAGCCATTCTGCGAAGGCTCTAAGTCATTGGTAATCCATATGCCAGCAGCTTTCCCAGTATAAACATCGATGGCAAGGTATTTATAGTAGAACCAATCTTTCACCCATTCATCAAAGGGTGGAGGATCGAAGCTACCAAGAGGCGTCAAAAACCCCTCCCTAGCCTCAAAACCAACAACTCCGAAGCAAGGGCTGAGATGTTGCTCATGATCATAAGTAGGAGTGTGCCGGGCTTGGTATACTCGATAAAAAGCATGAGGTTCAGGATTTAAACCTTCGCTGATGCAAGCCCAAGCGAAGGCTGACATGGTTGCGACAGCAACAGGAGTAAGATGATGAAGTTGGAGATGGTATAAAGAAAGAACACGAAGGACAAAGCTCGAAGGAGGAAAGGATAGACCGGCATCTAGAAATGACGAAAAAAACAACAAACTCATCGCTTCGAGGTCTCAGGCGGATCTCTGGGATTTGCTTCGGACCATGCAAAGGAAGACAAATTGAATCTATATCAACAAGACCAGACTCCGAATAGCACTGCAAAAAGATACCCTTATAACAGGAGGCGGAGATAGACTTTGTGAAAAAATAACCAGCTCGAAGAGAATGGAAACCCCTAGGAAACGCTGGCGACTTCTGCCTAGCCATCGAAGGAAGAAAAGAAGTACCTTCGAAAGAGGAGATGCCAACAAAGCAGCCACGACGGTAAAAAGATACGAACCGGAAAAGGTGAAAGCGACACATATTTAAAGACCTGCCGAAAGCTGGGGACATTGAGGTGAAAAACCGTACAACCAAGGGTTTAAGTAAGAAAAGGGAAATATACTAAAATATGAACAATAAGAAATAAAATAAGGAAAAAATCGCAGCTAAAGAGATAACTGCTTCAAGGAAACGGCTTCGCTCACCTCCTTTCAACAGTTGAGGGCTAATGTTGGGAAGACAGCTGCGATCCAAGTCAAGGGACAAACCAACCAGAAGACACACGCGAAGGGGAATGCAACGTTGGGGACCACACTGAAGCCAACCGGAACCACTCGAAGGACGAGTAATGCAGGTAGCGAAGGAACCCAAAGCTATCAAGCTGAAGGCTATGATAAAGCAATCAATGGCATACATGTAAATATGATCACTCTCCCCCTTATAAATATGGAGGGAGATGATCCTGTAATGACATCTGTTTTTCGGGCCACGAGCCAAAGGAGGAATCATTCGCACCGTATTCTGATCTCTTAAATCTCTCGACCCCTTCGCCCAGCATCGCGGGTGAAGGAGGGCTTCGCGCAACTGAACTGCAGGGAACCTAAGCAAGAACCTCTTCGTCCGGCATCACGGACCAGGGAAGAGGGCTTCGCTCCAACCAGAAGGCAACGACGACGAGCGAAGAGGGCTTCGCGAGGTGATTCGAAGGCATCGACAACCTTCGAGGGCTTCGCCAGAACCAGAACACTTCTATCAACCGTTGGAGGGCTTCGATTCGTCCCATCAAGACCTTCGATCCCCCAACACAGTGCAACAATATGAAGACCAAGAGTATGTGACTGAGCAATATTATATGAACAGGCAAGTGCCCTTGACGCATTTTGTGCCTATTTCTTTCTCCCTCTAGTTTAGTCATGCATTGCGTTTAATTTGAATCCTATGTCACTACCCTGTTCCTTATTATTCCTTGTCGCCAGTTGGGTAGTGTCTATATGTTCTGGGTAGATTCATGCTTACCCTTGCTGTATGTTGGGATGGGAGTCCTTAATTTTGACTAATGATCTATGCAACTTAATCGGGGATGGTAATGGTTAGAAACATGGAGATTAGGAATCTAGGCAGGACGGTTGGTTTGGTATGGTGCCGGCGTGCACGAGATTATGGTTGGTGCTAGTTTCCTGCTTAGATTCTAAAGACCGGTTCATGAAGCATGTAACCCGGCATATCCGCGCCATCACAAGACTGCTATGGAATAGCTTGGCCAATTAATTAGATGCTTTCCTTATTCTGTGTGCACCATCTGGTGGTTTAGTGGCGCAAGAGGGGGCTTCTGCAGTGGAGGTAAAATGGACTCCAATATGCTGTTAGCGGTGAAACCTTAGCGGGTGCATACAGGATTTGGAAGCGCTTTGTAAAGGCCTCGTAGTGATCTCCTGACCGCACACCATAGGAATTGTGCAGTGGCATAATGGAGGTTTTAGTCACCGACGGGTGATGAAATCATGACTTGTGGGTAAAGTGGTGCAACCTCTGCAGAGTGTAAAACTGTCTTGATAGCCGTGCTCACGGTCATGAGCAAGCCTGGACTTCTTCATGATTAATTGGTGGTGGTTTCTGGTTGGTTGGTAGTCCAGTGGTGGGAACCCGATGAGTTGGTAGCCAGGTGGTGGGAACCTGGTGAGCGGTTGTATGTTGGTTTTGGGAGTGATCATCACACTTAGTAATATAGGTGCTTTATGTCATAGTAGTAGGTTGCTTTCTGCTATTAACCATATGTTAGCCTTCCTTTCATATAAGCCTGCATATCATATTTTCCTACACTTGCGGAGTACGGCATGTACTCACGCTTGCTTTTTCCTCCACAATCATCAAATATTGCTCAGTGAGGAAGCCAAACACTACATTGAAGACGGTGCATAGAAGGTCGCGTTGCCGCCAGTCGATTGCCTGTGGAGCGTCCTGGAGTTTCTTCTTCTTCCGCTGCTGTGTTTAGAACTCTGGTTTGTTTTATTTAAGTTGTTTTATTCGCTATAGAACTGTATATCACTATGATGTCGCTACATGTATGATAAAACAGATCCTGGCATACATGTAGAATGCATTCGATTTATGCTATATAAAAATCGGCTGTGACAGAGACCGAGTGCGATGGCGCAGACGAGGGAGCTCAAGCCGGAGCCGTTGGGTTCGATGACGAGGTTGAGGCGCGGGCCAGGGCAGTAGACGACGTGATCGTAGGTCATGAAGTTGCAGAGCTCTATTTTCACGATGTTCCCCCGGATGTAGTCGTCTTTCTCCCGCGGCGTGGGGTTGGCTGTGGCCCCGTCCATATTGGCATGGTTTACGCAGCACGAGGCGCGCTGTGTGGAGTTAGGGTTTGGCGATGCGGAAGAGGAGGGGAGATATTAGGGCTTGGGAACGAACGAGAGAGAAAAGAGGAGCAACACCAACATCTCACCCTTTTCGGGGCGTGATAATAGTATTTATTATTGGCCTTGCACGTCGGATCGGGCGGATTGCATGCGTGGATCCTTCTCCATATGTTTATGTGAGAGATTTTTGCTGCGGCGCGCAATCCCGGCAATTCCGCGTTATGTGGCCTTTTTTTTCTCTATACCCAACCTCTATCTCTCTCTCTCTCTCTTTCTCTGTAATTCCGCATTACGGTTTTTTTTAGCACATGCAATTCCGCATTACGTGAACTTTTGAAACCGAGATTTGGGGATATGATCGCGTAATCCTCGGAGCCCACCACTGAGCCACATAAGCAGCAGTTGGCCTCAGGAATTGGCGGCGCGATGATCCACGGCCGGATGGCACTTCTCCAACTGGCCTCGTCGATTCTTCGTCGTCCCACCACATAATGGGAAGGCACTTGTGGAGGCAACAAGGGCGACGGCAATAGAGCTAGCCTGGTGCCATGGCACCAGGATAAATTGAATTTTTCCTGCAAAAAGCGAAGAGAAAGCACTGCCAAACGAGTCAAGTCGTGACTGGGTTTACGCCATGCACGGCGCATAGTGCATAAAATGGCGAAAGAGCCAGGGCTCACCAAACAAAAGAGGGTTGTCAGGACTCAGGAGTAAACATGCGCGACGGAGGAGTGAATCGTGTTCCTTCCCGTGGCCGTGACCATGGAACGGAACCGAACAGCCACAACCGGCGTAACGGAAGAGTAAACTATATTCCCGTGCCGTGCCGTGCCCATGGAACAGCCGTCCTGACATCAGGTTTACGCACAACATGTAGAAACCAATGTAAGCCAAGACCACAAATCAGAATAAGTAAACCGACGCCGTGCTAACGTAAACTTTGGTATCACGCTGCGATTGTGAGAAGAAAGCACTGACAAGCAAGTCGAGTCGTGACTGGGCTTACACTAAGCAAGGCGCAACATTCGTAAACCGGCGATAGATCGATCCATGTTGGTATTCAAGGGTATCGTTATTTATATTTTCCCAAAGGAACGGTGTGTGATTATCTTCTAGTCTAATTAGTCCAAGGACACGAAGAAGAGCGGTAGATTTGGGTAGAGAGGATTCCTATGGATGAGTTTCTTAGCAAAAGATAAATCCTGTCTCTAATTGTTTACTTCGAGCGCCGGCTTAGGCTTTGGTCTGCCAAGCCACTCCGGCTTATAGCTCTACTATGTACCCGAACGTGGAGGGTTCCTTTGGATAGACAAGGCTGTCACTTCCTGCCACCTACCTCTACAAACCGTGGAGCACACAGCGGACAAAGGCGACTTCCAGCCTAGACACCACGTCTATGCTATCGATCACTACTCTAGCCCCGGCCTGGTACCAATTTGGAAGACTAGAGCACTCCTTGCGGAGCGATGATCCCGTAAACAAGTAAAGAAAGAACTTAATCTAAACACTAAGTACACAATCCAATAGGAGATCAAGAATACTTACTTATGATGAAGATGAACGAACGATGAACGACGAACGAACGATGAACGAACGACGAATGATGAACGAACGACGAACGAACGATGAACGAACGACGAACAATGACTATTATAAAGAAGTATTCTCAAAGATACAAGATTGGGGCTAAGTCCTCACAAAGGGAGGACTACCCTTCTCCTCTACCCTACTCTCTCCCTACTCTCCTAGTATACAAGGGGCTCTAGGCCCTTGGGAGTGGAATGAGGCTCTCCTTCTTGTGTGTTTTGGAGGGGAGGGGGTACCCCTTTATTTATAGGCCATAGTAGGTCGGTTTGGGGGGCCTCCACCGCCTTGGTGCATTGATTGCAGGTGGAACCGACCTCAGGAAGGCGGTGGGAAGCTTCCATAACAAGATGAGCCATAAAGGCCTCAATATTGGGTCGGCCGACCTGCCCTTTTGGGGTCGGCCGACCTGCCTTCTCCCCCTCTTGCCTTCCCTCTTCTCTGGCATATCCTCTGGAGTATCCTCTCCTTGATTCTGGTGGATTTCCGTTGATATGATTCTGATATGTACCCTTGATATGATTTGATATGATTTGGCATTGATTGAGGGTCCATATCTCTTTCCCATTATTGAGGATCTCCAGGATATGATCTTGATTCATATCTTGTTGATATTTATCTTGATTTTGGGCTCTGGACAGATATCTTTATTCCGGGGAAAAATCCGCTAAATGCGAAGTCCATGGTTTGTGCCTCTTTTTCCCCGTTTTCATATGAAATGCACCTGCACTCAAAATCTCACCAAGACTTGTGGAATTCGTTAGTTTTAAGCCCTACCACTATGTTTGGTGTTTACTTTGATTCCATTTGTGCAGGTATTTGACGGTCAAAAGTGGTACTTAAGGACCGTCAACAAGACCCCCACACTTGAGCCTTTGCTCGTCCTCGAGTGAAGGTGGAAGATTAAGATAAAGCATGACTTCCTATGGTATGATGCTAGCATACAAGTTATTCCAAGCCATAACTGCACCTGTGAACTTTGAAGTGGCTAACATGCTATCTTGGGCGGTTGAGGAATGGAACGGTCTTGATTCAAGTCATCAATACCCCTTTGCTGAGTAACTTGGATTTTTTTTTTTTGAAAGATTTTCAAAGTAAAAGCATAGCTTGTACTCCTCGAATGATAACCCTCAAATCACTCAATGTGTTTGATTCCTCACCAAGGCAATGTGTTTGCCTCCTTTCATCCTACTTCTATGTAAGGCTTTATGTGGAGCTTGGTAGGGATGAAAAGGAGCGTACTTGCATTACTTATATTGCTAAGTCAAAGAGTGGATCCAAAAGAGAAAACAAGCCATGCAATCTGATCAAGAATGTGCAAGTGTGTGGATATGTGTGTGGTGAATGGAGTGAGATGGAATGAAATGGATACTCCTTGATGTGATGATGTCTCTCTCTTGATTGACTTTTATTTGAGAACATGGCTATCACTTCTTTTCTTTTCTCTTCTTCTTTTTTTTTCCTTTCTCTCTCTCTTTTTTTTTCAATCGTGCTCAACATGTTTGAGCATGTCTTTCTTTATTCATGCTCATGAAAATGAGCATTCTTTTTCTTTCTCTTTTTTTTTCTTTCGATAGCCATGTCTCTTTTTGCAAGAATGTTTGGAGAGAGACATCAACAACAAGAGATGGAGTATTTATTTGGTGGGTGGATGGATGGAAATGGTGTTGCTAACTTCCAGTGTAGAAGGTTAGCATGTTTTATGATAATGGTGTATGTGCACAAAATCTTGATCAAGAAAGTATGACAAGCATCTGACAAGGGTCGCACAATTTGACAAAGCTCAAAGCAATAACAAGTAGCATTTGTAGAGGTTTTCAAAGTGATTCTTATTTGGCTCTGGTGGGAATATAAGATCATTGAGGAGTGCAAAGCTATGGATTTAAAATTTTGCAAGATAAATTCCCAAGCACTCTATGCAGAAGAAGTATGATTTATTTCATCCAACCATATCTCATTCGCCAACAACTTAGATAAGCATGGGTTCCTATGAGATTGGTGTTCACAAGCAACAGGTGTATGATGCGAGGAATAAAGAGTATGCAGGCCAACCAGATAGAAGTATGTTTGTTGAGAGGATAACACAAGATTTGTTTTATCATTGAGTTAAATTTTAGTGATTGACCCAAAAGAACATTTTAACTCATGAACTAGGGAGATAGAGTAGTAGGATAGGATGCGCAAACCATCGCCTTGGATGAAGTGGAGACCAAGAGGGATCATGGGATATTTGATTGAACCAAAGGTTCGACCGAACTTTGTTTTCTTGTGCCCGATGGCTCCACCATTGTATGTGTCGATCAGTGCGAGCTTGTGCATCGTGTTGGTGGGGAGATCTCGAATGTGTGCGTGATGAAGAACTCGAGAGATCTCCCCCACACTTGTTCTTGTACCTGGCTTATTTATTCAAAACAAACAAAAAGAATGTGGAAGCAAAAAGGACTCTACCGGGGTTAAAGACCGGGGAGCCTAAATTTATTGAATTCAGCATAATAACTCAAGACGCATGATATGTTTGAAAGGGAAATAAAAACGCCTAGTTTATTCGTGTACTTTTCATTATTTAATTTCTTTATTCGATTTTAAATTATTTTCAACTTTTTATTTTATCATGCAAGGAGAAAGCAAAAAGATACAAGTTGCGATACAACTTCTTAAAGCGGTGTGAGCAATGAACGAGGTGCACTCAACATGTTCTAACCACTTGAAAAGTTCTAACCATTTCTCCATCATGCATTGCATAGGAGAGATTTTGATATTGTAAACCATGGCATAAGGATACAATGCTCATCCTCATAGATAGGTCTAAGATTGCCTTGAGGAACACAAGTCATAGCAAGCCATTCATGCATCAGGCACAAGGTAGGATGTGATATTTTGCCAAAGAGCATGCTTGTGAAGATCAGGAGCTGTAGAAACAAGTCTTGCAAGCAATGCTTATGAGAGCCTAGTAGTAGACTAAGATTGTTCCATGAAAGCAGGTAATACTTATTCTGGAAGAACCAAAGTAAAACCATTGTCTACTACTAGCAGGGTGCATAAAACTGTATGGCAAGTAGGAGGGATCTTACCACACAAGCAAAATCATCCCACCCTATGGCTTCTAATCATGGGCAAAGTTGGCATTCATACCTTTCTTGTGCAGCAATTCCGGGTCATGTGCTCATGGGTGAGCATAGACACGGTTTCATGAGTGTTGTAGGCTTGCTTCTCCTTCTCGCACACCAAGATGGGATTGGTGTCGAAGAGGAGTCTCGATGTGTCATTTTCATTGTGGTCTACCTCTCCATGTGATCCTTTTGAAGCTCTTCATGCCAACTTTCTCAAGTTAGGCATGAGCTCAATGGAGGGGTATGGATATGTGCCACATCGAGAGTGACTTGGGTTTGAGCTTGTCGCCTTCTTCAACACATTGATGAGCCGCTTGTCGGCTCTTTTCATGGCTGCACACAAGAGCAAGAACACAAGAGCAAACTCGAGAATGGGTTACGTTAGTTTAAGCAATGTGGACCATTTGTCGGTTGCTCTCGCAAAGCTCTTTTTTTTTTCGCAACTAAAGAAAGCAAAATAAAATCAAAAAGAAGAAAAGGGAAAATCTTTTTCTTAAGTTTGAGATAAAACAAAATTGTCACTTTGAGAGTTTGAGAAGCTCTCAAATTATTACCCTTCTTTTTTTTTTTTGAAAAACAATCGTCTCAATTGTTTTTTTTTTAGAATGATTTCAAAGAAAAATAAAGAAGAGTTGGAAAAGATTCCAACATAGAAGAAGTTTATTTTGGAAGACTCCAAATGCAAATGGAAAAACCAAAAGAAGGAAGAAAATCTTTTTCTTGAACTTGAGACAAAATATAATGAAAACTTGGAGAAATGCAAGAACAAGAATTTTGTTGTAAGGGTGCTTAAGTGAAAATGAAATGTCATTGAAAAGTTCGAGCACCCTTGCATCCAAATATAAACAAATGAAGTTCAACTTGGTCAACAGTCCCACAATGGCTATATGCTGAAAAGTCAAGGGAAGCTGTGCCAAAATTCCTTCAAAATTTTGTTCAAAGCATTTTCCAACAAAAGGTTGTCTCAAATTCATTTTATCAAACTTGTTCTTACAAAGGAGATTTTTTTTTTTATTTGAATGTGCAAATGCAAAGTGGTTTGAAAAATCCCAAACATGAGTTGGAAGGATTCAAACATGCAAGAATGCAAATAAATAATCAAACATGCAAGAATGAGTTGGAGAAGTAAACATGTATGCAATTGGGAATTAAAAAAAATGCAATTTGTTGGTAAAATCAAAGATGCAAAAGAATGCAAGTGGAAATCCAAGGAAGCAAATAAAAGATAATTGTCGATTATCCTATCGACAAGGGCAGCGTCATTTTAAGTCAGACGAGCAAGACTCTCCCCCGTCACGTTGAGTTTGATCATGAGTTATCTCGTCTCGGAGAATGATCTGCATGGTTAGTACCAACATACAACCACGATATTTGCAATATTTATGATAAACAAAAGCATCTACAACCATTTTAAAGAACAAGTAGCAAAACAAGGGAACAAAGTGGTTGTAGGTAGCAAAAGTGGTTTTGGCACTAACGGGTGTTGGCTCTAGAGACTCATGATGTGAGCATGTATCATGTGGTTGTTCAAGGAAAAAGCTATCATGCTCACTCAAAGATTCCTCTTTGGATTCTAGAGTCGATGCCTCGTGAAATTCCATGGCCCAAGGTTTGTTTTCAAGAAGTTCTTGATCAACATCAAGAACGGTGCATGAAGGGCCAGAGAGAAAAGGTTCGAATGGCGAAGAGGATTGTTTGGGTTCATAGACATGAAGAGTTTCATTCAACTCATCCTCTTCATGGGTGGAAAACTTTGCATCCTCATACCAAGTATGCTCGAGTGGCGGGATTGGAGATGTGAACTTGATTTGCTCGAGTGGTTCATGATCGAGATGAGGTTTCACCAAAGGAGTTTGAGTGGTGGTGGTGAAAGTGGTATTCCCAAGACGTTCCTTCATGTCCTCCTTGAGGAATGGTTCCTTGTGAGGATCGGGAGGAGTAGGAGGCATCTTTTCCCAAATGTTGTTCGAGGTGTTTCCAAAATTTTCAAAAATTCCTTTCTCGAACTCAAAAGGGAACTCAAGAGGTTCATCTTCCTCTATCATTGTTCTTGTGTCAGATGAGGACTCGGGTGTTGGGTCTACCATTGTAGGCACCAATTTTTTTGTTTTTGGCACAACGAGTTCCTCATCTTTTGACTCCGGCTCATCTGGTAAGTCAGCGGAAAAAGGTGTGGTTTCCACAATTCGATCCAAAAGTTCATGCGCTTCCGCTATGCTCTTATGAGAAAAAGATCCACCAGCGGCCGTGTCAAGATAAAGTGCGGTATTGTTGCCCAATCCCGAATAAAAATGTTGTAATAAAACTGGTTCGGGGAGCAACAATTCTGGTCCGGAGTCTGTTAATGAACAGAACCGGATCCAAGATGCACTTAAGGTCTCCTCTTCTTCTTGCCGAAAGTTAATTATTTCCGCTCGTAGAGAAGTGATACGAGATACGGGAAAGAACGCTAGACAAAATTTGTCTCGCAATTCCTTCCAATCACCGTTCACTCTCTTAGCGGTATAAGTGTACCATTGTTTCGCCTTCCCATTGAGGGAGAAGGGAAACAACTTCCACTTCAATGTTTCTTGTGTCATGCCATGGATCAATCGGCATGAACACAAATGCTCAAACTCTCGCAAGTGTTCATAAGGATTTTCATGTTTAAAACCCGAAAAGAATAGACCTCTTATTATTGAAATATAATCGGGGCAAAACTCATAGCCAGATGAAGAAATTGGGTGTGATGATGATGGTGGCTCTAAGAGATCACCCCGTGGAGCAGAGAATGATTGAATTGTAGGTTGTGGCTCCATCATATATGTTTTTGGTATTTTCCAAGTAAGTGGGAAATGATGATGATAGGATAGATGGTGGAAATGTGATGATGGATAAAGGAAAAGCAATAAGAGAAGAAATGATAAATAAAAAGATACAATACGAGGACCAACTAGGTTCGAAGACAAAAACGAAAACCGTTCCCCGGCGACGGCGCTAGAAATGCTTGTTGGTATTTCTTACGTCACAGACAAATCCGCAAGCGCACGGAATACCGTTGTAGCACTTCACCCGTGAGTATTCAAGGGTATCGTTATTTATATTTTCCCAAAGGAACAGTGTGTGATTATCTTCTAGTCTAATTAGTCCAAGGACACGAAGAAGAGCGATAGATTTGGGTAGAGAGGATTCCTATGGATGAGTTTCTTAGCAAAAGATAAATCCTGTCTCTAATTGCTTACTTCGAGCGCCGGCTTAGGCTTTGGTCTGCCAAGCCACTCCGGCTTATAGCTCTACTATGTACCCGAACGTGGAGGGTTCCTTTGGATGGACAGGGCTGTCACTTCCTGCCACCTACCTCTACAAACCGTGGAGCACACAGCGGACAAAGGCGACTTCCAGCCTAGACACCACGTCTATGCTATCGATCACTACTCTAGCCCTGGCCTGGTACCAATTTGGAAGACTAGAGCACTCCTTGCGGAGCGATGATCCCGTAAACAAGTAAAGAAAGAACTTAATCTAAACACTAAGTACACAATCCAATAGGAGATCAAGAATACTTACTTATGATGAAGATGAACGAACGATGAACGACGAACGAACGATGAACGAATGACGAACGATGAACGAACGACGAACGAACGATGAACGAACGACGAACAATGACTATTATAAAGAAGTATTCTCAAAGATACAAGATTGGGGCTAAGTCCTCACAAAGGGAGGACTACCCTTCTCCTCTACCCTACTCTCTCCCTACTCTCCTAGTATACAAGGGGCTCTAGGCCCTTGGGAGTGGAATGAGGCTCTCCTTCTTGTGTGTTTTGGAGGGGAGGGGGTACCCCTTTATTTATAGGCCATAGTAGGTCGGTTTGGGGGGCCTCCACCGCCTTGGTGCATTGATTGCAGGTGGAACCGACCTCAGGAAGGCGGTGGGAAGCTTCCATAACAAGATGAGCCATAAAGGCCTCAATATTGGGTCGGCCGACCTGCCCTTTTGGGGTCGGCCGACCTGCCTTCTCCCCCTCTTGCCTTCCCTCTTCTCTGGCATATCCTCTGGAGTATCCTCTCCTTGATTCTGGTGGATTTCCGTTGATATGATTCTGATATGTACCCTTGATATGATTTGATATGATTTGGCATTGATTGAGGGTCCATATCTCTTTCCCATTATTGAGGATCTCCAGGATATGATCTTGATTCATATCTTATTGATATTTATCTTGATTTTGGGCTCTGGACAGATATCTTTATTCCGGGGAAAAATCCGCTAAATGCGAAGTCCATGGTTTGTGCCTCTTTTTCCCCGTTTTCATATGAAATGCACCTGCACTCAAAATCTCACCAAGACTTGTGGAATTCGTTAGTTTTAAGCCCTACCACTATGTTTGGTGTTTACTTTGATTCCATTTGTGCAGGTATTTGACGGTCAAAAGTGGTACTTAAGGACCGTCAACAATCCACTACTCCACGGTGCTGCGTAGTAAACCATTGGACTCACCAAACTAAATGGGTCTGAGGGAGCCAGGATGTTGAGAAATTTGGTGAGGGTCTGTGGGGAGCGGCTGCCACGATGAAGAAGAACAGGGGCAGCCATGGATGCCCGGGTTGAGCTCGGGAGGGAGAGGGAGCGGGCGATTGAGAGACCTCAGCACGGCGGCACGGATTGAGTGAACTCAGCAAGGACGCCACAGCGAGGCCGATGGATTGACGGCCGCCGCGTCCTGGGGTACGGGGCGAGCGCGCGCAGGGTGGAGCGACGTGTGGGACGCGGGGCAAGTGGCCTGGGCATTCATCTTCCTCTATCCCACAGCAAGTGAGGAAATCGAGCCAGTCCTCATCCTCAGCCCGACCACCGACCGACCTCCGCGCTGCCACCGATTTCTTCGTTTTAGGTGAGCGCTTGTTCAATCCCTCGTGCAAGGACATTGTACCCTCGCATTCGCTGCTTCTTGACTTGTTATTGCCCCGGATTTGCAACCATCATCTCTGTATTTGAAGCTTTTCCAGCCGCCGTCATCTTCTACCTCAAGTTTCTCCGTCGTGCTGCAATAGGTGAAGCTTCGGCCAATATTCAATCCTTCAGCAATTTTTGG
Organism: Eragrostis curvula; assembly: GCA_007726485.1. Taxonomy (NCBI): domain Eukaryota; kingdom Viridiplantae; phylum Streptophyta; class Magnoliopsida; order Poales; family Poaceae; genus Eragrostis; species Eragrostis curvula. The sequence goes on along the minus strand of RWGY01000092.1, from coordinate 35,528 downwards.
GATTTGTTCTGTTACACAAGGTGGTGCGGGGTGGACGCGCTGATGAAGGTGAGCTGGTGACGGGCCCGCGGTGGAAGACCTTCGGGGCTGCGGCGGCGCGCGGGCAGGTCGCGTGACGCGCAGAACGCATGGCGTGGGGCGGGGCGAGCCGCGGCGTGACACGCGGGGCACGGCGTGGTTGGACGAGCAGGGCGCGCGGGCTGCGGGAGTGCACGGCGGCGCGCGGCGTGCGGGTCGCGGTGGAGTGCGGGCTGCTGCGGAGCGCGGGCTGTGGAGTGCGCGCGGGAGCCTGCATGCGGGGATCGCGGAGGCGGGCACGCGGCGAGCTCCTGAGGGAGGCAGCGCGCTCGAGGCCGTCCGGTTCGCGACGCAGGCGTGGCTGCTCCCTGCCGGCGCGCGTGGGCGACGGGTGCGCGACGCGGGCGGAGCCAGTGCGGTGCCAAGAAATGCATTTTTTGCTGTTGGAGATGGTGCGCAGCGAAGGACTTGCAAACAACTGTTCACGCCAGGCAAAGGTCCATTTGCATCTAGAAAATAGATGCCCTTGTTGGAGTCAGTCTAATAAGCAAACGAGCTAGCCAGCTAGGCCAAGCAAATGTAAATGATGGCGTATAGACAGGACAGCTCTTCACTGTGGATTACGCACCAACCCCTCGACCTGCGTAAACCAGCGGGATTCCCTTGGCCACTGTAACAGCCGTCGAGATCAGGTTTGCCCATGTAAACCGAAACCGTCATTCAGATCAGGTTTATCCACAGCAAGCACGGTGCAATGTGCGTATCCGCCGATAGAGCCACGGTGCTGCGTAGTAAACCATTGCGGCTCACCAAACAAAAAGGGTTGTCATCTGTAAACCAGCGCGATGGAGGAGTGAATCGTGTTCCTTCCCATGGCCGTGACCACGGAACGGAACCGAACAGTCGTCCTGACATAAGGTTTACGCAAAACATTCAAAACCGGCGTAACTTAAGAGTAAACCGTATTTGGTATTTCCGTGCCGTGCCGTGCCCCTGGAACAGTCGTCCTGACATCAGGTTTACGCACAACTAGTCGCCAGCGGTATAAGCCATGACCACAAATCAGAATAAGTAAACCGACGCCTCGCTAACGTAAACTTTGGTATCCCGCTGGCCGCTGCGACTGTGAGAAGAAAGCACTGACAAATGATGCGTGACTGGGCTTACAACAAGCAAGGCGCAACGTTCGTAAACCCGCAATACAGAGAGAAATCCATGGTGCTTCGTAGTAAACCATTGGGATCACCAAACAAAATGGGTTGTTAGGGGTATACCAGCGTAACGGAAGAGTAAACCGTATTCCCGTGCCGTGCTGTGCCCATGGAACAGTCGTCCTGACATCAGGTTTACTCACAATATGTCACCACTGGTGTAAGCCAAGACCACAAATCAGAATAAGCAAACCGACGCCTCGCTAACGTAAACTTTGGTATCACATTGCGACTGTGAGAAGAAAGCACCGACAAGCGAATCGAGTCGTGACTGGGCTTACACCAAGCAAGGCGCAACGTTCGTAAACCGGCGATAGATCGATCCACTACTCCACAGTGCTGCGTAGTAAACCATTGGACTCACCAAATTAGAAAGGTTTACGTAAACCTCGTTCCTTTGCACAACCCAAATGCAGGGTTTATGCACACAACATGTCGCGACCGATGTAAGAAGCGACATTAAAGCCCGAGTCGGTAATCAATGCGTGACAAATGTAAGCCAAAACATGACCACCAGAGGATGCTTTCGTTGCAAAGGTTTGACCTCATTGGCAGCGAAGCCATGCCCCCTTGACTTGAGGTTAACAGGCTACTTTGTTACAAGGAGAAAATTGACGTACATGGGATCATCGCGTAGTAAACTAAATTTATGGCACTAGTTTTGTCGGCGTTGGGAAATCTGGCCGACGAGTAAATTTAGACTACGTGCTTCGTTGATTGAGATGAATGTGGATTGACACAAGGGATTATACTGGTTCGGGAGATCGAAGCCCTACGTCCAGTGAGTTGGTTCGGATCGTATTTGTAGTAGGGGTTACAAGCTTGGTTAGAGAGGGAAGAACTCCCAAGTCTCTGAGTGTTCATGGGTGTTCGTCCTTGCGTGCGTCGCAAGGCCGGGAAGAGTGTGTGCGTGTGTTCGAATGAGAGAGTCGCTGTTGCCTGAGTCAATTTTCCCCTTTATCCGTCAGGGGTCCATTGACTGCTTACAAGGAAAAAAGTAAGATGAAAGCTAAGAAAAAAGACTAGATGGGGGGCTTGCTTGGCGTAGGTAGGCGGTTCGTCGTAGGTAGGAGGCTCGGCCGGATGGGCGCTCCCCTCCTCGACGCCTTCACTCTTGTGTAGCCCAGAGCGACTGTCGAACCCTCTTGGAGGGCCAGTCTTCGCACTCTTGGGCTGGAAATGGGCCATCAGGGCGTTTTCAGCCCATAGCCAGCTTTACCTGTGGGCCTCAACCAGCTTTCCTGACCGGCTGGGCCTGCGATGCTCATGGGAGCCGAAGGGACGTCCCCACGATCTCGCGACGGGCGCGAATCTTGGGGCGCCGATTCGATGCCGCGCGGATCGCCCTAGCCTCTGCGAGATGGAAAGGAGGAAGAGGATAACAAACACGACGCACGAGGCGGGAATTTGAAGAGACGCGACAGGTCGTGGGACGCCGCGGCGGTTCAGGGGCTCCCTTCCACCGCAGTCCGCAGAGCTCCTCCTGCGCCGCCTTCCGCCGTCGTCTTCCTTGCCGGATTCGTCATTCGTTGGGCCCGCGCCTGTCCGCCATGGCACGCGATTCGTAGATGCCGTCGTTGGTGAAGGAGGAGGACTTGGAGAAGCCGGTGGCAGATGGCCTCCTTGTGCGCCGCACCAAGGCGCAGGAGTGGATCGCGCCGACGGGCGCGCCCGAACCGAACCCCCCTCCCGGGTATGTGGTCTCGCTCGTCTCCTTCCACAAGTGCGGGCTGGGGACGCCACCCCACTGGTTCCTTCAGGGACTCCTCAACTACTTCAAGATTCAGTTGCATCATCTAAATCCCAACTCGCTCTTCCACATCGCGACCTTCATTGTGATGTGTGAGGGGTATCTGGAGATCGATCCCCATTTCGATCTCTTCCTCCACTTCTTCCACGTCCAGCATCACTTTGGGGGGAAGGCCGACGCGCCCGTCCACCTGCCCGTGGGGTGTGGGAGCATCCGACTCCGCGGGAAGGAAAGGTCAGCGGAGTACATTGAGGCCTCAAGGACCTCTTCCAACTGGGGGTGGCACGCCGAGTGGTTCTACCTTCGGAACGACCCCGCAGCGCCACTGCCCGACTTCACTGGGAGCTACTTCGAGGCAAAGCCCGACGTCTGGTCCTACGGCATAGGCGACAAAGGGAGGAGGAAGCTCGAGTTGCTTATCGCCGCCGTGACGGGGCTGCGCCAAAGAGGCGTGACGGCCATCGGGTGCCTTGCCCTCTGTCATAAGCGTCGAGTGCTGCCCATCATGGAGCGGAAACTTCGGTTGTGGCAGATGGCTCCGGGACGGGATCTGTCTGGAACCGTCATGGAAGCGGGTGGAGAAATCTCCAACTCGGAGATCGGGTCACGGTTGTCGGAGGCGTGCGGCAAGGCGCATCTAGTTTATGAGGGGGAGAATTTCTTGTATCCTATCCCCAATCATCCCCCCGCGATTCCGGACGAAGGCTGCGTCAGACATGTAACTCCTCGTCCTTTTGTACTTGTTTGGTGCCGTTTTTGGCTCCCCTTTCAATCCGTGATTCCTCGGTTCTTTTTTCAGCCCGAGCTCTCCGGCTGGAAGTCTCGACCGAAGGGGCTTCCCGAGGATGCCGCGCAGCGGGCCTTGAACCGCGAGGCGAATGACCAGCGGCGGTGGTCGAATGAGGCCAAGAAGGCCAAGAAGCAGGCTCGACTGAAGAAAGAGGCTGCCAAGCGCAAGCAAGGGGGACAAGGGGGGTCGCAGGAGGACTCTGAGCCGGAAAACGGCTCGGGGTCGGACGGCGAGGATGAAAGCGACTTCGGGAGTCAGGGCGACAACTTCTTTACGGTCCACGACCACCCCGGGTTGAGCGGGGGCGGAGGCGACGACCTGGAAGTGCAGGGTCCACGTACCGAGCGCGAATGGTACGAGCTGGAGAGAAGTCTCCTTCATGAGGAGTCGGGCGAGGGCTCGTCACGGTCGGGTCAGGCGACTCACGTGGGCCCATTGCCTGCGGCGGGCGATGTTGCTCCGGTGCTCGGAACCGGCGGCGTCGGCGCTGCTGGGACGCGCGGCGCGATGCCGCAGGCGGACATGACGACGCCGATCTCTGATGTGGCGGCGCCAGTCCAGGTGTCCTCGCTGGTCGAGGTCATGACGAGTTTAGACCCAGGTGCTTTTCCGCGGACGGAAGTCCATGGGAAGGGACCTCAGTCCGGTCACAAGCGAGGTCGTCCGGACAGCGCGTCTTCAGCGGAGGACTGTTTTTCACGCGTCCGCGTCAAGGCCAAGTAAGTGCCCTTCCTTGTCGTTTCGTTCTTTTCAATTTGTACGTATCTGACAGCTCCGATCATATGTGCAGGCAGCTGGGAGGTCAGGGCCTCCCTCCATTCATGCCCACGAAGGTGCTGCGTGTGCAGGCACAGGGGGCGACTTCGGGCGGCCAAGACGCTATTGGGAAGAGCTCCACGCCGCCCCTGGGGGGCCCGGGTAGCGGCGTTGCGCCGGACAGCGATGGCGCCCGGTCTTCCGACCCTCCTGTCGCTCCGCCGACGAGGGATGCTGCCGCCAACGTCGGACATGCTGTGGGAGGATCGCCTGCTGAGGTCGGCGCGCGGCCTCCGCCAGAGAGGATCTCGACCCAAGTCGCTCTGGCGACGACGCAGCGTGCTCTCGGGTCTGGCGCCCAAGGACAGACTTCTTAGTGGGCTCGTCCCCCAGAGCTGGCGAGTGCCCTTGTGTCGTCTGGATGGGGACCCGACTTCGTGGTTGACTCCGAGGGCGTTTCGTTCTCCGCTGCCGACTCTGGCATCCGGAAGTTGTGGGAGCAGGCGGTGGGCAAATGCGGCCACTCCTACTGGGATGTCCACGCCGCCCATGGCGCTCTGGGATCGGCCCTTCGTGCGATGGACGCGATGCGGATTCCCTTTGAGGTTTGGCAATCTTTTCCTCGAGTCTTTTCTTTCTTATCTTCTTCTCTCTTTTTTCCATTGATGTTGACTTGCTACGTTATGTTCGGGTGCAGGCCGTGTTGATGAACAGTAAGCTCGAGTCGGACCAGCTGCGCCTGCAGAAGGAGCACCTGGACCGGCAGGCTTCCGACCTCAGCACCGCCACTCGGCAAGCCAACGAAGCGGAGAGGGTGATCGCTGACCTCCGTAAGGAGGTCAATGCGCTGCGCAAGCACGCTGACGACGCCGAGTCGTCGACGGAGGCGTCCCGGAAGTGAGCTATGGCGGCCGGGCAATTGGCGGAGGCCTCCGCGGCCCAAGCGGATGTGGAGAGGAAGAGGAAGGAAGCCGCCGAGGCTTCCCTTGCCGACCTTGCCAACGAGGCGATTGCGCTTCGTAGCAAGAATACCGGTAAGTGGCTTGCGCTTATCTCTTTTCTTTGCTGCCGCTTGTTTCTTACCTCCGAGTTCTTTCCATTCAGATCTCAAGGGGAAGTTCTCGGAGTCGCAGGCTTTGGTGGAGCAGCTCAGCCGACTTCGTCTCGACCTCGTTCACTCGTGTGCCCGAGTCGGGATGAAGATGTCCGGCGAGCCCAGCGAGCCAGCGCAGCAAGTGCTCAACCAGCCGAACCACGTGCGGGCCTTGGAGGAGGAGGCGATGGGGATCGGCATCCGCCTGACCCTCACTGTCTTCCGCTCCCATTTCGACGTCGTGGCCGAAGTGGGGCGTATGAGCGATGGCTTCGCCGAGGGGAATTCTCCAGCGACCCTGGTGGCACTCGAGGAGGAGGTTCGCCCAAGCGCCGAGCGCCTCCTAAAGGAGTATAAGGAGGAGTTCCTTCCGCACCGCACCGCTGTTGACGGTCGCTACGGACCAATTTCAACCGTCAACTAGCTCAATAAATAAGAAAGATTGGACATTTCTTACACGCATTTTATTTAGAAATAATCTATTTCCACATGTACCTCTAGATTTTAGTGTGCAGGTGGAATAAGGGAGAAATCCAGGTGAAACCATGCCCCAAGGCGACGAAACAACACTTTTACAAACTCGACGTTCGCCGCGGGAATACAACTCCAAGACAAAAGGCTAAATATCGTCAAAGTCCAACACAACCAAGGCCTAATGCACCTGGACCAGAGAAGAAGACCCAGAGGGGGAGCCACCTGCCAAAGCCCAGCCCAGGTGGGGCCAGGCACAGGTCGGCCGACCCCCCTTGGCCAGGTCGGCTGACCTGGCAGGGTGGCCCCCTGGGCCCATCTTTTTATGGCGGTTTGTAACCGACCTCTGGAGGTCGGTTCCCCCTGCATTAAATGCCACCGACCTCAGGAACCGCCTCCAGAAACCGACCTTCAAGACTATAAATAAAGGGGTACCCCCCCTCCTAGAAAACACACCACAACAGAAGGATCATTCCCTCCTCTCCTCACGCTAGAGCTAGAGACTCTTCTAGGTAGTGCTAGGCTGAGTAGTGGGCTGCCTCATTGCTCCCAAGGTCTTATGGAGAATTGGGTATAGCTCTTGTATCCTCTCTTTGTAAGACTTGTTCTTCGTCTAATGGAATACATTCGTTCGTATAGTTGTTATGTGCTTAGTAGTTTGATCATGATCCTGCATGAATGTTCATCGTTCGTTCATGTTTGTTCATCGCTCGTTCATGTTTGTTCATTGTTCGTTCATCGTTCATCGATGATCGCTAGTAAACATACATCGAGCATTCCTTGTTCGTTCATGCTTGATTATCGATTATTCTTGCACGTACTTAATTGATCGTCGTTCGTCGCTCGTTCTTGAGCGACGAACGCTTATGCATAACTTAGTGCTTGCTTTGATCCTTTTGTTTAATTCATGCTAGTTAGGCTAGTTGTTCTTATGTTTTGGCATCGGGCTCTCTGTCCTGCAAAGGTGCTCTAGATTTATCACCCCGTCGATCCGAAGGGTTGGGGGTGCCTCGAGGGATCTAGAGTTGTGGTTAGTGTTGGCGTCTCTTACGGTCGCGCGGGAAACACGCGACCGCGGGGAGACGCCGGGGGTTATGGAATTGTTCACTTGCACTATTTAACCAAATAATCCACAACTAGTAACAAGTACTAGATATGAATTATAAGGTTTGTCATGTTAAATAGAATATCCGCAAGCGGACGGATAACCCGTTGTAGCATTTCACCCGAGAGTATTCCAGGGTATCGTATTTATATTTTCCCAAAGGAAGACATGGTTGACAAGAGTACTTATGTTCATGGTGTTACAAACGATAAGTGATATAACCACATTCCAATGCAGGGGTAAGGTTTAATAATAATAAGGATAGTGTGACACACACGAAGGCATTCCACTCTCTCTAATAAAAGGCGAGAGACAATCCTAAGCAATGCTAAGTTAGACTAGCGAGCTACTACTCCAAAGGTACAACATTCATATAGCGTGCACAACCTCTACCTATCATCTAGCGTCATGCAAGCACAAGCAAGCGTCTAATGCCTAGGCAACATCGGGAGATCCGGCATACGCAAGGTCTGCCTCGCGACTCCGGCCTATTTACGTACTCCTATGCCGTGCCCGAACGTGGAGGGTTCCTTTGGATGGACAGGGCTGTCACTTCCTGCCACCTACCTCTACAAACCGTGGGACACGCACATACCCAAGGGTGGATAGACTACCCCGGCACCATGCCGGCGTTACTAACCACGACTCTAGATCCCTCGAGGCACCCCCAACCCTTCGGATCGACGGGGTGATAAATCTAGAGCACCTTTGCAGGACAATGAGCCCGATGCCTAAACATGAGAACAACTAGCCTAACTAGCATAAACTAGATAAAAGGGATCAAAGCTAGCACTAAGTCATGCATAAGCGTTCGTCGCTCAAGAACGAGCGACGAACGATGAACGATTAAGCAAGTTCAAGAATAATCGATGATCGAGTATGAACGAACGAAGAACGAATGATGAACGAGCATGAACGAACAACGAACGATCATACAAGATCATGATAGAACTAGCAAGCTCATAACAACTATATGAATACTTGTATTCCATAGATTAAATAACAAGTCTTACAAAGAGAGAGAAAGGATACAAGAGCGCTACCCAATTCTCCACAAGACTTTGGGAGCAATAGGGCAACCCACTACTCAGCCTAGCACTACCTAGAATTGCCTCTAGCTCTAGTGTGAGGAGGAGGGAATGATCCTTGTGTATTGTGTGTCTTGGAAGGAGGGGGGGTACCCCTCCTTATATAGTCCTTGAAGGTCGGCAACTTTGAGGCGGTTCCCGAGGTCGGTGGCATTTAATGCAGGGGGAACCGACCTCCAGAGGTCGGTTACAAACCGCCATAGAAAGATGGGCCCAGGGGGCCACCCTGCCAGGTCGGCCGACCTGGCCAGGGGGGGTCGGCCGACCTGTGCCTGGCCCCTCCTGGGCTGGGCTTTGGCAGGTGGCTCCCCCTCTGGGTCTACTTCTCTGGTCCAGGTGCATTTGGCCTTAGTTGTGTTGGACTTTGACGAGATTTGGCCTTTTGTCTTGGAGTTGTATTCCCGCGGCGAACGTTGTTTTGTAGAAGTGTTGATTCGTCGCCTTGGGGCATGATTTCACCTGGATTTCTCCCTTATTCCACCTGCACACTAAAATCTAGAGGTACATGTGGAAATAGGTTATTCTTAAATAAAGTGCGTGTAAAGAATGTCCAATCCTTCTTGTTTATTGAGCTAGTTGACGGTCGAAATTGGTCCGTAACGACCGTCAACAACTCCCCCAAGCTTACCCCTTGCTCGTCCCGAGCAAGAAGTATGACTTTAGGTTGTTGATCAGGAGTTGCTACAATGCCTACTTCTCAAAGGTACCAAGTGTGTAACAAAGATACTCATCCTTGAGTTGAATAAGTTGGCCAAGGTAACTCACCCTTTTCCCTTAGTCCTTATGGGGCTTTTGCTTTATACTTCACCTTGGGCGGTTGAGAGAGAGAACGGTGTACGAGCATTTGTTTTCTCATTCCTTGTCTTGCTTTTATTCTCCGGAGGTTTTCAAAAAGATTTTCAAAAATAAAACCAAGTTCCTCAAGTGATACTCTCGAGTCGCTCAAGTGGTGTTTTCATTCCTCACCAAGGCATGTGTGTTGCCTCATCCTACATCTAATAGGCTTTTTGTGGAGCTCAAGGTAGGATATGAAGAGAGGCATACTTGCATTCATATTTTGCAAAACCAAAAGAGTGGATCCACGGAGATAGCAAGCCATACAATCAAAGATCAAGATGTGCAAGTGTGTATATGTGGATGGTGGTGTAAGTGACTACTCCTCTTTTTGTTCACCTCTCTTTATTTTATATTTTGGGCATGGCTATCTTTTCTTCTTTCTTTTTCCATGCTCAAGATGAGAGCAGATAAATTTTCTTTTTCTTTTCATGCTCATCTTCTGTGAGCTTTATTTTCTTTCTTTCTTTTGCATAGCCATGCCTAATTTTGATATTTCAAGAGAGGTGATAAATTGTGAGGAGTGTCTTTATTTTGGTGGATGGTATGACATGTTGCTAACTTCCGGTGTAGAAGTTTAGCATATGAGGTGGAATGTGTACGTGATCTTGATCATGAGAGTATGGAGAGCATCTCACTAGGGTCACACAATTTTGATAAAGCTCAATGAAATGACAAGCAGCATATGTAAGGTTTTTCATTAAGTACTACATATGGCTTTGGTAGGAATTTATCATCACTGAGGAACTTATAAATTTTTATGATTTTCGAAAACAAAAAGCTCCGGAGTTTTCAAGCTTAACTTGGAACAAGATTGCATCAGCTCTTTTTACCATATCATCTCTCACAACAACTTAGGTTCAGTGCAAGCGTATGCTACCCACAAGTTTCAGGTTCTAAGCAAGTATTTTTCAGCCAACAAACTCAAAACTTGGAGAATACTAAGTTATAAACTAGGCACAAGAGAGAAATACGGCAGAGCAACTATTCATCATCTCAACATAGAAGGAAAAGAAACATTTTTACAGCACATAAAAAGAAACTACACTAATTATTTTTGTTCTTTTTAGTTTTGTTATTTTTATTTTGTTTTTCATATGAGAAGCAGGAACAAGCAAAAATGAAAGGAAAAGGATACAAGTTGCGATACATGATACCTTAGCGGGGGGCATGGTGTCTCCCCCCCAAGCTTGTTCTTGCTCATGGGTTTGGTGGATTGAACCCCATGTGGCGAAAGTAAGCCGAAAGATCGGCTTGTCCCCGCTCCGTCATGTTGGTGAGGTTGGTGAGCTGGGTGTCGGTGCGTTCTTGCCACTGATGGGTTTGTAGGATGTGTTGATTCAGCGCGTATTGAGTGTCTTCCGCCGTGGTCTCGAGCCTTCCCATTTGCTCGGAGAGGTTGTTCATTGCTTGCTCAAGGTGGAAACCTTGAGTCGCACCAGAGTCGGAGGAGTGTTCCTCCCATTGTTGTTGCGGAGTGAACATCCTTGGGTCATGCCCCGAGGTTTGCCACGCCGAGCCCCCGGCCATGTGCGGTGGCGGGGCTGAGTATACACCGGGAAAATACCCGGTGTGACCATACCCCGGGCCGCCATGAGCCATGGGCTGCGGTGTGGGTGCCTCGGAACTTGATGGCTGCTCCGACCTGCGCGTCCTCCTGCGAGAAGAAATACTCCTGCGCGCACTCTCCATTTCTTGGAGCTCAATGGTTAGATTTTTGCAAGTATACAAGCGAAGATCCGGGTTAGGTAACCGAAACTCGTTTGTATACCCGACAAAATAAAATATGAGGGAATCATTTGGACCACGCTTAAGTGTATGACCGCGAATAAGATAATCTTTGTTTATGAGCATGCGAGGAGTATCAATATATTCAACATTAGCATCATGCAAAGCACCTACTCCTGCAGCGATACGTGTAATCAACGAAGTGCACTCGATAGGTCCTATCATCCCAAAATTATCTAGCCATTGGTGAATCATGTATTGCACAGGAGAAATCTTAATTTTCTCAACCATAGCATAAAGAATTTTCATTTCATCCTCGCGCACAACTCTAATATCACTCCTAGGAAAAAGAGTGATGCCAATCCACATGTGCAAAAAGCGCAAAGTAGGGTGATGGATGTGATTAGTTCTAGGCTGCACACAAGTTGAAAAACCCGTAATCCTTTCCCAAAATGCAAGCTTTGAAAAATCAGGAAGGGCATTATCAATATCAACATTGCAGCGAGTATTAAAGCCGAGTATCATGCTAAGGTCCTTCCATTTCAAACGGTATTCTTCCCGGAAAAACCGAAAAGTAATACCTTCATCTACTACTCGTAGGGTGCATAAAAACTGAAGTGTAAGCAAGCGGGAACCCGGCTCATGTACACTAGCAAAATCTTTCCACCCTATAGCTTTGAATACTCGAGAAAATTCAGCATCCATACCTGTTTGTTGCAGCAGCTCCGTGTCAAATGCTCGCGTAGGAGCAAAGATACGGTTTTGAAGAAGTGCGTAGGCGTTCGTCTCGTGCTCGCCCACCAAGTCGAGGTCGGTGTCGGCGAGGAGATGATGCTCGTTGTTGCTCTCTTCTTCGGCTGCATGTGGTGGACTTGGCGGTGGTTCGACCACGGGGCGCGCGCGCGTGCTTCGGCGTGAAGAGCTTGGACTTGAGCTTGAGCTTAGGGACTTCTTCAACGATCCGTACAGCCGCTTCGCTCCCGACATGGCTGCAGCGAGGAGAGCAAGAACACAAGAACAAAAACTCCGAACGGGTTATGTTAGGAAAAATCAAATCGGCGAAACCGTCGGTTGTTCTTGTGAGTAAGAACGCAACTTGCAATCCTCAAAAACAAACTGAAAACACACTAAAACCAAAGAAAAAGGTTTTTGCAGAATGTTGAGGCAAGAAGCAAGAGAGCGCAATGGAAAACTTGGGAGCTTTGAGAGTGAAGTGTGTGAGGAGTGAAAATGAGAGAATGAGAGGGAGAGAGCTCAATGGCCGGCCAGCTCCATTTATACTTGCAGCATTGCAGCTGTTTTCGAACGTTGGAGAGGCAATGTGACCGTTGGAGCAAAGGAGGGGGGCAGCAACGGCTAGCCCAGGTCGGCCGACCTGTCCTGGTGGGGTCGGCCGACCCCTCTGTGGGGCCCACTGGCTCCTTCCTTGGCCTGTAGCCTCCAACGGTCATATGGTTCATGACCTTGGCTGCTATGCCCAGAAAATCCTCGAAAATATTGCTCATAAAGATTTCCAAATAAAAACATGCCTCAAAATCCAAATGGTTTTCGAAAAAATTGAAACTAGAAGAGAAAATGTCGGAAAAATCCCAACATGTGGAAATTTATTGTAGTGGTACAAAGGTACTCCAAAACCTTGCACAAAAGAGTGAAAAAGTTTTGAAGAACCAAATATTTTTGGAGATTAATTTTTGTATGCATGGCGAGATGAAAATTCAAATATGCTGGCGGAAAAAATTCAAACGATTGAAATAAGAATTTCTTGTGGTGAAATAAAATATGCAAGGTGATTTTAAAGTTTTTAAATGCAAGTGGTGGGTTTGAAAAGGAAAAATCAAAAAGGAATCAAAAGAAATGATAATGCCGATTATCCTGTCGGCCAGGGCTTCGCCGTTTTAAGTCCGGCGAGCAAGGACTTCTCCATGCGTTTCATTCTTGAGGTGCCGGCCCCGTCCTTGGAGAAGAGGATGAAGATGGCTGCACCTTCTTTACTTGCCACATTTGTTTGATCTTGGGTTGTGTTGGTGGCTTCTCAATTTGAGGGGTCGATTTCTTGACCCATAACCCCGGCCTTGTTGTTGCGGGCTTCTTGGGTTGGTACCATGACGGGTTCTCACGTTTGTCAATTTGCTTCCAAAGAGCAATGAGACTATCCGTCTTTCTCGGGGTCACTTCAACTTCTTTGATGTTTGAGGGGTTTGGCCCATACTTGATCTTGATCATCGAGCATTGTTCTTTTCGGGGTTGAAACTCGAACTTTTCCTCCTTCCCATTGATGTAGAGGCGGATTTCTCCAACTCCAACATCAATTTGGGCCTTTGTGGTGCTAAGGAAGGGACGTCCCAAGATGAGGGGCGTTTCCTTGTCAATATCCATGTCCAGCACCACAAAGTTCACCGGGACGGTGTGGCCTCTTATGAATACCGGCACATCTTCCGCAATCCCCATTGGAAAGCGAAAGGATGAGTCGGCCAATTGTAGCCGCATCGCTGTTGGCGTGAGGAACTTGTACTTTAATTGCTCGAAGATTGCCTTGGGCATAATGCTCACGCTGGCCCCAAGGTCGCACAGTGCGTAGTTGAAGTGGAATCTCTTGATTGCACAAGGGATTACTGGAAAGCCTGGATCAGCTTTTATTGTAGAAGGTTCTTCTCTTATTTGCCTGTTCTCCCCTGCATGGTTAGTCTTACGAGAGAACATTTCCCCTCTCGTAGTGATAACGTTAACTTTTTCAATGGGAGATTCTGGTTGCCCAGGAATCTGCCCGGAATTAGAGGTAGGAACAAGAGCAGCAAGCTGAGCAAGTTGGGTTTCTATCATTTTGTTAAAACTCAGCTGATTTTTGAAAGCGGAAGAAAAACCTTCTAGCTGTGAATTTATATTTTCTAAAACTTTATCGTTGGCAGCAAGCTTTTTGTTGATTGATTCATTAATTTTAGCTTGGCCAAGAACCAAATCTTTCAAAGAGGGCTGATTATTGTAAAAACCAGGAAAATTGTTACCTCTATTTTGATTTTGATTATATCCTTGACCTCCGTTTGGACGATACCCGTTGTTGTTGTTCATGTAGAACGCATCTTCTTGGGTGTGGGGGCAATTCTTCCCCATATGGCCCGTATCCCCGCATTCCTCACACGTCATGTGTGAGTCCAATGCACGAACACTACCACTTGAAGTGTGTTCATCCAAACGCTTCATGAGAAGGTCAAGTTTGGCGGACAACATGTCCACTTCCTTGACAGGGTGGATGCCTTTTGAGCGTGTTTGGAGTCGATCATCGCTCCACCCTTGATTGGAGACCATCTTCTCTATAAGATCTTTTGCTTGAGTAACGGTTTTGGAGAAGAAGGCTCCTCCAGCAGCGGCATCCATATGTCCACGGGCTGTTGGTGTTAACCCGTTGTAAAAGTGTTGAAGAATGAGCCATTCTTCCATCCCATGGTGTGGGCAGGCTGATGTGTATTCTTGGAGCCTTTCCCATGCCTCGGGTATGGATTCATTTGTTGCTTGCTGGAAGCTTGCAATTCTTCCACGAAGAGCATTGGTTTTGCCCATCGGGAAGAACTTAGCGAGGAACGCCGTAGAACATTTGTCCCAAGTGTCAATATTGGCGCGGTTTGCATAGAACCATTGTTTCGCTTTCCCAAGGAGGGAGAGCGGAAACAAACGGAGCTTGATAGCATCTTGATTGCCTTCTCCCGTGCCTGACGTGTTGCATATCTCTAGGAATTGTTGGAGATGAGAGTTGGCGTCCTCGGAAGCCTTCCCACAAAAGGGTATGGCTTGCACCATAGTGATGAGGCTGGACCTTATGTTAAGTCCGGCGTCACCAACGTCGACGTTGGGTCCAATGGGCACATTGGCGACGGTGGGCGCGGAGTATTCACGAAGGGTCTTTTCAGCCATGACGTTTGACGTAGATGGTGCGGAAGATGCGGGTTCGCTTGTCGAGAGTACTTGAGGGGAGACGACGACGCGGTGTCGAGTCTTCCTCACAAGTGACTCGGGATTATCAACGAAGTTTTTCGGCAAGTCGAATCCACGCATACACTATCCTGTTTTCACATCAAAGAGAAAACAGATCAAGGTTAGCCTGCATGGGCAATGGTTAAACCACATCAAGTGTAATCATGAACAATCATTGTATTCTTGTTAACCAATGTCTTCCCCGGCAACGGCGCCAGAAATGCTTGTTGGCGTCTCTTACGGTCACGCGGGAAACACGCGACCGCGGGGAGACGCCGGGGGTTATGGAATTGTTCACTTGCACTATTTAACCAAATAATCCACAACTAGTAACAAGTACTAGATATGAATTATAAGGTTTGTCATGTTAAATAGAATATCCGCAAGCGGACGGATAACCCGTTGTAGCATTTCACCCGAGAGTATTCCAGGGTATCGTATTTATATTTTCCCAAAGGAAGACATGGTTGACAAGAGTACTTATGTTCATGGTGTTACAAACGATAAGTGATATAACCACATTCCAATGCAGGGGTAAGGTTTAATAATAATAAGGATAGTGTGACACACACGAAGGCATTCCACTCTCTCTAATAAAAGGCGAGAGACAATCCTAAGCAATGCTAAGTTAGACTAGCGAGCTACTACTCCAAAGGTACAACATTCATATAGCGTGCACAACCTCTACCTATCATCTAGCGTCATGCAAGCACAAGCAAGCGTCTAATGCCTAGGCAACATCGGGAGATCCGGCATACGCAAGGTCTGCCTCGCGACTCCGGCCTATTTACGTACTCCTATGCCGTGCCCGAACGTGGAGGGTTCCTTTGGATGGACAGGGCTGTCACTTCCTGCCACCTACCTCTACAAACCGTGGGACACGCACATACCCAAGGGTGGATAGACTACCCCGGCACCATGCCGGCGTTACTAACCACGACTCTAGATCCCTCGAGGCACCCCCAACCCTTCGGATCGACGGGGTGATAAATCTAGAGCACCTTTGCAGGACAATGAGCCCGATGCCTAAACATGAGAACAACTAGCCTAACTAGCATAAACTAGATAAAAGGGATCAAAGCTAGCACTAAGTCATGCATAAGCGTTCGTCGCTCAAGAACGAGCGACGAACGATGAACGATTAAGCAAGTTCAAGAATAATCGATGATCGAGTATGAACGAACGAAGAACGAATGATGAACGAGCATGAACGAACAACGAACGATCATACAAGATCATGATAGAACTAGCAAGCTCATAACAACTATATGAATACTTGTATTCCATAGATTAAATAACAAGTCTTACAAAGAGAGAGAAAGGATACAAGAGCGCTACCCAATTCTCCACAAGACTTTGGGAGCAATAGGGCAACCCACTACTCAGCCTAGCACTACCTAGAATTGCCTCTAGCTCTAGTGTGAGGAGGAGGGAATGATCCTTGTGTATTGTGTGTCTTGGAAGGAGGGGGGGTACCCCTCCTTATATAGTCCTTGAAGGTCGGCAACTTTGAGGCGGTTCCCGAGGTCGGTGGCATTTAATGCAGGGGGAACCGACCTCCAGAGGTCGGTTACAAACCGCCATAGAAAGATGGGCCCAGGGGGGCCACCCTGCCAGGTCGGCCGACCTGGCCAGGGGGGGTCGGCCGACCTGTGCCTGGCCCCTCCTGGGCTGGGCTTTGGCAGGTGGCTCCCCCTCTGGGTCTACTTCTCTGGTCCAGGTGCATTTGGCCTTAGTTGTGTTGGACTTTGACGAGATTTGGCCTTTTGTCTTGGAGTTGTATTCCCGCGGCGAACGTTGTTTTGTAGAAGTGTTGATTCGTCGCCTTGGGGCATGATTTCACCTGGATTTCTCCCTTATTCCACCTGCACACTAAAATCTAGAGGTACATGTGGAAATAGGTTATTCTTAAATAAAATGCGTGTAAAGAATGTCCAATCCTTCTTGTTTATTGAGCTAGTTGACGGTCGAAATTGGTCCGTAACGACCGTCAACAGTTAGTGACGCCGGCATGGTGCTGGGGTTGTCTCTCCACCCTTGAGTATGTGCGTGTCCCATGGTTTGTAGAGGTAGGTGGCAGGAAGTGACAGCCCTGTCCATCCAAAGGAACCCTCCACGTTCGGGCACGGCATAGGAGTATGTAAATGCGCCGGAGTCGCGGGGCAGATCCTGCGTATGCCGGACCTCCCGAAGTTGCCTAGACATAAGACGCTTGCTTGCGCTTGCATGATCTTAGATGATAGGTAGAGGCCTTGCACGCTCTATGAATGTTGTACTTTAGGAGTAGTAGCTCACTAGTCTAACTTAGCATTGCTTAGAATTGTCTCTCGCCTTTTATTAGAGAGAGTAGGATACCTTTGTGTGTGTCACACTATCCTCAACTATTGAACTTTACCCCTGTTTTGGAATGTGGTTATATCATCTATCATTTGTAACACCATGAACATAAGTACTCTTGTCAACCATGTCTTCCCTTGGGAAAATATAAATACGATACCCTTGGAATACTCTCGGGTGAAATGCTACAACGGGTTATCCGTCCGCTTGCGGATATTCAATTAACATGATAAACCTTATAATACATATCTAGTACTTGTTACTAGACGTGGATTATTTGGTTAATAGTGCAAGTGACTCAAATCATAAACCCCGGCGTCTCCCGCGGTCGCGTATTTTCTGCGTGACCGTAAGAGACGCCAACAAGCATTTCTGGCGCCGTTGCCGGGGAAGACATTGGTTAATAAGAATACGATGATTGTTCATGATTACCCTTGATATGATCTAACCATTGCCCATGCAGGCTAACCTTGATCTGTTTTCTCTTTGATGTGAAAACAGGATAGTGT
Source organism: Eragrostis curvula (assembly GCA_007726485.1). Taxonomy (NCBI): domain Eukaryota; kingdom Viridiplantae; phylum Streptophyta; class Magnoliopsida; order Poales; family Poaceae; genus Eragrostis; species Eragrostis curvula. The sequence continues at coordinate 17,872 of RWGY01000092.1, read as the reverse complement.
ATGCGTGGATTCGACTTGCCGCAAAACTTCGTTGACAATCCCGAGTCACTTGTGAGGAAGACTCGACCTCGCGTCATCGTCTCCCCTCAAGAACTCACGACAAGCGAACCCGCATCTTCCGCACCATCAACTTCAACAAACATGGCTAACAGGACCCTTCATGAGTACTCCGCGCCCTCCATCGCCAATGTGCCCGTTGGACCCACTGTCGACGTGGGTGACGAAGGACTCGACATCAAGTCCAGCCTTATCACTATGGTGCAGGCCATACCCTTTTGTGGGAAGGCCCATGAGGACGCCAACACTCACCTTCAACAGTTCCTAGAGATATGCAACACATCAGCCACAACCGGAGATGCCATCAAACTCCGCCTGTTTCCCCTCTCCCTCCTTGGGAAGGCGAAACAATGGTTCTACAACAACCGTGCAAGCATTGACACTTGGAACAAATGTTGTACAGAGTTCCTCGCTAAGTTTTTCCCGATGGGCAAAACCAATGCCCTTCGTGGAAGAATCTCAAGCTTCCAGCAAGCAACAAATGAATCCATACCCGAGGCGTGGGAGAGGTTCCAAGAATACATATCTGCCTGCCCACACCATGGGATGGAAGAATGGCTCGTTCTTCAACACTTCTACAACGGGTTGACATCAACAGCCCGTGGACATATGGATGCCGCTGCTGGTGGAGCTTTCTTCTCCAAGACCGTGGCTCAAGCAAAAGAGCTCATAGAGAAGATGGTTTCAAATCAAGGGTGGAGTGAGGATCGACTCCAAACACGCTCAAAAGGCATTCACCCTGTCAAAGAGGTGGACATGTTATCCGCCAAACTTGACCTCCTCATGAAGCGCTTGGATGAACACAACTCGAATGGCAGTGTTCGTGCATTGGACTCACGCATGACGTGTGAGGAATGCGGGGACACAGGCCATATGGGGAAGGATTGCCCCCACACCCAAGAAGATGCGTTCTACATGAACAACAACAACGGGTACCGTCCAAATGGAGGCCAAGGATATAATCAAAACCGACCATCCTATCAAGGAGGTAACAATTTTTCTGGCTTTAACAATAATCAGCCTTCCTTGAAAGACTTAATTTTTGGCCAAGCTAAAATTAACGAATCAATCAATAAAAAGTTTGCTGCCAATGATAAAGTTCTAGAAAATATAAATTCACAGTTAGAAGGTTTTTCCTCTGCTTTCAAAAATCAACTGAGCTTTAATAAAATGATAGAAACTCAAATTGCTCAGCTTGCTGCTCTTATTCCTGCCTCTAATTCTGGGAAGATCCCGGGGCAACCCGAGGCTTCCTTAGAAAATGTTAATGCGGTTACCACGAGGGGAGGAAAGTCCACTCGGGATCCGCCATATCCTAACCATGCAGGTAAGAAGAACAGAATTGAACAAGAAGAAGAAGGCCCTTCTAACACCCAAGAGAAGGAACATGACGAACCAAAGGCAGCCGGTGGGGAGGCAATAGAATTCCAAGACACCAACTTCATGCCGTTCCCACACCAAAACAAGAAGCCAAAGGTGGATGAACAGTTTGACCGTTTTGTTGAGGTCATCAGAAAAATTCATGTCAACGTGCCTTTGATGGACATGGTACAAGTGCCCACATATCCACGTTACCTCAAAGACATCCTCAACAACAAACGACCACTACCCAACACAGAGATGGTCAAACTCACCGAGGAGTGTAGCGCAGCTATACTCAACCGGCTTCCAGAAAAGAAAAAGGATCCTGGCTGCCCCACCATATCATGCTCTATCGGGGCACATCACTTCGAGCATGCCTTATGTGATCTAGGGGCAAGCGTCAGCGTTATGCCCAAGGAAGTCTTTGATCGATTGAGCTACACAGAGCTGACTCCTACACCAATGAGGTTGCAATTAGCAGATTCATCTGTTCGCTACCCCGCGGGGATAGCCGAAGACATTCCGGTAAAAATCCGGGGCAACTTCATTCCGGTGGACTTCGTGGTGCTGGAGATGGACATTGATAAGGAGACGCCCCTCATCTTGGGACGTCCCTTCCTCAGCACCGCGAAGGCTCAAATCGATGTTGGGGCCGGAGAAATCCGTTTCTACATCAATGAGAAGGAGGAAAAATTCGAGTTTCAACCCCGAAAAGAACAATGCTCAATGATCAAGATCAAGTATGGGCCAAATCCCTCAAACATCAAAGAAATCGAAGTGACTCCAAGAAAGACGGACAATCTCATTGCTTTTTGGAAGCAACTTGACAAACGTGAGAACCCGTCATGGTACCAACCCAAGAAGCCTGCAACACCACGACCAGGATTATGGGTCAAGAAATCAGCCCCTCAAAAGCCACCTACACAGCCCAAGATCAAACAAGTGTGGCAAGTAAAGAAGGTGCAGCCATCCTCATCTCCAAGGACAGGGCCGGCACCTCAAGAATGAAACCAATGGAGAAGTCCTTGCTCGCCAGACTTAAAACGGCGAAGCCCTGGCCGACAGGTTAATCGGCATTATCATTTCTTTTGATTCCTTTTGGATTTTCCTTTTCAAACCCACCACTTGCATTTAAAAACTTCAAAATCACCTTGCATATTTTATTTCACCACAAGAAAATTTTTTATCGTTTGAATTTTTTTTCGCCAGCATATTCGCTTTCATCTCGCCATGCATACAAAAATCAATTTTCCAAAAAAATACTTGGTTCTTCAAAACTTTTCCACTCTTTTGTGCAAGGTTTTGGATTACCTCTGTACCACTACAATAAGTTTTTCCACGTATTGGAAATTTTCCAACATTTTTCTCTTCTAGTTTCAAAATTTTCCGAAAACCATTTGAATTTTGAGGCATGATTCTATTTGGAAATCTTTCTGAGCAACGTTTTCGAGGATTCACTGGACATAGCATCCAAGGTCATGAACTATATGACCGTTGGAGGCTGTGGGTCAAGAGGGGGGGCAAGTGGGCCCAGCAGGGGGTCGGCCGACCCCACCAGGACAGGTCGGCCGACCTGGGGTAGCCGTTGCTGCCCCCCTGTTTTTTCCCAACGGTCACCTGCCCCCTCCAACGTTCAAAAACGGCTACATTTCGTGCTATAAATTGGAGTGACCGGCCAGGAGCTCTCTCCCCCTCACACACACTCATTTCACTCCTTATTCACTTCATTCTCTTGCTCTCAAAGCTCCCTCATTACTCTCACTTTGTGCCTGCCTCACAGTTCTGCAAAAGGATTTTCTCTCCTTTTTGTTTTCTCAGTTTGTGTTTTGTTTTTGCTTTTCCCGAGTTGCGATTTTCTTGCTCACAAGAACAACCGACGGTTTCGCCGATTGGATTTTTTCTAACATAACCCGTTCGGAGCTATTGTTCTTGTGTTCTTGCTCTCCTTGTGTGCAGCCATGACCGGTGCCAAGAAGCTGTACGGAGCGTTGAAGAGGTCCCTAAGTTCAAAATCAAGTTCAAGCTCTTCACGCCGAAGCACTCGCACGCGCCCCGCAGTCGAGCCACCGCCAAGTCCACCACATGAAGCCGAGGAAGAAGAGCAAGAGGGCAACATCGAGCATCGTCTCCTCGTCGACACCGACCTCGACTTGGTGGGCGAGTACGAGACGAACGCCTACGCGCTTCTTCAAAACCGTATCTTTGCTCCTACGCGAGCATTTGACACGGGGCTGCTGCAAAAGACTGGTATGGATGCTGAATTTGCTCGAGTTTTTAAGACCATAGGGTGGAAATATTTTGCTAGTGTAGATGAGCCAGGTTCCCGCTTGCTTACACTTCAGTTTTTATGCACCCTACGAGAGGTAGATGAGGGTATTACTTTTCGGTTTTTCCGGGAAGAATATCGTTTGAAATGGAAAGATCTTAGCATACTTCTCGGCTTTAATTCTCGCTGCAATGTTGATGTCGATAATGCCCTTCCTGAATTTTCAAAGTGTTGGCGTCTCTTACGGTCACGCAGAAAATACGCGACCGCGGGAGACGCCGGGGGTTATGGTTTGAGTCACTTGCACTATTAACCAAATAATCCACGTCTAGTAACAAGTACTAGATATGTATTATAAGGTTTATCATGTTAATTGAATATCCGCAAGCGGACGGATAACCCGTTGTAGCATTTCACCCGAGAGTATTCCAAGGGTATCGTATTTATATTTTCCTAAGGGAAGACATGGTTGACAAGAGTACTTATGTTCATGGTGTTACAAATGATAGATGATATAACCACATTCCAAAACAGGGGTAAGGTTCAATAGTTGAGGATAGTGTGACACACACAAAGGTATCCCACTCTCTCTAACAAAAGACGAGAGACAATTCTAAGCAATGCTAAGTTAGACTAGTGAGCTACTACTCCTAAAGTACAACATTCATAGAGCGTGCAAGGCCTCTACCTATCATCTAAGATCATGCAAGCGCAAGCAAGCGTCTTATGTCTAGGCAACTTCGGGAGGTCCGGCATACGCAGGGTCTGCCCCGCGACTCTGGCGCATTTACATACTCCTATGCCGTGCCCGAACGTGGAGGGTTCCTTTGGATGGACAGGGCTGTCACTTCCTGCCACCTACCTCTACAAACCGTGGGACACGCACATACTCAAGGGTGGAGAGACAACCCCAGCACCATGCCGGCGTCACTAACCACAACTCTAGATCCCTCGAGGCACCCCCAACCCTTCGGATCGACGGGGTGATAAATCTAGAGCATCTTTGCAGGACAGAGAGCCCGATGCCAAAACATAAGAACAACTAGCCTAACTAGCATGAATTAAACAAAAGGATCAAAGCAAGCACTAAGTTATGCATAAGCGTTCGTCGCTCAAGAACGAGCGACGAACGACGATCAATTAAGTACGTGCAAGAATAATCGATAATCAAGCATGAACGAACAAGGAACGCTCGATGTATGTTTACTAGCGATCATCGATGAACGATGAACGAACGATGAACAAACATGAACGAGCGATGAACAAACATGAACGAACGATGAACATTCATGCAGGATCATGATCAAACTACTAAGCACATAACAACTATACGAACGAATGTATTCCATTAGACGAAGAACAAGTCTTACAAAGAGAGGATACAAGAGCTATACCCAATTCTCCACAAGACCTTGGGAGCAATGAGGCAGCCCACTACTCAGCCTAGCACTACCTATAAGAGTCTCTAGCTCTAGCGTGAGGAGAGGAGGGAATGATCCTTGTGTTGTGGTGTGTCCTCCAGGAGGGGGGGTACCCCTTTATTTATAGTGTTGAAGGTCGGTTTCTGAAGGCGGTTCCTGAGGTCGGTGGCATTTAATGCAGGGGGAACCGACCTCCAGAGGTCGGTTACAAACCGCCATAAAAAGATGGGCCCAGGGGGCCACCCTGCCAGGTCGGCCGACCTGGCCAAGGGGGGTCGGCCGACCTGTGCCTGGCCCCACCTGGGCTGGGCTTTGGCAGGTGGCTCCCCCTCTGGGTCTTCTTCTCTGGTCCAGGTGCATTAGGCCTTGGTTGTGTTGGACTTTGACGATATTTGGCCTTTTGTCTTGGAGTTGTTTTCCCGCGGCGAACGTCGAGTTTGTAAAAGTGTTGTTTCGTCGCCTTGGGGCATGGTTTCACCTGGATTTCTCCCTTATTCCACCTGCACACTAAAATCTAGAGGTACATGTGGAAATAGATTATTTCTAAATAAAATGCGTGTAAGAAATGTCCAATCCTTCTTATTTATTGAGCTAGTTGACGGTTGAAATTGGTCCGTAGCGACCGTCAACACAAAGCTTGCATTTTGGGAAAGGATTATGGGTTTTTCAACATGTGTGCAGCCTAGAACTAATCACATCCATCACCCTACTTTGCGTTTCTTGCACATGTGGATTGGCATCACTCTTTTTCCTAGATGTGATACTAGAATTGTGCGCGAAGATGATATGAAAATTCTTTATGCTATGGTTGAAAAGATTAAGATTTCTCCTGTCCAATACTTGATTCATCATTGGTTAGAAAATTTTGGGATGATGGGACCAATTGAATGCACCTCGTTAATTACACGTATTGCTGCGGGAGTGGGTGCCTTGCATGATGCTAATGTTGAATATATTTCTACACCCCGCATACTCATAAACGAGGATTATCTTATTCGTGGTCATACACTTAAGCATGGTCCAAATGATTTCCTCATATTTTATTTTGTCGGGTATACAAACGAGTTTCGGTTACCTAACCCGGATCTTCGCTTGTATACTTGCAAAAATCTAACCATTGAGCTCCAAGAAATGGAGAGTGCGTGCAGGAGTATTTCTTCTCGCAGGAGGACGCGCAGGTCGGAGCAGCCATCAAGTTCCGAGGCACCCACACCGCAGCCCATGGCTCATGGCGGCCCGAGGTATGGTCACACCGGGTATTTTCGCGGTGCGTACTCAGCCCCGCCACCGCACATGGCCGGGGGCTCGGCGTGGCAAACCTTGGGGCATGACCCAAGGATGTTCACTCCGCAACAACAATGGGAGGAACACTCCTCCGACTCTGGTGCGACTCAAGGTTTCCACCTTGAGCAAGCGATGAACAACCTCTCCGAGCAAATGGGAAGGCTCGAGACCATGGCAGGAAACATCGACTACACGCTCAACCAACACATCCTGCAAACCCATCAGTGGCAAGAGCGCACCGACACCCAGCTCACCAACCTCACTGTTGGCGTCTCTTACGGTCACGCGGGAAACACGCGACCGCGGGGAGACGCCGGGGGTTAAGGAATTGTTCACTTGCACTATTTAACCAAATAATCCACAACTAGTAACAAGTACTAGATATGAATTATAAGGTTTGTCATGATAAATAGAATATCCGCAAGCGGACGGATAACCCGTTGTAGCATTTCACCCGAGAGTATTCCAGGGTATCGTATTTATATTTTCCCAAAGGAAGACATGGTTGACAAGAGTACTTATGTTCATGGTGTTACAAATGATAGATGATATAACCACATTCCAATGCAGGGGTAAGGTTTAATAGTAATAAGGATAGTGTGACACATACGAAGGCATTCCACTCTCTAATAAAAGGCGAGAGACAATCCTAAGCAATGCTAAGTTAGACTAGCGAGCTACTACTCCAAAGGTACAACATTCATATAGCGTGCACAACCTCTACCTATCATCTAGCGTCATGCAAGCACAAGCAAGCGTCTAATGCCTAGGCAACATCGGGAGATCCGGCATACGCAAGGTCTGCCTCGCGACTCCGGCCTATTTACGTACTCCTATGCCGTGCCCGAACGTGGAGGGTTCCTTTGGATGGACAGGGCTGTCACTTCCTGCCACCTACCTCTACAAACCGTGGGACACGCACATACCCAAGGGTGGGTAGACTACCCCGGCACCATGCCGGCGTTACTAACCACGACTCTAGATCCCTCGAGGCACCCCCAACCCTTCGGATCGACGGGGTGATAAATCTAGAGCACCTTTGCAGGACAATGAGCCCGATGCCTAAACAGGAGAACATCTGGCCTAACTAGCATAAACTAGATAAAAGGGATCAAAGCTAGCACTAAGTCATGCATAAGTGTTCGTCGCTCAAGAACGAGCGACGAACGATGAACGATTAAGCAAGTTCAAGAATAATCGATGATCGAGTATGAACGAACGATGAACGAGCATACAAGATCATGATAGAACTAGCAAGCTCACAACAACTATATGAATACTTGTGTTCCATAGATTAAATAACAAGTCTTACAAAGAGAGAGAAAGGATACAAGAGCGCTACCCAATTCTCCACAAGACTTTGGGAGCAATAGGGCAGCCCACTACTCAGCCTAGCACTACCTAGAAATGCCTCTAGCTCTAGTGTGAGGAGGAGGGAATGATCCTTGTGTATTGTGTGTCTTGGAAGGAGGGGGGTACCCCTCCTTATATAGTCCTTGAAGGTCGGCAACTTTGAGGCGGTTCCCGAGGTCGGTGGCATTTAATGCAGGGGGAACCGACCTCCAGAGGTCGGTTACAAACCGCCATAGAAAGGTGGGCCCAGGGGGCCACACTGCCAGGTCGGCCGACCTGGCCAGGGGGGGTCGGCCGACCTGTGCCTGGCCCCTCCTGGGCTGGGCTTTGGCAGGTGGCTCCCCCTCTGGGTCCACTTCTCTGGTCTAGGTGCATTTGGCCTTAGTTGTGTTGGACTTTGACGAGATTTGGCCTTTTGTCTTGGAATTGTATTCCCGCGGCGAACGTTGTTGTGTAGAAGTGTTGATTCGTCGCTTTGGGGCATGAGTTCACCTGGATTTCTCCCTTATTCCACCTGCACACTGAAATCTAGAGGTACATGTGGAACTAGGTTATTTTTAAATAAAGTGCATGTAAAAGGTGTCCAATCCTTCTTGTTTATTGAGCTAGTTGACGGTCGAAATTGGTCCGTAACGTCCGTCAACACTCACCAACATGATGGAGCGGGGACAAGCCGATCTTTCGGCTTACTTTCGCCACATGGGGTTCAATCCACCAAACCCATGAGCAAGAACAAGCTTGGGGGAGGCGCCATACTCCCCACTAAGGTATCATGTATCGCAACTTGTATCCTTTTATTTTTTCTCTCTTTGTTTTTGCTTGTTCGTGCTCCTCATATGAAAAACAAAATAAAAATGACAAAACTAAAAAGAACAAAAATAAGTAGTGTAGTCTCTTTATGCGCTGTAAAAATGTTCCTAGTCTTTCTATGTTGAGATGATGAATAGTTGCTCTGCTTTATCTCTCTCTTGTGCCTAGTTCATAACTTAGTACTCTCCTAGTTTTGAGTTTGTTGGCTAAATAAAACTCGCTTAGAACCTGAAACTTGTGGGTTGCATACGTTTGCGCTGAACCTAAGTTGTTGTGAGAGATGATATGGTAAAAAGAGCTACTCAATCTTGTTCCAAGTTAAGCTTGAAAACTCCGGAGCTTTTGTTTTCGAAAATCATAAAAATTTATAAGTTCCTCAGTGATGTTAATTTCCTACCAAAGCCATATGTAGTACTTCATGTAAAACCTTACACATATGCTGCTTGCCATTTCGTTGAGCTTTATCAAAATTGTGCGACCCTAGTGAGATGCTCTCCATACTCTCATGATCAAGATCACGTACACATTCCACCTCATAAGCTATACTTCTACTCCGGAAGTTAGCAACCATGTCATGCCATCCACCAAAATAAATATGCTCCTCATCATATATCACCTCTCTTGAAATATCAAAAGTAGGCATGGCTATGCAAAAGAAAGTAAGAAAATAAAAGATGAGCATGATGAAAAGAAAGAGACAAAATCTGCTCTCATTTTGAGCATGGAAAAAGAAAGAAGAAAAGATGGCCATGCCCAAAATACAAAATAAAGAGAGGTGAACTAAAAGAGGAGTAGTCACATACACCACCATCCACATATACACACTTGCACATCTTGATCTACGATTGTATGGCTTGCTATCACCGTGGATCCACTCTTTTGGTTTTGCAAAATATGAATGCAAGTATGCCTCTTTACATATCCTACCTTGAGCTCCACAAAGGCTTATTAGATATAGGATGAGGCAACACACATGCCTTGGTAAGGGATAAAAACACCACTTGAGCGACTCGAGAGTATCACTAGAGGAACTTGATTTTATTCTTGAAAATCTTTTTGAAAACCTCCGGAGAATAAAAGCAAGACAAGGGATGAGAAAATAAATGCTCCATACACCATTCTCTCTCTCAACCGCCCAAGGTAAAGTATAAAGCAAAAGCCCCATAAGGATTAAGGGAAAAGGGTGAGTTACCATGGCCAACTTATTCAACTCAAGGATGAGTATCTCTGTTATAAACTTGGTACCTTTGAGAAGTAGGCATTGTAGCAACTCCTGATCAACAACCTAAAGTCATACTTCTTGCTCGGGACGAGCAAGGGGTAAGCTTGGGGGAGTTGTTGACGGTCGCTACGGACCAATTTCAACCGTCAACTAGCTCAATAAATAAGAAGGATTGGACATTTCTTACACGCATTTTATTTAGAAATAATCTATTTCCACATGTACCTCTAGATTTTAGTGTGCAGGTGGAATAAGGGAGAAATCCAGGTGAAACCATGCCCCAAGGCGACGAAACAACACTTTTACAAACTCGACGTTCGCCGCGGGAATACAACTCCAAGACAAAAGGCCAAATATCGTCAAAGTCCAACACAACCAAGGCCTAATGCACCTGGACCAGAGAAGAAGACCCAGAGGGGGAGCCACCTGCCAAAGCCCAGCCCTGGTGGGGCTAGGCACAGGTCGGCCGACCCCCCTTGGCCAGGTCGGCCGACTTGGCAGGGTGGCCCCCTGGGCCCATCTTTTTATGGCGGTTTGTAACCGACCTCTGGAGGTCGGTTCCCCCTGCATTAAATGCCACCGACCTCAGGAACCGCCTCCAGAAACCGACCTTCAAGACTATAAATAAAGGGGTACCCCCCCCCCCCTCCTGGAGGACACACCACAACACAAGGATCATTCCCTCCTCTCCTCACGCTAGAGCTAGAGACTCTTCTAGGTAGTGCTAGGCTGAGTAGTGGGCTGCCTCATTGCTCCCAAGGTCTTGTGGAGAATTGGGTATAGCTCTTGTATCCTCTCTTTGTAAGACTTGTTCTTCGTCTAATGGAATACATTCGTTCGTATAGTTGTTATGTGCTTAGTAGTTTGATCATGATCCTGCATGAATGTTCATCGTTCGTTCATGTTTGTTCATCGTTCGTTCATCGTTCATCGATGATCGCTAGTAAACATACATCGAGCGTTCCTTGTTCGTTCATGCTTGATTATCGATTATTCTTGCACGTACTTAATTGATCGTCGTTCGTCGCTCGTTCTTGAGCGACGAACGCTTATGCATAACTTAGTGCTTGCTTTGATCCTTTTGTTTAATTCATGCTAGTTAGGCTAGTTGTTCTTATGTTTTGGCATCGGGCTCTCTGTCCTGCAAAGATGCTCTAGATTTATCACCCCGTCGATCCGAAGGGTTGGGGGTGCCTCGAGGGATCTAGAGTTGTGGTTAGTGACGCCGGCATGGTGCTGGGGTTGTCTCTCCACCCTTGAGTATGTGCGTGTCCCACGGTTTGTAGAGGTAGGTGGCAGGAAGTGACAGCCCTGTCCATCCAAAGGAACCCTCCACGTTCGGGCACGGCATAGGAGTATGTAAATGCGCCAGAGTCGCAGGGCAGACCCTGCGTATGCCGGACCTCCCGAAGTTGCCTAGACATAAGACGCTTGCTTGCGCTTGCATGATCTTAGATGATAGGTAGAGGCCTTGCACGCTCTATGAATGTTGTACTTTAGGAGTAGTAGCTCACTAGTCTAACTTAGCATTGCTTAGAATTGTCTCTCGTCTTTTATTAGAGAGAGTGGGATACCTTTGTGTGTGTCACACTATCCTCAACTATTGAACCTTACCCCTGTTTTGGAATGTGGTTATATCATCTATCATTTGTAACACCATGAACATAAGTACTCTTGTCAACTATGTCTTCCCTTGGGAAAATATAAATACGATACCCTTGGAATACTCTCGGGTGAAATGCTACAACTGGTTATCCGTCCGCTTGCGGATATTCAATTAACATGATAAACCTTATAATACATATCTAGTACTTGTTACTAGATGTGGATTATTTGGTTAATAGTGCAAGTGACTCAAACCATAACCCCCGGCGTCTCCCGCGGTCGCGTATTTTCTGCGTGACCGTAAGAGACGCCAACAACCGCGCTGGCTGAGGACGAAGAAAGATGAAGAGTAGTTAGATCAGGTCGAGCCCCCAAGGGCCTTTTGTCTTTTTTCTTTTTTATTTCAGAATGGACAAAAATTGTATGGGTTAAGAACATGACGGATGTTTTAAGTTGTTTTCGTTTTATCCCTACCACTTTTTTGACTTCGAGCATTAGGATTTTGGGTCGGAGTCCGTGCTGCTGGTTTAGGCTGCAGTACTCAATTCCGTTGGGCGCGCGCTCTAGCCGGCCGGCAGGCACTACCGAAACACGCTGCCAACTCTTCAACCCCGCTTCATCGCCCACTATAGAAAACTCGCCCACTACATTTCAAAAAAAAAAGAAAAAAAAGAAAACTCGCCCTCTAGCCGGCACGATCGAATTGACCACTGCTAGGCTACCCCGTCTGTGGTTATTCGCTTAATCGTGAACGATCACGCGGGCTCTAAATTCTGTAAACTTTGGTCCGACGCTGCGAGAAGAGAAAGCACTGCCAAACGAGTCGAGTCGTGACTGGGTTTACGCCATGCACGGCGCATCTTGCGTAAACCGACGATAGAGCCAGGGCTCACCAAACAAAAGAGGGTTGTCAGGAGTAAACCAGCACGACGGAGGAGTGAATTGTGTTCCTTCCTGAGGCCGTGACCACGGAACGGAACCGAAAAGTCGTCCTGACATAAGATTTACGCACAACATTCACAACCGGTGTAAAGGAAGAGTAAACCGTATTCCCGTGCCGTGCCGTGCTCATGGAACAGTCATCCTGACATCAGGTTTACGCACAACATGTCGCCACCGGTGTAAGCCAAGACCACAAATCAGAATAAGTAAACCGACGCCTTGCTAATGTAAACTTTGGTATCACGCTGCGACTTTGAGAACACTGAGAAGAAAGCACCGACAAGTGAGTCGAGTCGTGACTGGGCTTACACCAAGCAAGGCGCAACGTTCGTAAACCAGCGATAGATCGATCCACTACTCCACGGTGCTGTGTAGTAAACCATTGGACTCGCCAAATTAAAAAGGTTTACGTAAACCTTGTTCCTTTGCACAACCCGAATGCAGGGTTTACGCACACAACATGTCGCGACCGATGTAAGAAACGACATTAAAGCCCGAGTCAGTAATCGATGCGTGACAAATGTAAGCCAAAACATGACCACCAGAGGATGTTTTCGTTGCAAAGGTTTGACCTCATTGGCAGCGAAGCTGTGCCCCCCTGACTTGAGGTTAACAGGCTACTTTGTTACAAGGAGAAAATTGACGTACATGGGATCATCGCATAGTAAACTAAATTTATGGCACTAGTTTCGTTCAATACAAACTAAATTCATGAAAATGTACTGTCTGTAAAAGCGACGACAAAAAAAAGAAAAGAAAAGAAATGGTTTCTTCTCGCAGCATCAAGCAAATGAGTTGTTGGGATACATGCCCTTAATTTGTGTCCATGGCCATTGCAACAAATCTAATCTGAGTAGTTATCACAACCGTCCGAAGGATCATGGTTCCCTACACAACAAGAAGGTAGAAGAAACTAATAAGAAATTTACGACACTAGATATGCACACATTAGTTCATCTTGTATCACTTACCAATGTCATCGGAAGAAACATCGTCCTCGGGCATTAAATCAGCGGCATTCCCACACTTTGACAAAGCTGGATTTAATCCATGCAAACTTATCTTCAAGGTGATTGACTATCTTAGAATGCTCTTCGTCGTCGCTGTCAGAATCTGGAGCGAGTGGTTGTGACGTCCACACTAGCAAAAAAACAAATGATGCCAAATGAATGATTTAATCATACATTATAAGAATGACCCAAAAGGATATAGCACCAGTACGCACCGTTGCTAAGAGCAACGAGTTGTTTTGCTAGCTGATCATTGCGTGTGCAGGGTGGGTACGCTCCTGTGTAGGCAAACCTCCCGTCACCCGTGGTACGGATGGGTAGTATGTCTCCATAGGTCTCACAAATGGAGGAGACGCCTTTCTTGAGATGTTCACCATATTCTTCTAGTACGCCGCATTTGTGAGATAGATGTCTGGCATGGCTTGACATGATGCGCAGCTCTTGTTGCACTTTTTTGTTCTCGGCATGGTTAATGTCGTCGATCGTCACGAGCGCAATTTTCTGCATGAATTGAATCACTTCTTGGTACAGATCTTCCATCGCATCGTGCTCAGTGGTCTTTGGAGCGCTCTTGAATTCGCGCACTTCCTTCTCCTGGATCTTTGAGTTCCTGATAATAGGAATGTCGATGTTCATCATCGCCATCATCTTTTCTTCTTTGCCACATCGCTATATTTTCTCTTCGTGCACATTCAGCTTCAGCTTTCGTACTATATCATCTAGGATGGTACGACGTGTGATCCGTACCGTCAAAGAGGAGTAGCGAGACTACAGGCAAAGATAAACGATAGAAAGTAAAAAAAAGAAAGAAGAAGAAAACATCAGCATACTGGCACACATGTAACTACGTTCCCTAAAGTAGATTTAGAGCATACCCCAGGAACATAGACATCGCACAGTGATTCATCATTGTCTGACGTAGCGGGACTAACCTGCAGGGAAGATAAGACAAGCGAAAGGTTGGTATGATAAAAAAAAAGATATGTAAAAAGGGGGCACAGAACGCATGAATATTGAGATTTTTCCCACCGGAGGGTTGTCGTCCCAGGAAGTGTGTTGAGTGGTTGCACTTGTTTGTTCAAAGACATTGCTGAGTTTGGCAATGCTATGTGAGGGGTGGACTGCAACCTGTAGATCGAGCCCAACGGAATCGGAGTTCAGTGGGGAAGAAGACAGGCAAAATATCATTTATTTATTTCTTTACATCACCACTAACTTAGAAGTCGCAGCAAAAAACCGTTGTCGTTTCTGCGTACTAACATATCTGGAACTCTAGTGTAAACCAAATGTTTATATATATGTAGTGCTATTTATACCTAAATCACAAAGCCTGCGTCGAATCTGAGCGATACTTTATGGGGTTTCAAACACGTACTCAAGCACAGCGAAAAGACAAAGAACAACAACAAAAAAATGCATGAACCTTTAAATCGGCCTTTGCAGGCATGGTCAGGGGAGGCGGAGGAGAGGTCACGACATGGTTCGCCTCTAAGGAGCGGTTGACAGCGGCGTCCTCCGGTGATGTGACGGGGCGGTGTCGAGGCGCCTCTTACATCGTGAGCCGTTGCCGGGGTACGTCGACTGTGTACGCTTAGTCAGTGTACGGTTGGGAGAGCCACCGCCCGCTCCATTGCTAGGCGATAAGGAAGACATTATGGAGTTGGTTGCCCTACAATCAGGGACGGTCAAGAAGAAGAAGATGAAAGGAGGAGGAGGACGGTCTTTTTGTTACGGGGGGATATAATGGGAAAATGTTATGTGCGTAACGGCGGGTTGGCAACATCCACCGCTAATGGAAACGTTCTGCGCGAAAGGACGTGTAGTGGGCTCCGAGGTTTACGCGATCACCTCCCCTCTAATCTCTCTGTGGTGCGGCCGCATGATCTTCTTTCCCCCCACGATTTTGATTGTTGGGGAATAGGAGAAGAGGACAAGCCGATATCTAGATTCGCAAACTGTTAGCCGTATCCCAACAAATCAGGAAAAGAGAGGATCATGTACCCTGGTATAAACCATGTTCTTAGTAACGTAACCAGTCTGCCAAGCTTGCGCTATAGCTTTATATTTATTATTTTTCGAATGCGGAATTCCATATCATGGCGCAGATACTGGCGATACTTATTTGATCGTGTGGATTACGTTCCATGCTTTCGGCATCTTTGGTGGAGGAATACAGATTGCATCCGTGCCTCCTTCCTTGTTTACGTCTAAGTAAATCAACAGAAAAAGGACGGACTACGCGTGTGAGGGAAGGTTTGCAGCGGCAATCCCGGCAAGCCCTTGCGCTTAAGTAATTGCATTAAATGCTACTATGGTCCAAAAGAAATTTCATGACATTGTGTTTGCACTGACAAACGAGTCGTGACTGGGTTTACATCAAGCACGGCGCACCATTGGACTTGCCAAACTAAAAAGGGTTGTCGCGCGATTGTTCAGTAATCCATCCTCCCCTTGCCCATGTTAATCGTCATTCAGATCAGGTGTACGCACAACAGGGCACAACCGTTGTGAGCCACGTCCACAAAGCCTAATAAGCAAACGAGGCCACGCAAATGTACACGATGGCGTATAAACAGCACTACACTATGGATTACGCACCGTAGACTTAACGTGCGTAAACCTGCGGCACGTAATCCACTGAACGGGGCTGCGAAGTAAACCATTAGATTTACCAAACAAAAAGCGTTGCCACTAGTAAACTAGCAGGAAGGATCAGTAATCCATCGTTCCCTTGCCCAATGAAACAGCCGTCGAGATCAGGTTTGCCCATGTAAACCGTCATTCAGATCAGGTTTACGCACACCAAGCACGGCACAATGTGCGTACACAGCCGATAGAGCCAGTACTCCACGGTGCTACGTAGTAAACCAAAAAAAAAGGGTTGTCAGGAATCAGGAGTAAACCATCGGATGAGTAAACCGTATTCCCAGGCCTATGGAACTGAACACTTTCAACCCGGCCGGGTGCTCGGGTGCGGGTATTCTTACGCGACACTTTCCGTTTAACAGAAGGAGTATATCCAAACAGAAGAAACTTGGAACTTGTTATATCTGTTTCCATAGCTTGTCGCATCGCACAAATTGTATAGAACAGTGGCAGTGAAAGTTGGTCTCATATTTGTCGTTCATAGAAGGAAAACACTACAAGTACAAAATTTATGGGTACGAAGCGGCTACAAAGATAGTTTTTGCGTTGCGGACACTCAGCCGCAAATGCACCCGTCTCTTCTAATCACACAGAATTAAGACTAACCCACGACCAGGCCAGTGGCAAAGGCAATTCGCGCCTACTGATGAACATGCGTTGAAATCTTGGCATTATAAACTTCTCTTTGTTTTGAATTTAGACTACTTTTGTCGTTTATGTGAGCTGAAATTATGGTTCAGTCATCAACCGTGCAGTCGAAGTGAGAACAAAGTATATAGGCTTGCTGGCATTGGTAAATGAAACGTGCAGACATGCGTGCACAACCATTGGGCTCACCAAACAAAATGGGTTGTTAGGGGTACACCAGCATAACGGAAGAGTAAACCGTATTCCCGTGCCGTGCCGTGCCCATGGAACAGTCGCCCTGACATCAGGTTTACGCACAACTAGTCGCCGCCGGTGTAAGCCAAGACCACAAATCAGAATAAGTAAACCGACGCCTCGCTAACGTAAACTTTTGTATCACGCTGCGACTGTGAGAAGGAAGCACCGACAAGCGAGTCGAGTCGTGACTGGGCTTACACCAAGCAAGGCGCAACGTTCGTAAACCGGTGATAGATCGATCCACTACTCCACGGTGCTGCGTAGTAAACCATTGGACTCGCCAAATTAAAAAGGTTTACGTAAACCTCGTTCCTTTGCACAACCCAAATGCAGGGTTTACGCACACAACATGTCGCGACCGATGTAAGAAACGACATTAAAGCCCGAGTCGGTAATTGATGCGTGACAAATGTAAGCCATAACATGACCATCGGAGGATGTTTTCATTGCAAAGGTTTGACCTCATTGGAAGCGAAGCCGTGCCCCCTTGACTTGAGGTTAACAGGCTACTTTGTTACAAGGAGAAAATTGACGTACATGGGATCATCGCATAGTAAACTAAATTTATGGCACTAGTTTCGTTCCATACAAACTAAATTCATGAAAATGTACTGTCTGTAAAAGCGACGACAAAAAAAAGAAAAGAAAAGAAAAGAAATGGTCTCTTCTCGCAGCATCAAGCAAATGAGTTGTTGGGATACTCAGCCGCAGATGCACCCGTCTCTTCTAATCACACAGAATTAAGACTAACCCACGGCCAGGTCAGTGGCAAAGGCAATTCGCGCCTACTGATGAACATGCATTGAAATCTTGGCATTATAAACTTCTCTTTGTTTTGAATTTAGACTACTTTTGTCGTTTATGTGAGCTGAAATTATGGTTCAGTCATCAACCGTGCAATCTAAGTGAGAACAAAGTATATAGGCTTGCCGCTTTCTAGCATTGGTAAATGAAACATGCAGACATGCGTATATATGATGGTGGATCCGCGTCATCATGTGTTTTTTTT